>JANIJI010000006.1:377500-977500 GCA_024500535.1 Leptonema lineaticorne | reverse complement strand
AATTTATATCGTTCCGCAACCACCGTATTCGCCTGATTTGGCTCCTTGCGACTTCTGGCTATTCGGCAAACTCAAAAGACCAATGCGGGAATGCCGTTTTGATACGATTGAAGAAATAAAAACCGAATCGAAAAAATTCTTGAAGGCTATATCGGAAAAAGACTATTCAGACTGTTTTGAGGATTGGAAAAAGCGTTGGCAAAGTGCGTTTTATCCGACAGGAATTACTTTGAAGGGGATGATATTGATTTGAAAGAATAAATAAAGAATTTATATTTTGTAAACAAATTCGTCTTTGTTAGAGGTTCACATTAGTCAGGTAAAGTGATACACTAATGTAAAAAATTGGGAACCACTGCTATAGATGGTTAAAATATAATACGAAAAAAAATTAAATTAATATAGATGCTGCTTAATACTAATTAAAATTAGAAATTCTAAGAAATTAGTCGCATATATGATTTTTCATGTGCGATGATTCACGACGTAAATTTTTATTATACCGCATTACGAATATAATATACGACATTTTTTTCCCTCAAACGACACCAAAAAAAAAGAAATAATAAAAAAATACACACATAAATTAATTAACGGGGTACAAGTGTAATTTCGAAATAAAAAACGGGTTGTTTTTTTTTGATATTTTTTTTAATAGTTGTTTCGTAAAAAAATACGAGTCCCCCGTTGGGAACGAGCACGCCCTTTACAAAGGAACCACACCCACGAATGGGGTAAAAAATACCCACCCTAATATCGAGTGCACATTATGTGTGTGTTTACGTATATTTTGTGTATTTTAATTCATTTTTGTCATATATACGTGCTACGGAATCGTATTTTAAGTCTCGGTCACATTAAATGCAAATTTCTCATATATATATATATATATATATATATATATATATATATATATATATATATATATATATATATATATATATATATATATATATATATATATATATATATATATATATTATTTGTGAATTATAATGTGTATGAAATTAAAATATTTAGAATTATAAAAAAATATATGACATTCTATTCTAAAAATATATAATATAAACGTCTTGTCGAATATTATCAACGATATTATTAATTTATTTATGATTAATAATGCTAATTGAACTGATGCTTAAGTATTTTTTTATACAATTTTCACAAAACTAATTAATTCTATACACATTAAAAATTATTTAAATATTCATACAATATTATAAAGATTTAAATGAATGAATTTGTAATGAAAAAATATTCTAAAAATTCTATTTTCCATTATACAATATATATTATATTTTTTTTTAGAAATAATATATTAATATAATTTGATTAAACAAATAACAAATAGAATAAATATCAGAAAAAAAACTTAATTATTAAATTGCATCCAATTATTAAAATTATAATTGATAGTTTAATGCTGAACACCATTTATGGTCGCATTTAATCGTAATGGTTAGAACAGGTAAATATACGTTCAATTATTTTTAATTAGAAAATTAATGCCAATTATTAAAGCCAGATTATAATACATTATATCACGTACGGAAATAATAACAAAAATATATATATATATTATATATATATATATATATATATATATATATATATATATATATATATATATATATATATATATATATATATATATATATATATATATATACAACACGTATATAATATAAATCGATTTTATAAATGACTGTAGAATGCATTATTAAAATTTATATTATAGTGACTTTTCGCATTTGGAACAACGAAATTTTTTTTTATTATATTTTTAATGAAAAAAATAGAGTTATATTAATAAAGTATTCATAAAAAATGCAAAGTGCATATTAATTATAATGGTTTTCCTTTTTTTTTTTTTATTAAACCATTACCGGATTGTATGTAGTACATCGAAGTATGAATATATATTAATATCGCATATAATCAATCGAATTTTTCCTCTTTTCGATCTGCCATTTTTTTACATGTATATCTATATATATAACACTGATCAAAAATTAAGGTGAATTTGTTTATAAAATATAAATTATTTATTTATTCTTCAAAATCAATTTCATCCCCTTCAAAGTAGTTGGAATAATCTTTTTCCGGTATAGCCTTCAAGACCTTCTTCGATTCAGTTTTTATCTACTCAATCGTGTCAAAACGACGTCCCCGCATTGATTATTTGCCGAATAACCAGAAGTTGTACGGAGTCAAATCGGGCGAATATGGTGGTTACGGAACGTTTTTGGCAAAAATTAATGCAGTATGACATGGTGCATTATCGCAATGAAGGAACCAAGAATTGTAAAAACACGTGTAACTTTTAGATAATTAAACCTTTTGACAAACAGATGTATGATAAATATTATAGACAGTTCTACCAATCTAGGAAAAAATTACAATTAATTTGCCTTCCTAATGCCCGGGAGTTTTAAATGACAATTTCACCTTACTCTTTAATCACAGTAGTATGTATACATATATAGCCGATGTCATATTGCACGCCATTTTGTCTTGTCTATATATGTTATAGACAATGATATAAAAACATTTATGATAAAATATTAGGGATTTTTATATTTTGAACATTTCAATGTTGATAAGTGAATTTATCTAATTTAATATTCGAATATTAGTTATATGTACATCTAAAATTTTTGCCAATAACATATATAAGTAATTATGTGCTTGAAAATTATCATATAAATCACACCGCGTATGACAAACTGTAATTTTACAATTACGACGGTTTAATTATTTGTCGTTCAATTTTTTTTTATTTTATATATATTTTTCATTCGTTTTGTAAAATTACATTTTGCACAATTTATTCGTAATTTGTTCATAAATATGTAAATAATAACAATAATAATGGCTAGAAAATAAATGCGTTTGAAATAAACAGGTGTATGATATATTTTTTTTAAATAATATATATTTTATTTTATTTTTGGTTAGTAAAAAAATATGTAAACTATTATATCACGTCCTGTCAATTTCACCTATGAGAATGTGTGTGTTTATGTAAATTATTCATTCAATTTTAAAATATCATCATTCATTTTTTATTAAATATTTTATCATCATTAAAATAATTTTAAATATATTTTTAATACATTAAATAAATGTTTTTATATTTTATATCACACTACAAATAATCAAAACGTCGATATTTAAATATAAATAAAAATAAAATATTTCATATAAATGTAAATTATATTGTGACGAACGAGTCATCAGTTCTATGATCAAATTTCAAATTTTGAATCACAGATTGAAATCATTTATTAAAAAAAAAATAAAAAAGCGCACTTTGCGTCGATAATTTTTTTTCTTTCGCTCATATCGTTGTCACAATTACGACACCGTCGCTAATTACATATTTCTAGGAATAATTACTTTTCAACGTCACCTTGAGAGTGCGAATCGTGCGAACTTTAATAAAACAATTTATATGCGACAAGCGAACAATTAATTCAATTAAAAACGATCGCATAATCGAATTCAACTTCATTTTTAAATATTATATATATATATATATATATATATATATATATATATATATATATATATCCGCGACTCTTCCATAAAATAAACATGCATACGAATATTATTTTGGAGTATCTAATTCGTTCTACGCCATTCTAAATTTGACTTCCTTATGCAGTCGCGATTGTTTGCCGTTCTATTTTGATTTAAAATTATTTAATTCGGGTCATGGCCGTTTCGAAGACGTCTATAGTGTGCATTCGACGAATAAGTTCATGTTTATTTATATTAAGATACTATTTAAGAATTGATTTTTTTTAAACATCAATATAACATATGATATAAATGATAATTTTAAATGTATTATAATATGAAATTTAAGTTGATAATATTATACATAAAAGACTGAATAGAGAACGAAAGTGTATAAGGGATAAAGAACAAGCTATGGAGTGCTTCATCGAAGAGTGCTATCGTCAGGAATAATTAATTATCCATGTCTACCATGATAAATCCAGGATTTATGCAAAGCGAGCACTCGAAGGGAAAGAGGGGCGAGTTCAGACAGACGTTCGAAAGTTGAGTTTCGCGATCCCCGTCCGGTTGAAAGATGGAGTTTTTTCAGCTGCGAAAGGACGAAACCGGTATATAAAACACGGTTTTCGGCTTTCGCAAAACGGCCGAAAAAGGTCCTCCAAGGGGCGCATAATCGCAGCAAAATTGTGACGGGGGAGCCCTTTTCTTGTGTCGCGTAATTAATTATCGCATACTAATTTAGTAAGTTTTAAAGGGGCCGGCCCCGAAACGAAAAAGTGGACCCGAAGCGAACCGCGAAATAAACGGTGCGATTATGTACTATTTTTTTTTTTCATCATTACAAACGATATATATTCGCATAAACTTTGTCGAAAGCGATCTTTCAAATTTTCATTAAAAATTATATACATATATATATATATAAAATACGTTATTTTAAAATGAAACTTTACGAAAATAAAACGTGTTGTTAGAAAATGGAAAATCGATTTTCGAATTGACTCGCTTGTAATTTGACATCGTAAATCTTTCGGCGAACAGAAACCAATTTCTCGAAAATCACGCCACATATCACAAGCTAATGATTGTCGACGATTTTTTCAGATCTTTCCACCGTTGAAAAAGTCGAAACTGTGCATGAAAAGTGATGTTGACGATGTTGAAAATAAACGTATAAAAATATATATTGATCGTAATTGGTTTTTAATTTAGAAAAAAAAATTCATACAAAATAATAATATAAAATAGTTCGTTCACATTTTGATTACTACTCGTATACAAAATAATGTAACATGACATTATCGTATTCTTCTCCGTTGCCAGTTTTTTTTTTATCATGCGCCATATAAAAATTGCATTTGTATCGTTTGTGCTTCGATTGTCCCTCGTTAAATTATTTACGCATGTAAGCCGCATTAATGACATACTATGTTGAAGAGAAACACTTGAAACTGACAATCGTCCTAACTAAATAATTCATGCATAATAAGCAGACACGCACGACGTGGAAAAAGGAATAAAATAAAAATATATATAGAAAAAAAGACATAAGAAAATTTTACGAGCATTTTTCGTTTAGTTATGACGCGAGAAATGCCTACATGTTGCCGCCAAAGAAATTCACAATTATACATATTATAATTATTTCACACACCTTTTATCATTACACGCGAAAATAATGCACCATATCATACTACATAAACTTGACTTATATCGTTCCGTAACCACCGTATTCGCCTGATTTGGCTCCATGCGACTTCTGGCTATTCAGCAAACTTAAAAGACTTGCCATTTTGATACAAGTGAGAAGATGAAAACCGAATTGAAGAAGGTCTTTTGAAGGCTATGTCTGAATTAACTGGAAAAAGCGTTGACAAAAATACGTTTTATTAGACGGAGATTACTTTGAAAGGAATGAAATTGATTTGAAAGAATAAATAAAAAAATACATTATAATAACAAATTCACCTTACTTTTTGATCAGTGTCAAGTAATAATACTAATAGTATTATTGAAGACATAAATCTTGATAATTCTATACATATTTGACGTTTTTCTGGCCTTTTATGAATATGTTATTAGCGGCAAATGTGTTAGCAATATTATTGATTATATAAATTATAAATATAATTGCCTTTTCAGTAACACGTATAACACAATACAAACATACGCGAGTTTGTTGTAACACATATTTAATGCGATAAAAACGGAAGAGGTGACACGATCGTTTTTTACCGCGTCTATTTCGTTACCAAGAACTTGTTTTTTTTATACTCTTTTTTTTTCTCGGTCGCTTAAGGTTGTTTTTTTTATTTATTTATTTTTTTTGTGATCTTCAGGGGGACGGTTTTTTCGGGGTCACGAAAAAAAAAAAAGAAAAGTGTCGGCAGTGGGTAGTCGACGGGTGTTCATTATGAAAAGTGGACGATTTCACGAACGAACGCGTACGATATGACAAATCCCTATTAATATTTCAACGTTTTCCCAAATAAATGGACATCAATAATTCCATGAGCTGGAAACGGCTCGTTTCCTTTGAGCCTGTCCCGAAATAGCGTGTTAACACACCTTGCGCGGGCCGTTGTAGGAGGGGACGCGTCGTCGAAGACACGAACAACGACCAAATAACAGTGCGAGGTGGAAACTCTTAAATTATATTATACATGTGTTAAATATACACGAATGCTGATATATAACCGATGGTGTTTCGTTTCAAAATAGACTTTAGGATCAATTTTATATTAATTCATAAAAGATATAATAAATTAATATCGATTTATAAAGAAAATGATGTAATTATATTTTATTTAATATTAGTTATAATTGAAAAATATTTAATAGATTGAAATAACTATATTTGGTTGATCAATATATAATTGTAAAATAATTTATTATAAATTTTAATTATTGCACTAACCCGAGTCCCGCTCGCAGGTTACAACTTATTTATGATTCATGAACGATCTACACTCGTTTAATGCTGGATATCATTTTTTATTTATAAAATGTACATTAAAATAAAAAACTTAATATTTACAGTAACATTTTTTTGAAAAAAAAATTACCCGAGCATTAAGTGTTTATAAGGTTAATAATTAAATATTGCTTTATATTTATTTATATATAAATGTAATGAAAAATTATAAAAATATAATCTCTATTGTTCAGTGTTTGATAATGACATTGATTACGACAACTATTCGTGTCCGATAAGAGAACAACAAATTCGAATAGATAATGAATCTATCGTAGTGCGTTGAACCGAAACTATAATAGAAAAAAAAAATAATTGTAACGTTACGATTTGTGAACAAGAACGAATTTTTTTTCACCCACTGAGAGTATTTTTTGGTCTTGTCGTCGATCGATGTCGCTTTTCTAGGATTTTCTTAGCAACCATCGCTATCTGAAGGCGGCGACGAGTTTTCCGCTTTTCCACTATATTTTTGTTTTCTTTTTTTTTTCGTGCGCGCGCTCGCTACTCGTGAAAAGCGCTATAGGTAAAAACCTCACATTGTTATCGCGCGTGCACGTGTCATCAGTTTTTCCGAGTCATCTATCACGCGTGCGAGACTTGCGGTTTTTCAGCGATTTCGATTGATTTCGTTCGAAAGATAAGTTTTGCGGAAAATTCCTCCAACCGCACTGCATTCAATGTTGATTCTGATTATAGACACCAAATCTAGAGATATCTTTCATATTCTTCAGACCAAATATATATATATATATATATATATATATATATATATATATATATATACACATATATATATATATAAATTTTAAATATAATATATACATATCACATATTTTTAAAATATATTGTATGCGACATGACGGTTTTTTTGAGTCGTCGTAAAGAGCGCCGTTTTTCTTTCGATCGAATTTTTATTATTATTATATTTTTTTTTCGAAAGTCAGAAGAAAATTCCGCGAATTTTCGCACAAAGCGAGCTTTCTTCGCGGCGATTATGCTAAATCATAAAAAAGCGCGTTCGTGCGAGAAAATAATTGTGGCGAATTTTTGTCGAGTCGTAACCCTTTAAGTGAGAAAAGAATATATATATATATATATATATATATATATATATATATATATATTATTTTTATTTTAATTTTCCACGTTTAACGACCTCATTAAGCGGCGTCTCGACGATTTCGACTGCGAAAAATAATATTCGCATATCGAATAATGTGAATGCGGCTTTAGAGTTTGTCACAAATTCTGCGTGAATTGATATGTTTTTTTTGTTCGCTTCAATGATAATTCGAAACAAATGTTGATGTTTAGTAAAATGTATGAAAGGATTTTAATAATATATATATATATATATATATATATATATATATATATATATATATATATATATATATATATTACATAAGATGAGTGTTTGTAATAATGCGGTGTCAATTATCAATTTTTAACTGTTATAATTTTTGCTGCATTCTGTTATTGATGATAAATATGCCAGACTGCTTATGCCATGTTATGTTAATAATGTGATAAAGTGCGTTATTTTTTTTTTCGATAATGCTCGACATTATCGTGTTTCCACTTGTCGTAATAACCGTTTTGTGCATTTCGCAATAATTGCATAGATAAGTGGCTCACTAAATATTTATTAATAATATATTATATGAAACGGGAACTGTAATATATAATAAAGCAGATATTTTGATAATCAGGATTTAATTAAGCGGTCGCCGATCACGAAAAACGAACATAAATCACTCTTGGACCCCCTCGATAAAATTACAAAGCGATCCAAAAATATTATACTAATAATGCTGTATAAAAATTAGCTTCGACCATTTTTTTATTTATTTTTTTTTTGAAAATGCGCTAGATTTTCCTCGCGAGATAATTCTCGACTCTTTAAGAAAGACGATTATATTCGTGGAAAAAGCCGGAGAGGGGGGACAGGACGGAACAGGAGAGAGATGAGGGGGAGCGGGGACGATTTTATTAAGATTTTCCCCTGGTAAAAAGGGAAAATGCTAAAAGGACGAAACGAGACGACGAATAAGATTATATGTCGCGGGATAATTGGGGAGGAAAAACCCGTGGAAAAGGGATGAAAAACGAAATGATAGAGACGAAATATATTCTCGAATCTTGAGAATAGACCGACAAAATAAGACGACCTCATCGAGAAAATGAGGAGTTCCAATTGGAAGAAATTCGACGATGGAAAATTCGGTATCTTGGAAAATATACCGAATTAAAATACAATATATGAAATGAAAATTCTATATATGAAACCTCGTATTGCTTCCATATTTTATTTTTATAATTAATCTAGCATTAAAAGTAACAGAGTAAAAATATAAAAAAACATGTTTGCTTTGTATTTAATATTTATTATAAAAATATTGTTTTTTTAAAAAATAAATTATATATATATTATATTAAATTTAAGACGAAAAACGATAGTTTTAAAGCATCTGCAATTATTTTCTTAACCTTTAGTCTGCAATATTATCGTACTTCATATATCGCATATTTTGATATTAAAAATATATATAATATTCAATGAATTTTAATGAAAAATTAATTAAAATTGAAATACAAATATATAAATATATATTATTTTAAATATATAGAACTATAAAAGCATAGTCTTATATTCTACACTTAACATATGCAGAATATTTAATAGTAATAAGCTAAATTTTTGCATATGCGTCTCTTCCTAGTTTTGCATAGATTAAATGAAAAAAAAATATTTTATACTAAATTAATATTTTAATAATAATAATAATAAATTATCAATATAATAATAATAATATATGTCGGCAAAATAAAAAAGAGTCGTCCCATTTATGGACGTATGATGAATGCGAGTCGTCCCTTAAATTATTATTTATATTATTAATAATTTATTTTCATATTTATTTTTTTATTTTACCGTGTGCGACATGTATATGTGCACTCCTGATGAGGCAGCGGTATTCAATCTATTTCAAAACGCAACACGCTAAATGAATTTTATCTTATAAAAATAATTTTAATATTTATTAAATTTGAGTCTACAATTATGTATTATATGATAGTTGTTAGTGTTTATTTAACGATCAATTTTTAACACATCTTATGCGGGGTTCGATTTAATAAATATTACGTTTGAAGCGGGAAGATATTGAATAGATTATATTATATTAAAAAAATATTTAGATTTTAAAAAGTTGTAATCTTATAAAATAGTTTGAATGAATAGGAGTGTGATTGCGGTTTCCCGCAAACGGCGCACGACCGAAATCGCGGTCTCCCCCGCGAAAGACGTGTTAAAAAGCGGTCCGCGTACCGTCGATTGAGCCGTCCTGTATCTCGAAGATGGCCGTTTTAAAATGCAGATGTTGTTTGCCCGTTTCGGACAAGGTCTCGCATGATTTAAGACGCGTTTTATTATTTCAATAACGTACGCGCGTACGAAATTGGACGTAGACGACGATACTTTTACGCACATCCAAACAACACGACAAACCGCATTTAGAAAGCGAATAAGGTCGACATATACGATTGTAAATATGCATCGTGATATATATATACAAGACCAAAGGATACAAGTGTACAGAAAAAAAATTTATCAACATTCATTCTTGTGTACATATAGTGATTAGACTTTGATATTATCTAGGAAAATTTGATTTTACTTTTATCTAGAAAAATGCTGTCGTTATATTAATCATAATTTCTGATTCAACGATATAATAAGATGAAGAGTTCTCGTTTACTTCAATTATCTTCAATTGATCTAAATCAAACCTTTCAAATTGTCAGATTTACATTCATCCCTATCTGTAACGAAAATCGTAAATATTGAAAAAACTGATATAGAGACTGTAATAATTTATATAAAATATATTTTTTTTAATATAAAACATAAATCACAATTCAAGTAAAAGCCGTTGTAATATGTT
Organism: Leptonema lineaticorne; assembly: GCA_024500535.1. Lineage (NCBI taxonomy): Eukaryota > Metazoa > Arthropoda > Insecta > Trichoptera > Hydropsychidae > Leptonema > Leptonema lineaticorne. The sequence continues at coordinate 967,051 of JANIJI010000006.1, read as the reverse complement.
AATTGTAAATTTTTACGATACGCATAAAAAAAAACTATCGTTATTTTTAATAATAAAATATCGCGATAAATCGTATACAATTTCATCTTGATAACGATATCGTAAAACGTTGCATATTATTAATTTCATCGTTATAATAAAAATATTATAAAAATGAAATGGTTTAGTAAAGTAAAATAAAAAGTACTGTTACGGAATTGTCACAATATGACGACGTTCCAGAAGCATTATTATATTATTATGTTCGTAATAAACATGTCCACTAGGAAAATGCGCAGCGTCGAATCCTAGATATTATGTTTTTCTATGAATAAATTGCGCAAAATCGATTCGATTCGCATGCCAGTGATGTGTATCTGTCTATTCACTCGGACACTTTACTCTATTTTAATGAATAAATAAAATATTTTTATCTAATATTATTATTATTTTTGTATGTGAAAAAAATAATAATAATAGTAATAGTCATGATAAAAATTTAACGTCTCGCACATGAAATGTATTTAGAATATATGCGAAAAGTGATCGTTCTCAAAAATGCTAAAAATAAAAATAAAGAATACGTACAAAATCCTGTTTCCTTTTCGGCATTAAGAAAAACGGTTCCGTCAAAGGAAAATAATTAAATTTAATATAATGGGGGGGGGGGCGATGCGAAGGAGAGCTTTTTCATTGAGCGGACACTGTTTATGAAAAATTCCCGGAGCACATTTCGAAAGAAATTAATAATAGTGTCTGGGGAATGCGCTAATTTCCCAACGAGGAAAAATTAATTAGGAAAATCTGAATTTCCGAAATTCATCCCCCTCGTGTGGAGCTGAAAAAGATACTGTGGACCATTTGCAATCTGCCATCATCAGACGTCAAGATTGAGAAGCGCTCGTTTGCAAATTTAGTATTCAACTTATTATATATATATTTTTCTATATATAAAATTTAAATGAGACTATTTAGAAAATTTTCATAAATATACGATATAATAAATAAATCATTAATTTTATGATTTGATATCAAAACTGAAAAAAAAATATTATAAGAATTTTGATTGAGCAATATATGTAAAAAATTATAATAAAAAGTAATAAAAATTGTTGATAATTCGATGCGCAATTTAACTGTATTTATTTTAATTGCAATTTATTGTGAAACAACACTATGATGTTGATGTATGGAAAAATTATGCAATTTGTCTGATTGTAATGCTAATTTACAGTTTTCCAACGTGTTTAATAAATTAAATGTGACGTATTCAAAGATCAGCATAATTAAGGTTTATATATTTGTTCAGATTACTTGTAATTAAATCGTTTACTATATATATAATATATAATATTGATTATTTGTACTTGAACATTTCTAATACAGAGGTTAATACTATATGTGATATAATGAATACTATTTATATTCTTAATTTGACATTTATAATACATATATTATTATTATAGTGATTTCCGGTTATTTTCTATAAAGGTAATCGATTGATTTATTTGTTATATTTAATGATAATCTTACAGTTGTTTGCAGTACTAAAATATTGAATAGTATTCAATTTTAATTTTCGATTTAATTTGACGAATAAAAATTAGATTTTTAAAGATTTTCGACGATGCGCGTTATTAATGTCGAATCGCAGCATTCGCAAAAATTTTCGGAAAATCGACGCGATTTTCAACAACGTGAATCGCGTCGATTTTAATGCGATTTTGACGTTTTAAAATCGACGTCGCATTTCGAAATCTTGAATATATTGAAATTTGTGCCGTACGACAATCGTTCTTTCGACACCGTCTGAATATATTATTAGTATTATATTATTATTATTATTATTATTATAGCATTTTCTTTGAGTCGAATGCATTTCGTTTTTAACGCGTATGTCATGTCGAAAATGCACGTTTATGACATGAAAAACACGAATCGAGCAACGCTATATAAATATTTGCGCATGTTCGCCCCGTGTATTTCTATTGCGATTTTGCGTTATTTTATTCGACGCGATCGAAATACGACTGATGTATTCGAACGAAATAACTTTTAATAAAATATTATTTTAATATTTATAAATCAACAGTATAACGGTTCTTTCGAGACAATTTACATTCAATATTTTTCTAGTATATATGGTAAAAATGAATTAGAAAAAACGACGACGTTTAATAATTTTATAAAATTGTTCTAAGAGAACGAAAAATTATTTTATTAATATTACATTTTTTTCACTAGATTTTTCAAATTATTTAATTATATTTTTATATAAATATTTTACTTGTATAATACATATTTTTTATATATATATGTTTTTTTACATAATAAAATAAATGTACACATCATTATTTTAATCGACAATTAAATACACTCATTAACGACATTTATATGTATATAATGAATTTTTTTTTTAAACGATTCGATGTCATAAATGATTTTAAACAGAAATAATACGAATTATTATAATTTAAATTATTTTTAACACGATATTTTAATATATAATATTGTTTTTACGGTACGAATATGTCGGGTCAAGTGCACTTTAGCAATTTCAATAATAAAACGAGATCTTGTTTCGAATTACACGTTCAAAAGTAGACTCGGAAACGTCTTGGATATCGTTTTTAGATTTTGAAGCCGACCGTAAATCCAAAGGCCAAAAAGAGAGAAAATATTTCGAGATTATATTATTGGATCGCTCGTAAATAGCGACAAGGTTTAAATACACCATTAATAATCGCGAGAGAGTGAGTTATTCGATGTTACAGTCTTAGAAATGATTTTGAAATATTTGCTCTGGAAAGTTATGTTACATTAATAATTGTCAATGCCGTTTTGCCAATAATACGTTGAACGCTCAAATCGCGAACGATCTATGTGATATTTTTCACAATACAATAGAAAATATCGATAGATTTTTTTTATACGATTAATTGCTATTGATATTAAATTTAAACTAATTTAATTTAAATACTGACGTCAAAATTTATTATATTGTATTTAAAAATAAAATTTTATTTAATTTAAAATTATGCATTTATGTACGACAGATTTTTAAGACTTTAAAATGAATAGCATATATGAAAATGGCAACGTTGATTACTCAAAATATTCAATTAACATTCTTATTAATTTTGGAAATTTATTTCGTTATAAATATTTTGATATTATTGAAAATATCTGAAAGGAAATCAGTGAAAATATATATTTAATTTATGAAATTATTTTTTATATATGTTATAAAAATGATTTATATAAATTAATTATAATTTCAATTTCATATAATTAATATCGTTAATAAATTTATAAATTTAAATAAACTAGAACAATTTTATTATCTAAATATTATGATAATTATGAATAATTTCAAAAATAATCAAGTGGAATTATGTTGAACGAATACGGCGGATGCATGATATAATATATATATATATATATATATATATATATATATATATATATATATATTCAAAAATTTACACGTTATAAATTTTAATCATGTCGACTCGTTGATCAATTATAACATAAATATACTCTATGCACTTACATCCGTCGTATTCTAGTATGAAATTTTCCGATACAGCGAACGGGGGTTATAATCAAGCGTAATGAATTATATTTCGCCGGCTATATAATAAACTTTCGACGAACGCTTTATATTATAAACTCGACGTTATATTAAGGATATCTGACGAGAAATCTGGTTAATAACATCGCCTTAAATAGACGTGGAAGTGTAACTGATAACTTACCGACGCCGTAAAACGCCATGTAAACTCAGTTCAATACTAATATTTCGTTTTTTCATTCGTCGTATATCGATATTTTGCGATCTGTTCGAAAATTTCACTTCCCACTTAATACGATTATATATATATATATATATATATATATATATATATATATATATATATATATATATATATATAAATATTTTTTTTAATTTTATTCGAACGCAAGTCTATAATTTTCGATCGATTGAGTTTACATTGAATTTGAACGATGTTTCTCAAACGTTTTGATTATATGCTACCAGATTGACACAGGCGTGTCAATCTGGTAGCATATATGCGGGCCGCACGAGTTTTGTGCACCGAGTCGAGGGCCGCAAGTTTCAACTAGAAGCGCCACTTTTAATTTATTTATTACATACAAATTAAAAAAAACAAAATTTGCTTTTAAATATTGATTTTATATGTGTTATTAAAAAAGGCACAACTTGGCTGGCCGCGGGCCCCTCGTTTGACATACCTGCAGTAAATACGTAAGTCGGTCGTACAATATTATTTAAACTTATTTCAGGAGTTTTCAATTTTTTTAGCGTATTCCATATTAAAAAATAAAATAAAAATCTCATATATTGTGTTAATAATTCGTATAAAGCAAACATTTAAACATTCAAATTGAATAATATTTAATATGAAAATTTTTTTAACTTATATATTATAAAAGCGTCACTTTTCACATTGCGAATATGCCTTTTGAGAACCGCTGAATTAGTATGAAAATTACAATCGATTATTACGTCACGTCTCAGTCACATTATAAATAAATTATGATGAAAAATTTTCAGTATGAAAAATGTGCTCGGAAAAATCGTTTATTTTTAAAAATACAAAAAAACTTGAACATATTTAGATTCGATTTACATATGTTAATCGCAAAATTAAGCAACATCGCATGTATTCAACACTTAAATTAAATAATAAGTCATTATAAATTTATATATTATGAAAAATTGATATTTTAAAAAATGATAAGTAGATCCGTTAATGAAGTCGTGCACGTATAGTTTACTAAAAAAATATATATATTTATTTTAAATAAATGTTTATTCAATAATGAAGCGACCCAATTTCGCGTTGTATACTGAATTTATGCCGTTTTACGCCAAAATTCGCGATATTACATCTCTTTGATCCAATTTTAGCAAATGTAACCTTCGAATTTCGCCGAAGCAGCGACGTTTATGTGGGCATTTTTTTCTCCTTTCTTTTTGCTCCAATCGATCGGCTCGAAAATTGACGAAAGACATCTCTATATAGAGAAATGCGTCCTGGATTTTTATGGGAATTGCCCTAAAAGTTGCGTATCTATTCTTCTACTACTACCATCGCTTTTACTACTATCAATGTTGCTACTACATTTTTTTCCTCGTCTATTTTTTTTTTCTTTCTTCCTTTTCGATGGTGGAAAGGGATAGAACCGCGTAGGTTTTCTCATAATACGAAACTTAGGGATTAAGGACGGTCGCGTCGTTTATGGGATTTGATTCAGAGTCTATAATATACTAGGGTTGTCGAAATTTTGAAAATAATTTTAAATTAATAGTGATGATATTGCCTTTTTTAGATCTTCAAAATGATCATCATTTCATTTCAATAGGTTTATCGCTTACATTATTAACATTTGTAAAATTTATTATTAAATAATATAATAGATATTTTTATTATTTGAAATTATGCAAAAATAATATTTTTTTAAACAAAAGCAAAATATTTAAAAAAAATAATATTTTTTAACACATCTTTTGCGGGAGACTGTGATTAGTACGCGCGTCATTCCCAGTATGCGGAATATTGCAATCAAAGTCTTGTTTATTTAAATTATTTTTGCTTGTTCTACTACGATATCTTTGGATATGAGATTTCAACTTTTTAAAATTTAAATTTTTCGACAGTTATCGAATGAAAATATCGCATTATTGTTATAATTTATTTTGCGAGATGTCCGCTACAAGCGTAATCTTTATTAAATACGACCCCGCAAAAGATGTGTTCATATATAAATCCAATTATAGTTTTATATAATATTTTATATAAGTATATTAAGAAATTGATCTTTGAATACAAATCGATCGATATATTGTCAAAATTTTGACAACCCTGAAATGGACAAAGGATGAGGCCCCTGTTCGATAACAAATGGCGGCCTCGCCAGGGCCGGCGGGAACTTTTGACGGTTATTAAGTGGGCGACGGGTTTGTGTGGAGTTTTTGGGAGGCCATAAATACAGGTCCGGCCGAAGGCGAACTATACGCCCATCCCCGCCCCACCTCCCCTTCCTCACTCCCTCTCATTTTGCCCCGAGTAAGGTCCTTATCGTCCAGTTTTTTGTCCGGTTTTTATCGGTCGTTTTATTGGCGTGCATGTGTATGTGCGAACGAACCGTCCTCTACTTTCGCACTCGAAATATCCACAACGTTTATTTTATTTTTTTGTTCTTATGTGATAAGCATCGTCTTTGCGCACTCGCATAAATACACGTGCGAGCCGTCGTGCGACACGTTATATATATATATATATATATATATAATATTTTTTTACGCGAATATCCCGTTTCAGGTTACGCGATAATAACTCAATGAATCGCCGGGATATAACGACGATCGATAGCGATCGTCGACGAGTTTGTTACCCCTGAAAAATTTTCGAACCGTTACGTGTTTTATACGATACACACATACACACACAACGGATATATTTAATATTGATTGTATGTAGTCTTTTAAATTATCCGATATCGAATTGCGCTTTAAAAAAAAACGGTTTAAAATAAAAATTATTAGAAAATATATATATTCATATTGAAATCTGGGGCACCGATTTTTAAAAAAAGTCGATAAATATACACGTCAAACTAGTGTTTTTACTTATAATTACAGTGAATGATCGACACTGCACACTAATTGCCGGCTATAGTTCAATTATGCAAATGCCAGCACTTTCCTTTGACAGCCACGATAGCTAATTGCTATAACGAACTATCGACAATTTTATTTTTCAAACATTTTCAGCTGAAATATCCTTCAAATTTTCATTCGTTGTATGGAAAATTAGGTTAATTAAAAATATTTTTGCGGCGAATGCCGCATATAAAAAATTTCATATATCATTAATAAATTAATTAGACGATTTTTTTTATTAATTAATGTTAAATATAAGACAAAATTTTTAATATAAAAGACATACCTCATTAATCTCATTTGTAAGAAATTCATTAAACATTGTTTTTTTTTGTTTTATATTCGATATATTTATTCGTCGTTAGAATACATGTTGATTCATTTATGAAAATACTTTTTTTCACTCGCAAATAACTCATATACAAAGACAGTTTTTAAAATATTGAAAAATATATATATGTCAATAATATTATTGAGATTATAATTAGAAATAGTAAATTATTAAAATTATTTAAATAATAAATCTGAACGCTTAAACATCGCCGAGAAACATTGTAAGCGAACTCGATATACGAATGTTAATTACCGTAAAAATATAATTTTATATACGTAATAAAAATAATATCGGGCTCATTAATTATGTTTAACATGAAAAAAATATGTATGTAATGTACATATAATCGACTTGGCAAAGAATATAAGCGTTGAAACGCATAAATAATTCACGCAATATTTCACGAAATATAAATCTGAAACCGTACACTTACAAGTATTATCTTTCAGATTACGAATTCGTTACGGTAAAAGGGTTATATGTGATGGGAGGGGGTTCAAAATAATAATAATAATAATAATAATAATAATAATAATAATAATAAAGATGAAATTAATATATTAAATTACCCGAACGCTTCCCTGAATATTGATGACTTTTTAAAAGCGCGTTCAAAAAATAAAAATCGAGAACTTTATAAAATTTGCCTTTATGAATATTATATTTGAGTAGTTCAAAAAGTAAGGTGAATTTGTTTATAAATACTTCAAAATCTATTTCATCTTATTCAAAATAATCGGAATAGTCTTTTTCCGGTAAAGCCTTCAAGACGTTCTTCGGTTCGGTTTTTATCTTCTCAATCGTGTAAAAACGGCATCCCCGCCTTTTGAGTTTGCTGAATTGCCAGAAGTCGCACGGAGTCAAATCTAGCGAATACGGTGGTTACGGAACGAAGTTGAACTAATGCAGTATGACATGGTGCATTATCATGATGAAGGAAACAAAAGTTGTAAAAACACGTGTAACTAGGAGATAATTAAATCTTTTGACAAACAAACGCTTGGAAAATGATATATAAAGTCCTACCAACATAGGAAAAAAAATCAATTCACCTGCCTTCCTAATTCCAGGGAGTTTTAAATGACAATTTCACCTTATTTTTAGATCACAGTAGTATATCCACGATCACGATCAATAATCGATATGACGCCATCGTATTGTTAATAGTTTTTCGCAGTTTTCATTGGCATTCTCGAGCTTTCTCTCTTTTAAAAATAGAACATATCGGCGTTAAGAAAAGACAAAAAAAAAATGAGCACAAGATGCTAGTGGAAGAAAGTTAAGAATGGAAAAGCTAAGTTAGCTTTAAGCGAATTTACACATATCGCGAAAACGTGGCACGAAAATCAATCTATGCGGTTCCTCGACAAGGTCGCACGTGATTCGTCTGCGAATTTTCACCATTCGAGGATATCAACAGGAATCGAAGGATCGTTTTTCACTTTTCCGACCTTCTTTCTCCTCCTGTTTTCCACTTCTTTATTTTTTTTTTATTCTTTTTTTTGGTCGACGATGAAAACATAGTAAATAGGCTACGAATCAAGATTTTCTATGAGCAATGTCAAAATATTACCTATAAATTTATTCATGAATATATATATATATATATATTATTTAATAATAAGTATTTAAATTAAATAAAAAGAAAGAAAAAAATATTTTATTTATAAAAATTATTAAGATAAAATAGAAATTATAAAATGAGATTAAATTTACGAATACTATTATACGATGTTATATAATATAAATATAAAATGTAATCGACTTAGTATATTATATAATATTATATAACGATTGAACATGTTAATTATTACGTATTCGAGGAGCGTAATTATCGATAAATAATAATCATAATTGTTGTAGAATCGAGGTGAAGATTCTTCGTAACCTTATCGAATGTTCGCGTAGGCTATATAGCAGGGGTAATCAAGCTTTTTAATAGTCCGAACCATTTTTCAAAATTTGAAATAAAATTTAAATATGTATTATTTTTTAACAGAAATTCTATTTATTGAAAACGTATTTAAATAAAAGTGCAAAATATGTGTGTTTAATATAAATAATAAAAATTAAACATATATGTTTTTTGCACTTCTCAGTAATTATTTTAAATGCTGATCGGTGTTTGGATTTTACGAATTTTAAAGTGAAATTTACATTTATTTTTTTATATGTTGACAGTGATTTAAAAGACTATTTTATTAAAAAAAGACTCGTGAGTACACATTTATCGAGAATAAAAAAAATAATGCTTCAAAGTGCCGCATGTGGCCCGCGAGCCGCAGCTCGGCCGCCCCTGTCTACGTAGGGAGATGATTTTCACCTACCCCCAAAAAACACTCACGCCTCCTTATTCCTTCATACACACGTAGTAGGCGCATCTCGAGACTTAATTAATCCGTAGTCGTTTCGAAAGCTCGTGTCTCGAACAGCTTTCGATGGAGCTTTTCCTTCTCCGGTCGACGATAAACAGGGCTTAATCATCCGTCGACGGGATATTGGGGATATACGGAGTGTGGGCGATTGGTCGTTGACTGATGAAAGCCTTTTGAGGCGCTTATAAATAATTTGACGGAATTAGAATTGATTGACGTCGACGATGATGCGAACACACAAGCTTTAATCTCCATTTTCGTTTTCGGGTAATTAAAAAATTATACGTACACGCTTATTAAAATGGATGCTATACGCAATCAAGAATTACAATTTACAAAATTTCAAAAATTTTAAATAGCCACAAAAAAAAATTCATACCAACAATAAATAGTTATTTGTTAAAAAAATATCTATTGATTCATATATTATTTTAGTAAAAAAACTAAAACAATTAAACATTTGTATACAACAATAACTTGTACTTTTCTAACAGACAATTGAGCGAACAAATTCAATGTGAACGATTGCTTTGCGTGCTATTTTTATTCGAGTAAAAAAAATGGAATCCAAAGAGCCGCAGGTTGCCGACGCCTGCATTAAACTACGCAAATATTTAATTTATAACAGTTTCGTCTCTAAAATTCCAATATTGATTCACGAATTTTAATATTATTTTCGTTCCATTTTAAATATTTTATCATTTAAATATCGTATTTTAAAATTCTGTCATAGTTGAACGATTAAAATATTTCATTAAATACTTCGGCTAGAGATATTTTAAGAGAGCTATTTTGAAAATTTATCAATATCTGAAAATTGATTGAGACATATTTTTCATAATTTCAACATCGCGCTTTAAAATATATATTCCAGAGCTATTTAATAATTATTTTGTTTTCATCGTAATAAACATGTTTTTATATTTCGATTTAAAATATTTAGCGATTTTAATGAAATAATAATAATAGTAAACGTATTTAAAAATTTTTAAATATAAACAAGATTAAACGGTTTATATTAATATTTAGTTACAATTTTTTTTTAAATTTTATTTAGTGATTTATAATTTGTCGTTGTTCGCCGTCATCTTTTATATAATGTTCATATATATTTAATAAAATTCAACAACGATACGATACGAAGAAAATTTACATGAATTTATATAAAAAGAAGAAATATATATATATATATATATATATATATATATATATATATATATATTATACTGGCTAAAAATTATTTAATGGTCGCTTTAAACGCTGCAACTTGCCTATAAATAAAACTTTTTCAAAAAAAAAAAAATACAAAATAATAAAAAAACGACCCGCAGTTTAAACTGTACAATTACGGCAATTTCATAGTTGTTTGGCTTCGGATATTATCCTGTTGTGTCTGAAGTTAGTTTTGCCAAAATTGAAAGCGCGTTGTGCCATTATGCCGCACGGTTAAAAGCACAAAGTTTGCTCAATCAATTACCGACGAACCCGACTCTCGACTAACGGCCCCCGGGTCCCCTACTTTCGAAAGAAATTTTTACGCTCAAACACTACCGAAAGGGTTGAAATAACCCCACATATATAATATACAATTATAAAATATGTTTATAATTTTTAATTTAAAATAAAAAAAAATATATATAATACACATATATATATAAATATGTAATTTGTTCTAAAGTGTACTATTATATTATATTAAATAAACCTGTTTTTGTGCGGTCTTTTTGTATGCATTTTTTTGTGTGGTATAAGAATACAAAAGTGTTGACATAACTTATTTGCTATCAGTAAGTATGTACGTATTGCATGAACCTATATCATTAGTCATGCTAAATATTCTTAAGCGTAACACTGTGATAAAAAAAGTAAGGTGAATTTGTTTATAAAATATAAATTCTTTATTTATTCTTCCAAATCCATTATATCTCCTTCAAAGTAATCGGAATACTCTTTCACGGTTCGGTTTTTTCGGCGTCCCTGCATTAGTCTTTTGAGTTTGTCGAATAGCCAGAAGTTGTACGGAGCCAAATCAGACGAATACGGTGGTTGCGAAACAAAAAAACAAAATTATATCTTATAGTTATTTACGAAGTTTCTGCATATTTTTTTGGGCGATTTTTTTTCTGCGGTCCATATCTAATGCACAAAAAACAGGTTTGACTGTATAAATAAATTTATGTATATATATATAATGTATACGATTAAGAATAAAAAAAAATCAATATTTTCAATTTACATTTTGAAATATAAGGTTGCATTAAATGAAATATGGAAAATTATGGTTCGTGACCCGGACATGAACTGCTACTTTCTTTTTAACCAATAAAGGTAACGGCGATATTTTAAATAGATAATTTATTAGACGGTTTACGACTGTAATGTATTAAGTTCAGATTTCTACCTTTTAAAGGATATGTCCGGTTAATTAACATAAAATTATTACACTTTTTTTCATGAACGATAATTTTTCTTTACGATTCGATCTAAGAATATCAATTTAATCATTTTCAAGTAGTAATTTATAAAGTGTTAAATTATATCTAAAGATTAATAACACGAATTTGATCATATTGTAAATAACATTTTAGTCATCGCAAAAGAGCCATGTTTTCACATAATTAATTCAACATTTATGGAGCACAAGATCAGAAATGTTCGTTTCATTAAATCGTACTCGTCGTATCATTAGTCATTGTTTTACGACTGGTTTAAAGTCTGATGTCGTAAAATGTATTTTGCTCTTCGACTTTCGTTTTTTGGTTTTAAAAAGTACGCGACAATTTCATCTTGAAATGTGTGTAATATATATATATATTTTTATGAGAGCATCTGCAAAAGACCATATTAAAACGTATGAATCATTACGTCGTTTTCGTAAACATCGTCGATCTTTGCAAAGAAAATTCGTTCGCTCTGAAAGTACATAGGCGATGGTTTTTATTATGATAATTTTATTTTATCGTCTTTTATGTTATGCTAGTAGATCGATAAAAGTTTCAATGTTAATTTGAGACCGATGCGTTTAGAATTCGACTCGAATTGACTTTATATTTTTATTGGCTTTATAAAATATAAAATATTAAAATGAATTATAAATATGTTACAACATATTTCGGTAAATATATAATTCATGTTCAAATCCCAAATGTGTAAAATTTTGTACTCTTTATGACATTCCATATTTTAAATGAACGGTTTTATTTCATTAAACCGCATATTTTCATACGAAATTCGTAAACAATCTTGACAAAAATGACATATTTCAAAAATTCTTCACATATCTTCAAATATATACTACTGTGATCAAAAAGTAATGTAAAATTGTCACTCAAAACTCCCGAGCAAGTAAATCGTAATTTTTTTTTCCTAGGTTGGTAGGACTGTCTATAACATTTACCAAGCGACTGTTTGTCAAAAACATTAATTATGATTCCTTCATCGTGTTGTAATACATTGGTATTTCGCGACTTTTTTGTCAAAAACTCGACACATATCGTTCCGCAACCACTGTATTCGCCTGATTTGGCTCCGTACAACTTCCGGCTATTCCGCAAACTCAAAAGACTAATGCGGGGACGCCGAAAAAACCGAACCAAAAAAGAGTATTCCGATTACTTTGAAGGAGATATAATGGATTTGGAAGAATAAATAAAGAATTTACTTCTTGATTACAATATTATATATATATATATATATATATATATATATATATATATATATATATATATATATATAATACAATATTGTACAACTGTAAAAATATATTACATTGAAGTTCGAAACGATAATTAAAATGAACGAAAGTCTTCTAAAACTAAACGAGATTTACAACAGTTTGCACATTAACGGTAACATATATATATATATATATATAGTATAGATGCATATATGCATATATAGATTTATTTACGAGTATGTAATGTACATATTATTACGATAATAAACGAGCAGCAGACGATTATCCGTGCACTCGAAAACTCTAACGAGACGCGTAAACACATTTACGAGATGTAAGTTTTTACTTTCGAAAACACTAACAACTCAAACAACAACAACAACAACAACTACGTGGAAAATTTCTCATGCGATTCCGTTTAATCGTCTCTTTAAAGATAAATGTTAAAAAAAAATATATATATATTATATACATGACGGTTCTTAAAGCTCACAGTCGGGGCCTCGACCTCTCTTTTGAGATACTTCAAGTTGAGTTGTTATTATTTTTTTCTTCTTAATACTCGTCGTCGATTGTATATTTAATTTTCAACTTTACGCTAAAGGATTTGTATTAATATATTATAAATATATATAATACATATATCAGAATTTTTCAAATATAATAAATATATTTTTTTAATTTACGGACGTTTTAAAAAATTTCATTATATTTATATATATATGATTTCATTTAATGAAAGGTTTCGTAATCAAAAATTACACAAAGGATTTTTTTCATAAGTTTTATTATCGACTGCCTTCGATTTTTTTTTCTTAAATCAATCTCTTTGTTCATAGCCCGGTTGAAAGGCTTTGTTCGGAAAATTTAAATGCAAACACGTATTTGTTTATTATTTTTTTATTAAATTATATTTCAATATATATTTATATATATATATATATATATATATATATATATATATATATATGTGATTTTTTGCGCGAATTTCAAAGTCGAATCGAATAAACGAGGACGACTATTGTTTGTTAAAATCATATTAGAAAAAAAATATAATTTATATCGAGTCACCAACAATTGAAGTGTTAAATGTGACACATTTCTTTGAAAAACGTTAAGCTTTTAAAAGGCTTTTTTAGACTGCATTTTCAATATATATATATATATATATATATATATATATATATATATATATATAATCGTATATAAAAAATAAATTAAAACTCTGATGTGTCATAATTTATTTTATAATACAATGCTTTTCATCGATAATATTAAAATTAATCATAAGCAGGAAATTAAAAATTACATATAATGAATAATACATTTAATTAGTTGAATTTATGTTCGATTTAATTATATTATATATTAATTGTTTTCAATGAAAAAGGCGTTAATTAACATAAATAATAATATTTATTATTTTATAATCCACGTGAGCGAAGTTCACATGCAAATTCTTATTTTCTAATAGCAAAAAAAAGTGCTTCCTCAGATAGTAGATAACAGAAATACATGAACATTATGCAGTGTTATCACTTTATTGTTATCAATAATGACTATATGGTATTCGCATACAATTTGTCACGTATTCTATTCATTAATCATAATAATTATATAACGTGTAAAACTGTCTAATAGTGATATTTTATATAATAAAAAATGTCTACCGATTGGATTTCAATTAATATTCGCCATTTCAGAGATGCATCGTTAAAATTTCGATATGTATTGCTGAATTTTATTAAATTTTCAATTTTTAATTTCAAATTTCCGTGTTAAAAATCAAGGATGCCGATTTGTATTTGTAATAGTGACACTTGTGAATGTGTATTCGAATTCGATACTGAAATTAAAGTTCGCCGCTCGAAGTAACGTTGCATTTAAATGTTGAACTAATCGTGGCACTTCAACGTATTCAGAGTGGCGAAATCGAAAATATAGACACTTTAAAAATACAAACCGACAAATTAGAAACGGTCATATTTTCTGTACGATCGTGAATAAATCACGATGCAAATTAAACAGGCCACGTAACAATCTTATCGTTCGGTTCAGCGAGCTCGAAACAAATTCGCGGTGGGCGCATTTCGGCACAAAATTCGCGAATTCTCAGTACCACAAAATGCATATATACACACATATATATATATAATATATATATACAAAACCGAAACTGCACTACATTATCTCAAATGTGCAGTAAATTCGTCCAGTTTAGCCGTTTCGGCGTGCACGCCACTGCACTCTCGCATAAAATGCCTCGCGTTGCAACAATCTCTCCGAAGACCACTAAAACGTGATTTACACCAGCAAATACCCGGGTATGGTGTTTGCACACTAATAAAAGCCCTACTGAAAAGGGACCGCCCGTATAGGACCTGCAGGGACGCGAAAGTCATCAATCTGTAACATTTATGTGTTACCGTAAAAAGATTAATTATGCACGCCCTCTAGATCTGATTCTTTTTCAACTAAAATGTATTATATAAAAGGCGATCGTATTGAATGAATAACGTTCTATAAATACTTTGGGACATATATCGCAATAACCTATGATCCCGATAAGGTGATCCTTTCTAGAATAGAACAAACTGGAACGCAATTTACAACGTTTTTCCTGTCCTTTTATATGGTGCTGAAATATGGACATTAGACTCTAGAACCGAAAAACGTCTGAAAGACTTCGAAATGTGCTACTTGGACTGACAAATTAGCAAATAAGAATGTTTTGGATAAAGTTAGATAAAAATCATAAATATTGAGAACGGTTAAAATAAAACAATACAATACATCAAAAGTCATGTCTTAAAGATATTCACAGTTGGTTCAACTGTTTGTCGATAGAACTATTTCGAATGGCTGGTGTCAAAAATTTCATTGACTGACATGAAGAAGAATATAATAGATAAAGTACACTAAAATATGATTCAAATATTTATTTTTTTTTGAGTTCAAATCTTATAACCGATCAATTATACTGTAAGGTCAAATTGAAGAATAGACAGCGACTCGGATACAAGTCGATCGCACGTTTACCGTATCATCATTCGTCGATCGTATAAAATCATACGAAATATAGCGCGATTACCGTCGAACGACTCATTTTGTTAACAATTTCTACACATTTTTATTATATATATTTTTTTGATTTGTTTGCTTGTTCGCACCGAACGGCCGCGTTTCGTCGACGCGTCTGGTTATCGTCAACGTTTTCGCTGTTGAAGTGCCCGCATTAGCGTAATATTATATATATATTCTGTGTGCGTTCCCGTTGGTAAAGTGTTAAAATACAAATACACACACAAATATATATATATATATATATATATATATATATATATATATATATATATATTCGAAACGAAGCATTATTTATATCTGGAAAGTGCATGAAAGATTTCATCGCGTCCGCTGAACAATGATAATTATTGTTAAGTCGCGTCTAGACGATTGAAACCATTATACCGCAAACTTGAAGTTTATTGCTATATGTAAGATCGATCGTTTGTGTATTTTTAAAAATTTTAATATATGTATATATATATATATATATATATATATATATATATATATATATATATATATATATATATATTAATATTATTTATTATCCATCAAATTTGAATATACTTTATATAGTATGAGACGAACGGTGAATTTTGTCACGAACACTTTGATCGTAAATAACGCGAACAGACGGAAAAAATTAAACTATTTTAAAATTCTAACTAAATTATGTTACACAGGGGGGTCGTTCGCAATAAATAAAATACTCAAATTCCTCGACAAGCATTAATATTCGTGTAGCAATTATTTAATTAAAAACTACACACATATAATATATATATATGTATATATATATATATATATATATATATATATATATATATATATATGTATATGTGTTATATATGACACGGTACAAAATTCGCGTCTCATACTTTTTAATACGATATTTATTGCGATATCAAAACAACACTTTCGGAATTTCAATTAAAATTTTGATACGTTGTAAAATGTAAATATATCGTTTTATAGTGAATAAAAATAATAAATTATTTTAGCTATTATTATTATTATTAATAATACATTTTTAACGGTTTAATTTGTAAACATATTTTTGGATCATGTTTATAGTTTATTAAAACAAATCTATTATTCATTTTATTATTATACTTCAATTAACGTTTGAGAATATTCGATTTTTAACATTCATTATATAGATTGAACTATTTATCACCAATTATTTTATTGTTAATTACAATTAAATACAATATAAATCAACATTTTACCAACTATTTTATGTATGAATATTTTGTTTTAAAACATTCAAAATATCCGATTTTTAATGAATGAATATATAATAATTTATTTCTATTCGTTTTTTCACTATTTTAGACTGAAATTGACAATTATATTTTAAAATTATAGTTCAGGTGTAGTCAAGTTGGTTACCTCTGGTTTATTATTATCAAAATTGTATATCAATATTTTTTTTAAATCAATAATAAATATTATAAAAACTGACAACTGAAACGTGAGATATTTTGTTTTCAGTTAAATATATTAACACATTATGTCGTTTGATTATAAATGGTGGTAACGAAGTAATACGATTGAATTTTACATTAAATTATGATGTCATCTGTTGAATAAATATCTAGTCTATATGAAAAAAATAATATGTAATATTTTTCATTTTCAATTTATTCGATTTTTAATATTGACACAGTGGATTGCGAAATGTTTGCAAAATTACCCCCTTTTACGTAGCAGACAGCGATAAACTGGGTCCCATGGTAAAGTGTTAATATAATGGCTAATAAATTATGAAATTTATATATATTTAAAATTAAAATTTTCAATAATTATACTAGACATTAATATTGAACAACCTTTCTAAGATATAGATCTCTCATTCAAGTCTCAAAAATGTCGATTTATTAAATTCATCTCAATATTCATATATAAAAAACAGAAAGTTACCGATTCTATTTTCGTATATTATTTTCTACATATTTGTAATTAATAATAATCGCATCACTAGATATATCTTTATTTTATTTTTAACATACGACGAGATCGTCTTTTAGTGACGTTTTCGCGTTTAAAGAAAAAAAAATTCGAATCAGAAATTATTTCGGTGATGAGTCTGAATTTTCGATCGTTGTCGCTCTTCGACGTCTGCGTCGAGGTCAACGTTTCAGTGCCATCATCCTGTCGCCGAGGTCAGGTTATATTTGCGGTGCAAAGACACCGTGAACTTGTTTGTGTCCGTTAGTTAGCAATGTGTCGAGACGATCCGGAAAACCAGGAAAAATAAAAATATATTATATATATATATAAAGTAAACATTACCGACAATCAAAAGCCCGAGGGTACCGTTTAAAGTACTATATATATATATATATATATATATATATATATATATATATATATATATATATATATATATATCTGGGTTCGTATTTATTACCAGCCTGAACATTGCGGTTATAGTATCATAGGTTTGGCTTAGATCTAGGATGGGCTAAGTATGCCCTAGAGTCTTGGTTCAATCATATTTTCAATGCAAATAACGCGAATGCAACACAAAACTAGATAATGGATAGTCGTTTAATTATCGTATTGAATGTGAACCTTTTTACGTGTTGTAAATGTGTTTGAAAATTATATTAAAATATCCCATTTATTAATTGTTTTTTTTTTATATACATTATAAAATTAAAATATTATAAAGACAATTTTGATAGTGTTAATATTTGATATTCAATCTATTATTCACCAAATCATTGGAATATTCAAAAAGTGTATATTTTTTATTTCAAATATTGGAAATCGATTGTGTTAATACTTTATCATGGAATCCGCTACATAAAAGGGGGTGATTTTGTAAGCATTTCTCAAACCATTGCGTCAATTATAAAAATCGAACAATTTAAGAATGAAAAATACAATGTAATATTTTTTTTTATTTAGAACAAATATTTGTTCAATAGATGACATCATAATTCTATGTAAAATTCAATCGTATTACTACGTTACCACCTTTATTATTAGACGACGCAAAGCGTATTACTACGCTTCCCCCGATAATGCGTTAAGATTTATTATTCAGAGATCGTTTATATGATTCACATATATTTGATACGATAATAAAAAAGGTTGAGTCTCACATACATTACAATATTAAGTGAAATAAAATTGAATATCTAAAGTTTCTATGAATAACCAGTGTGATTCAGATATTCACAATTTTAAATTTCGCATAATTACCGATTAAAATCTCGAAAGAAAGGTTCATAAAACACATCGGCAAAATCATTAATTTATTTTCATATATTCAAACAACAGAAATGACGACGTAAAATTCGTGAATTGCACGAAATGCAAAGCAAATTAGTACGAATTCAATTATATTATAATACAACGAAAGATACGTCGTACGAGAACGATGTATTTTTCAACCGAAATAATCATCGGTGCACTTGTGCCTTTTGTGTTTTTACCGTTTTGTATGTTTGTTCTCTCTCGTAAATAAATAAATGAGCGACGTAAGTCCTTTGAACTCGACGTACAAATTTTGTGGAAAATATTTTAGCGGTTTCTAAAATTGGATCGAGTCGATTCGAACGCGGTTCGTTTTACGGACCGTTCGCGAATCGCTCCGGAGCGAAATTTCATTTCATTATTATTATTATTATTATTTGTTTGATATATAATTAATTTTTGCGGTTTGACGTTGAAAAGGTTAAAAATCAGTATATTTATAATCTCGTCATAAATTATTTTTTTCATTATCGTTAAACGAATTTATTTTATAATTTTTATAAAATAAATAAATTTAATTCTAGTATAAAAATAAATGAAAATTTTAATAAGAACTAATATCTAATAGTCAATACAAAATTTTATATGACAATCATATAATAAATAAATAAATATATATATATATATATATATATATATATATATATATATATATATATAATATTATTTATAAGAGCATATAATTATATAGTGATTCAGAAGAATTAAAGACGATAAAATTAAAATTCGTAGCGAGGTCAAGGACTTTTTGACTGCATAAAAAGATGAATTTATAATGTAATAATATTAAATTCGGATGAGTGTCATTAATTATTGCATATATAAATAATGATTTAAGCCGATTTCCGAACGTGTCACTGCGTAATTAAACGTTCATCGAATGCATAATGTATTAAAATATTATAAAAAAATACAAAAAAAAAAATAATAATATGCATTATATTTGTGGCGAAAAAAAAATTAATACAATGTATCGCGTATAATTATCAGATAATCTTCACGACAAAAGGTAAATAATAGCTTTAGAAAGCGATTATAAAGCGGCAAGACAATTGAAGTGACAAGGCTTTTTTTTCTACATTATATTCAGTATGAAAATTGATAATTTAAGATAAACATAATTTTATTTTGATGTATGTGTGATTTTTTTATCAAAAATGTCGTCATTCACTTTTATACAGGATATGTGAGAATTAATTATTTTACGTTTAAATATTTATTTGTATAAATCGAAGATCTTCGATTTTTTAGTCTTAAAAATTGACGATGATTTTATTAATTTTTTAAAATTAATTTAATTATAATTAATATATATATATATAAGATTATTAAAAAAATACTATTTCTTTTACTTTAAGCGTGTTTATTATATACAGTTCTTTGAAAAATAAAATAAAACAGTTACATTGTGATAGTTCAATGTCAGACTTGCATCATATATAGCGTTTTAAACTGTCTTGTCGCTTGTCTCGTCGTACAAACGTTTAGTGTATGTCGAGCCTTAACGTCCTCTACAATCGTACACACCGAAAAAATATATATATAAATGTTCGTTTTAGTTGTTCGCAAATTTGCGAACATAAATCTTAATTAAAATGTTTAGATATTGCTTTTTTGCACATCGATAAATTTCGTTTTGTTCGAAAAATTAAATAAATAAATAAAAATCGCGAATGATTCACAAGAAAATATATATAGTATATTTGAGTTTTTCTTAACTATTTGGCGTTGAATAGAAGTCCTGCCAAATTAATGTTGTTGAATAGTTATTTAGTAATATTTCATCAAAAATAAAAAATATTAATATAATGATAATTGAGTAACTTTTATTATTTATTTTTTAAGATATTTAATACCGATTGCGAAAATATGAAAAAAAATCAAACTACCTGCAAAATAATATCTTGTTATACCTACCAGAAAAATAATACTATGATAAAAAGTAAGGTGAATTTGTTTATAAAATGTAAATTCTTTATTTATTCTTCCAAATAAATTTCATTCCATTCAAAATAATTACCGTCAGATAAAATGTACTTTTACTAATGCTTTTTCCAGTCCTCGAAACAGTCGGAATAGATTTTTTCCGGTATAGCCTTCATCACCTTCAATTCGGTTTTTATCTCCTCAATCGTGTCAAAACGGCGTCTTCACATTAGCCTTTTGATTTTGCCGAATAGCCAGAAGTTGTATGGAGCCAAATCAGGTGAATACGGTGGTTGCGGAACTATATGAGTTGAATTTTTGGCAAAAAAGTCGCGAAGAACCTGTGCAGTATGACATGATGCATTATCGTGATGATGGAACCAAGAGTTGTAAAAACACGTGTAACTCGGAGATAATTAAATATATGATCACGCAATTTAAACTTCGAGTCGACTCTTAAGTAGTGCCAAAGGAATCTAAGTATAATCAGTGTATTATATATTATAATAGTAATCCATACCAATTTATTTATGGTAATGAAGCCATTTTATCGAACAACTTATATGTTGGTTGATCCAAATATGGTATTACGCGTAAAAACATAGTTTAATTAACGAGATGCATCTATTGACACAATAAGTCCGTGACCCACATCATTCTGCTGAATTGAAATTAAAGTGACTTTTAATTAATTCTATTGTCCTTATCGACATTGAAACACTTTACTATAAAACGACATTAAAACATCGACAAATATATATATATATATATATATATATATATATATATATATATATATATATATATATATGCGATTTTTTATATTTTTATATTTTTATATAGGATTTTTAATTCGACGTCACATAAATTGCGTCACGTTTATTTAAATAAAAATATTTTATATTATTTATGTACAGTCGATTGTTGCCACTTTAACATAATAATAAAGTACACGTTTAATCTACGTTAATTGTAGTAGATCAGAATTGTTTCAATTAAAATTAATTTTATCATAGAAGATTTACATTAGATGTTTCAATTGTTGAAATTGAACTTTATTAAATATTCTTCCAGAAATTGTAACGTATTTATTGGTGAATGTCAAGAAAAAGTTTTAAACATTATTATATTATCATTGAGCAATTGATTGATTTCTTACAAATTTTTCGAATTTAATCGGGCAGCGTGAATCGAACGCATCGATCGCCCATCAATAATATCGATAACACTTTCGACGCCGAGCGCCGAAAAGCGTGTACGTTTCTGAAAATAGAACAAAACAGGTAGAGACCAAAAAAAAAAAGATAAACTACGATAAGACGCCGACGGATTATTGTCGTTTTGAAAATTTTCCGTATTGAGACGATCACGACGACGATGATGATATATGCGCACGTTGCATTTGAAATAAACTGCATTTTGGGCTCGTTCCAATACGAGACGCAAATATTATTTACACGCGTTATTATGGCCAGAAGGGGGGCCACGGGTGCAATAAACTATCGGCGCAAATTCAATGACATCTCTCGTCGACTCGGTTGTCCGGTGAAAGAAAAACTTTTATTTTTATTTTTATTTATTTACTTATTATTATTATTATAAGTTTTTTTCGCGTACGCGTGTACAGTGTATTCAGAAAATTATATGACGTTGTTTATATGAACGTTTTATATGGTTATAAAGATTCGATGATAGTGAAATATATGATATTTAGAATAAATCTATCGAATGAAAAATTAAATTTTACATCAACTTATGACCCCAAGAAGGTGATCTGTTCTAGGATAGAACAAGTTTGAACGCAATTCATGACCATAAATGAGTTTTTAGCATCGAAGAGCACAATTTCAATATTAAAAATACTTATGTTTAGATGTTACGTTTTTCTCGTTCTTCTTTATGGTGATGAAAAATGAACAATAAAATTTGAAACCAAAAAAAAACGTTTGGAAACCTTCGAAAGTTTAGAAAGTAATATGATGATTGGATATGAAGTTGATGAATCAATAATGTAATTATCGTTTTCATTCATTCCTACTTATAAGTTTGTTTTGCTCCAATTTCATAATCATAGTTCATTTTATTCTTCTAGTAGAGATTCACCCCTAATGATATTAAAAAATCGATTTGTAATCAAAAGTGTTGTATCATATAATTATTTATCTAGATGGAAATCGGTTATTTATAAACGAATATAATGTGTAAATATTATAAACGATATATTCAAAAATGCGAAAGAAATGACTATATAAAAAGTGTGGAAAGAATCTCACAAATTTTTGAAGAGATGAACACTCATTTTTAATTGTCATACCATCAACGTTAATGATGACATTGATGACAAATAGCCATCATAAAGTACTGAAGACTTTTAAATTTAATCACCAAAGCGTTTCTGAAGATTCCAGAGATTCTTAAAAATATATTTATTTATAAATAAAATTATAAATATTTTTTCTTTGAAACGCTCTGTGAACGTCTATTTTTATTTAAAGTGCAAGTGCTTACAGCACACTTCGATTTGTTTGCATTGCGGTCTGAAAACGAGCATAAAAGTATGATTGGGGGTGGGTGGGGTAAAGTGGGAGGGGGGTGAAAATAAAATACTATATGTAAATAAACACATGTCAAAGTTGAAGTAAAAATATAAATAAAAATCGCTAACGTTTCACCGTTTGTCTTCGAGTTATGTTATTAAATGTAATCGACTGTAATATAGAACTCGCTAAAAGATCGTTTAAAGGTTCTCAATCGATCGGCACTTTTGATGTCGTCGACGTTGAACCGTCGTATAGGTGTTCTCGAGTTTGAATTTAACGACGTCCACTGTAATTTACGTCGTATTTTATTCAATCTGAAGTTTCTTTTTGTGTGGTTTGCGGTGTGTTTTTTTTTTCTGTCCATTCAATAGAATCATCGATTTTAATAGTAAAATTTGTTATTCTGTAGATACAATTAAAACATTTCAAGTAAAATTCGTATTATAAATTAGTATATATTATTTAATAAATTAAATCATATACACGAAAACCTTGATTCGATAAAGTTTCGATATGCGTTGCTAAATTTTATTAAAATTTTCAATGTTTAACTACAAATTTCGTGTAAAAATGAGGTATATCGATTTTTATTTGTAATAGTGACCCTTGTGATTGATGCTTGTGGTTTTCTAGAGCTTGTTTCTATTTGCGTCGTCTTCTTCCGGTTCCATTTAACGACACAAATCGAGGTCTTGATGTATCACATTTGGTTTTCATATTTAAATGATGTCATAAGTATATTATTTTCAAAAAAGAAAATCTACGTAAAAATGAAATATTTTCCAAAATCAAGACTCAGATTAAAAAACAAATTGATTTAATTGACCATGGGTCAAAAAAAAATTGAGAAATGCTGATTCATAATTCAGAAATTCTAAATTGTGTTCCAGTTAATCATTTCCTTTTATATTTCGTGAAATGTGGTTATTTTTTAAAGTAGAAATTAAGCATGCGACTCATGGTTAATATTTTATAAAATCAATTCATAAAACTATATATTTTAATTTATAAAAATAAAGGCATTTCGTTAATTATATATAAAAATATGACAACTTTAGATATGTTTACGAATTTTATCATTTTTACATTGTAGTAAAAAAAAACCATTCGGATCGAAAGTCGCGCGTATGCTAGAAACGTTCTTAGACTTTCAAATATTATCATAAACGATAAATATGAACGTCGTGTTTGTCCAGTGGACATCCAGCCTTAATATTCGAGTTTCGTCTGTGACCTTTCTGATATCTAAAGTGCATCGATTCCAGACGTTTGCACATCGAGTGCAAATAAACACGGCAATATAATGTTTACACTTTGACTGGGATTTGAAAATATTTTTATTTCGGCAATATTTATTTTTATTCATATTCCTTATTGTGCTTTTATGATTTCTCACTATTTTTTTTTTTTTTTGATACATCTTTCATATATTGAATTTATATTTTCATGAATGTGCTGAGTTCATCTTTTGAAAGTATGTATAAAATTTATATTGACATTTTATGATGTCATCAAAAATGCAATATCTTTAAATCAGTGTAAAAAAAACACGTTCAACCATATATAGAAAAAGTGTTGTCTTCGAGTTGCGAGTTTAACTCATCTGTCATATAACTTTCATCATATTATTTCAAGTCGATATGTTAAATATGATGTCTGTTGTTATTTTGAATCTATTGAATTTCGATAATTAAAAAAAACTGACTACTATGACCACTTAAGAGAATTTATGTTATTCTGTATAATTGTACGTTATTTTATTAAATATTATTATTAAGACAAATTATATTTATATAGTAATATATATTATTGATATATTTAAAAAAATATTATGACGTCACAATGATAAACAGGTGTTTATTTACGTAACGACATTAACATTTTATAAAATATTGTGTGTGTGTGTGTTTTTTTTTCATAAAGTGAATCATAATATTAATATTCAGCACGAAGAACATTAACCGGAAACATCAATTCGTTCAACGATCGTACGATTTATTTATATTGAAATTTTCCTTGTAGATTGAAACAAAAAAAAAGAAAAAAAACGAGTTTTACTCTTTTATAATTATATTAAATAATTATTTGAAAAAAAACTAGTTTATTCTTAAAGCATAATTATGTCGATATTGCGATATCAAAATGAATCGATGCCGAGCTAAAAAATATATCCGTTTAAAGTTTATCGTTTTTCATTTTAATTTATTCAGTGTGAATAGATGGAAATCTCGTTCCATTATCTCGTTCATAAAAAATAATAGTTCTATTATCTTTAAAACTTTTAGTTTTCGTTTAGATTTTCAAGACGTCGATTCACTTTAATTTTTTGTTCTTAAAAGAAAATTACTTAAAAAAAATCTGCGATTTGTCGATGTTAAAAATTTTATATAGTAAATATATTTAGATATTAATAAAATTTACAGTAGTTCGATCGATAGCGTGTTTATTCAGCTTTTGAAAGGTCTCGGGTTCAAATTTCTAAGGTATCGTTTACAACGGGCGTGTCAAACACATGGCCCGCGGACCGCATACGGCCCGACGAGATGTGCCATTTTTGACAACATATATAATTTTTTTTTCAATTTGTATGTACTTTCGTTTAAAAAAAGTCGTAATATGCAACGTAAATTAATTATAATTGATTTTTCGATTAACAAGCTTGTAACACTTGTAGTTGGAAAGTTTGAACTTTATGTTGACACTAGTTACTATATATCGATATATGGAATATTTATAATTTCTATGTAAAAAATAATAATCATTGTGATAATATTTTTTATTAATTTTTTGAACAGTGCAACTTAGCACACAAAAGCTCATGTGACCTGCAATATGATATGAGTTTGAAATGCCCGGTTTATATATTCAACATTTTTTAACATTTGAAACTCAAAAATGAATTTTGAATTAAATTTAAAAGTATATATATATATATATATATATATATATATATATATATATATAGTTTTTATTGAATAACAATATTTAATAATATGTAAACACAAATGTGAAGAAGGGAACTTTTACTGTATTTTGGATGTCCATTGGCAATACACCAAAAGACCAGTCTATCTGTTCATTCAAAAGCGATCGACCGCACTGATAATAATCCATTCTGTTTATTCACTATTTTTGTCGATGCAAAATTGCGCAGTGGCACATGAACCGGGCCGATAATTGCATCGTATGCACAGCTGCTTCACAGTCTAATCGTAAACAATGCAATTGTTAAATTTACAACGAATGCAACCGATTACAAACGAATTTTCCTTACTTATCCATAAATACAAAAACGTGTACACCATATGGTGCAATGTCCAATTTTACGTACAAATACTATTTTTTTTTATCTCATATAAATATGTGTGTATGTGTGTATGTGTGTGTGTGTATTTGCGACGCGTCTGCAGAGGGTAAATATGTGCACAACGCGGTTTCCATATTTGTTCTGCAATTGCGATTCGATTATTTGGTTTGGTCCGTCTGCTTCGACACGTCGAACGATTCGATTTTGTTTCGTTCGTTTTTTTCTTATATATTAAGGCGAATTCGAGGTACAAAGCTTCGATTGCGGTACGCGAACACGATTTCACTGCAGTCAAATCTGTTTTCGTGCGGTCTTTTTGTATGCGTTTTTATTTTGTGCGATTCCCTTTTTTTGCGCGGTATATGAATCACAATACGACTCATTGTATTACAAAATCATCACTTTTTTGCTATCAGTGTGTATGTACATATTGTATCAGCCTATTTCATTAGTCATGCACAATATTCTTATGCATCAATCAATTTTAATACATAATGCGCCATCTAATAATTTTAATCAGTTGCCGCCGACTTTTTTATACGGTCCGCCTCTACCGCATATTTTTTTTCATATGTTGTATTGAAATTATTTTTATATCTATTTACGAAGTATCTGAATATTTTTTTTTGTGCGATTTTTTTTCTGCAGTCCCCATCTCTATCGCACAAAAACAGATTCGACTGTATTTCGTACAAATTCAAAATGTTTAATTTTCATATCATTACTAATGAGAGGACACGTCGAGAATGTTTAATTCAATAAAAATTATAAATAAATAATCTGAAATTTGACTCGATTATCAATCTATAAATTTTTTCTTTGTCATCTATTAGAATGAATATTTTTTTTTTATATAGAAAAAGTTTAAAATATTTTTAACAATAGTTTACACAAATATTTTACGATTTTCACACATATATATTTTACAAAAAAATAAATAAATAAAGCAATAAATTGGACAAATCGAGTGTCAAAATTGGTGAAGGCAAACGTGACCTACCTCAATATGCCATTAGTTTGGACAGGTTCTGATAAAATGCGCGCTTATGTTTGGTTATATTTTTGGCTGTTCAAACAATATATTTTTTTTAATAAAATATACAAACATTTTCTTCAAAATTTATATATTATTATCGATGGTTGATGTTTATTCTTCAATAAAAATACACGTCATCGGAAATATTTTTACGTCGATTTAAAAATGACACGACTTCGAAACGAATATACCAATTAATTTATAAAATAAAAAAATGATTTATTACGTATATGATTAGAAAAATATCTACTTACTCGATTATATGAAATGAAAAAATAATAATTATATTAATTCATTTTCATTGTTCGTTTTAAATGAAAATATTTGCGCGTTAAATATTATATATATACAGTTTTTTCTCTATATTAACATTTAAAATGCCTCGTAAATAATTTTTCATTAAATTAATTTTAAAAAATAACGACTCGAAAATTGATAACTTTATTAATATGAAAATAAGTACGGATAATAACTGTGCATTTTATTCGCATACATGACAATAATTTATATAAGTAAAATTTTACGTTTTTAAAAGTGACTGCAAATGTAATTTTTAATTTACATAATTTACTCGAATAATATAATTTTACACGTTTTATGTATTTTATATAAAAATAAATAAATATATACGTATCTCATCAAATAAGTGGATTTTTTTCTATAGTCAAATTATGAGAATTGGTTATAAATGATTTTTTAGTTCGAAATTTTGTATATATTTTAACATGTTTTTCCCCCCAAATATATATACATTTATATAAATATAAAAACAAACTTACAAGAAGTAAATATTTGCGACGATATAAATAAATAAATAAAATTCGAATTGCGTATCGAATGTTCGTTTTATACGGGAAAACTTTCGCGAAGAATATTTTATTAAGAGCAGAGTTCGGCACGAAAAGCACGCAGAGAATTGACCCCGAAATAAATAAATAAATAAATAAATAAATAAAATTGCAACAAGAAAATAAAAAAAAATAAAAGAACACAGCCGTTCGAGGTCCGAAGAAAAACGGAGGTCTGTAGAATCTTATTATTTTTTTTTTTTTTACTTTGCTCCTCTTAATCAAAGATAAGTAAAAGAACAACAAACAAGTTCGAGTTGGGCGGAAAGGAAAAAACAGAAAAAGAAGAAGAAGGAAAAGACGAAACCAGAAGAAAAATGGGTTTTGGAAGAGTTGAAAATTTGATAAGGCGAACGGAAAAGTCGTTCGAATAATGAAATGTGATCGAAAAGTTCGCTAATAATAACCAAAGGAAAACGGATATAAAAAACGAAGTGTCGAATGTGCAAAGTTCAAAGCTTTTGATCATAATAATCTTTAAATGTTTTTATTTCATATATTATACTTAAAATTTAAAGAATATTTTTAAATTTATATACTTGAAATTAAAATATAAAAAAAATGGTTTTGTATATAGATAAGATATTGTTTACATGAAGTAGATTTGACATTTTCGTCACCGCCCTACGTCAAATAATCGCTCGATTTTTAAGGGTTAAAAAAAATAAACCATCCTAAATATCGGATGTGTGTATGTGCGTGCGTGCGCATATAACATTAAATTATTCATGAAGAATTTTTCAGCCTTTAAGTCGCTGAAGCGACATGATTGATGATGCTGAAACAAGATGATGAAGGTTCGTCATTTTCGCGGCTTCGGTTGATATATACTTCTCTTCAGACGACTCAATAAAGATTTATATATAAGTTTGAGAAGTTCAAATAATAAATTATAATATTTTGTACAAAATAAATAATTAACTATTGAAAATTATTAGTTCATATCAGAAAAAAATGTATATGTAATTAAATTGCAATTAAGCAATTCAAAAGATGCATTATAGTTAATTAAAAAAAATCAATGTAATTAGTTATTATCAAAATGATAACTCGAAAATGTGTATAATTCATTTCGCACTGAAAAAATAATAAAAGTATTCTATAAATTAGTGAAAAATATTGGTGAAGTAACTCATATATTATCGTATATAATTAGATGAAAATATGTATCAAAAATGGATTTTTGGAATTGAAATATTCAAAAAAATTATGGGTCTATTATAATATTAAAATGCATGAAAATCTATGTAACTCTGATAATATCAAAATAATAGTATATTTTTAATAGGAATTGTTATAAAATTGATATATGGATGATCTTAACAGTAGTAAAATGAAATCTATATTACGCATTTATAGACTGTATTATTCGAATCGTATTTTTTTTTCGTTAAATAGGCAACACGTAATAAATAAATCAGTCGACCGGTTAAACCGAGGATTACTTATTACAAAAAAAAAAAAAAAATGAACCGGTCTTCGGTATACTGAAGACAATGCCGTTTAAGGCCGTCGTATACATTTTTAATTTCGTCTATTGTATTCGCGTTTTACGACGACGAGGTACGGTTTAAGGCCACTTTTTCATCCTCCTCCTTTTTTTTTAGGTCCTCCTCATTCATATCACATTTTTTTTTCGTATTTTACGCTCCCTAGAAGAATATAATAAGGGAGAGGCACCCGTTTTATGTTAGTTGGTTCACAAAGGTATTAAAGGCAGATTACGTCTCTCTTCTGAGTTCCACTTCTAATTTTATATATACATATATTTTTTTTTTTCATCTCGGACGAGAGGAGTAGAAGGCCTCCATTCGTTTCACAATGGATCTATCTGGTCGTATTTAAAAAAATACTAACTATAATGCGCTTTTTTATAACGCTATTAATTTCACTAGACGTTTATATAACGCTTCGACAAAAAAAAAAGAAGCGTCTGCTTATATAAAATGAAAAACCTTTCTCGATATCGATGTCTCGGATATTTTTTGTTATTTTTTTTTTCCAGTTTCATTTTATTACTATTTTATGCCATTCATCCGTTTATCTATATTTATTTTTTTTAGGGATGCGAAACTGGAGTCGGAATTAAGAATTGAATAATTTTATATATTTTTAATTATCGATCAAGACTGGTCAAACTGAAAGATTATCTGTGGCTCTCGATAAATGTACCCTAGTTCCATTTTCATTATTATGTTATTATTTTAAAAAATATATATATTATCGTTCTGTATGTGTTTTAAAATGTCTTTCAATATATCTTTTGCGGGAGACTATAATCTCAGTATCCGAAATATCGACATCAAATGCGGAAGACTGCAATCATAATTGCTGTTTATTTGAAATATTTTCACTTGCTCTGCATTTTTGAATATGAGACATTATTTTTTTAATAATAAATAAATTTAATTTTATTTAACGTATATCTGTGTATTACGAAAATTTCCGTAACAAGCGTAATCTTTACAGAATTCAATCCCGCAAAAGATGTGTTAAATTACTGACAATAAATATGGAAAACTAAGTGCAAAGTTGTTATAAATTTAAGTTTAAAATTTGTGAAATCAAAAAAAAAAAAAACAATCAGTATGAACTAAACAACGTCTGAAAGAATTAATATTTAAATTCAATATATATATTTTGTACTTTTATTTGTTAGTTTTCAATAAATATAATTTTTGTAAATATTTTTTTTAATATAGCACAGACTTGATAGTATGAACTTAAAGTCTCGATTTACGCGGATTTTTATTTTCTGGAATTTATCTTGCGTTTTTGTATGAACTCCAAGTCTCGATTTACGCGGATTTTACGCATCTACCGGGTAAATCGAGGGATGAGTGTATAGAAATTCTGTCATATATAAAAATTATGATTTATATGAATAATAATGATTCAAAATATACTTAGATAATTTTTATTAAAAGTATCAAAAAAATATATACTTGGTCACTTTTATACAACCCTGATTTTTTCTTATTGACGAAAATGACTCTTTTATATAATATAATGACGCATTTATAAATCTTCACCTTAATACAGACAGCACCCTTTTTACGTTCCCTCCTTTCATATATAATGGCTTCGAAAAAGAAAAAAATATATATAGTATATTCGTTGTATGTATGAAACTCATTTTCTTGACGATTGAAACGTTCGTTCAGTTTTAAACGCATGAATGTTTATTATGTTCGAAAAAATGTTTCGGTATTTTTGAAACGAAAATATATAAATAAATAAATAAATAAAATTTTAAATATGCATATTTATAAATGCGTACAGTTGAAATTTAATATAAGTCGTTTGAGAATATTTTGAGACGTTTGAAAATAATATAAAATTTAATTATCTTATATGAGGTATATACATTATATATGATATTAAATATATATTATAGATTAATTAGTATTAAAGTACGATTACAATCTAGATTTAATACTGTAATGTTTTTAATTTTATTTCATTTAAGACAAGTAACTAAAAGCAATTTTATAGATTGGACGTAAATTTAATTACTTAATAATAAATCAATGTCTTGAAATTTTCAACGATAAGTCCTTATATAAAAGTATATCTATAATTTTAGATTTTAATAGTTTATTAATCGTATTTTTTTTCATTTATCACAAAAACAATGTTCGTGTCTAATATTAAAAAGAAGATTGAAAATTTGTTATAATGTAAATCGGGCATGTCAAATACGAGGACCGCGGACCGCATGCGGCCCGACGAAATGATGTGCTTTTTTTGATATACATCTATGAAATTAATGTTTAAAAATATTTTATTATTATTATTTGTTTAATAAAGTTGTAGTGTTAAATTTAATTTAATTATATTTGTTTTTTCTATTATCAAGTTTGTAACGTTTGTAGTTGGAAAGTTTGAAATTTTTGAACTCATGTGGCCCGCAATATAAAAAAGTAATTGATATTCAGATACTCAAATATTTCGAGATGTTGATTTATTTATTATATTATTTCTAGTATAATAATGTCAAAATGTCATCGATTTATCAATCGTAATAAGAAATAAAATCTAATAGAAATTTTCATTCACGTAGGAAAAAAGTGTTTCAGGTCGATAATTTTAAAATTGAATTTATCTTGGTCTTTCTCGAACCATTGAGAACCATTGGATTAGATTAAGAACTTATTACATTCGAGGAATTATTGGAGCCGGGTTTCCCATCGACGACGATTCGAAAAAACTAATTGTACGTACGTCTGTCACTCGGCTCGAATCAATTTTCCACTTTTTCGACTTCGAAATCGACGACCCGTCTCATTGTTGTCGGCCGTCCATCTTCCGTCGATATCCGTAGACGTTGAGGCTCAAAAAAAAAAAAGAAAGAAAGAAAGATAGAAAAGAGTTCAGGATCTCTTCTTCCCGGGAATAAGGCCGTTTTCTCCGATTGGATTTTCTATTGTCAGCGATGAGGCGGCGACGGCGCCTTCGGGTCCTTTTTATCCCGTATCGAAACGAATCTATTCACGGTAAAACTTTCTTCCCTTTTTATCCTATATATATATATATATATATATATATATATATATATATATATATATATATATATATATATTTCTTTATATTATTTTTTGGAGTAAAAGTTGAAACACGAACGTTTTCGCTTGTTTATGGAGTGTTTAGTGCGGGGCTTAGCGCTTAACTTTTTCGCACGGCCTTCCCCGTATCTCGAACGGCCTCCGCTAGAAGTAGAAAAAAAAAGTTTCGCCTAACTCGATTATCGTGAAAGTACTCTAATTTCAAAACCGACCGCATTCAGAGTTGGGTATAATGGTTTGTTAGCTTACGGAAAACTTTTTTTCCCTCTTTTCTCTCGCACGTCTACCTTCGTGCTTTTTTTTTTGCCGCCACTCTCCCCGCCCCGCTTTTCCGGTCCGGCGTCTCCTTTTCTTGTTGGCCACGGCCCGCAGATAATCTGTTAATAGATTATGTAGAAGGAATAACAAAATAAGCCGAGAACAAATTAAGTCGTACACGAAAGTGGATTTCGCGGAATCAATACTTGCTCATGTGCCGTAATTATATTGATTTGTTAGTCGACTTTTGCACGTTTATTATTATGATGTCAGCGTGGAAAATCTTTTCCTATATATTTATTTCCTGTTAGCGATATTTAGTTATGATTTTGTTCTAAAAAGACAAGCGATTGCCGTAAACAATTTTAAATAATTGATATACAAATGTTACTAGTAATAGTTTAATGAATCAAAATAATTATTTCAAATAATAAAATGTAAATATATTTTTTACGTAATATGAAAATGTTATTGAGATTATATTATATAAATAAAGGATTTAGATTACATAAAAATTATAACACTGTGATCAAATAGTAAGATTTATAAAATGTAAATTCTTTATTTATTCTTCCAAATCAATTTCATACCCTTCAAAGTAATCTCCGTCCGATAAAACGCACTTTTGCTAAAGTTTTTAAAGAATAGTCTTTAGTTGGAATAGTCTTTTTCGGTATAGCCTTCAAGATCTTCTTCAATTCGGTTTTTATCTTATCAATCGTATCAAAACGACGTCATCGCATTAGCCTTTTTAGTTTACTGAATAGCCAAAAGTCGCACGGAGCCAAATCAGGCGAATACAGTGGTTGTGAAACGATACGAGTCGAGTTTTTCGAAAAATATGGTGCATTATTATGATGAAGTAACCAAGAGTTGTAAAAACATATGTAATTCGGAGATAATTAAACCTTTTTACAAACAGACGCTTGGTAAAATACCTAAGAAGAAAAATTACAATTTACCCGCTAAATTACGGATATCCGATTAGGTATTATATTTAATACAAATTATAATACCTAAAAAATGTTACTTTTTCATATTTTATGAGATATTATAATTATAAATTTACGATATAATAAATTCTATAACATCAAAGTAATCAGTGTAAAACACTTAACAACACCGAAATGGCGAAAGTTGAATAAGTTAATTTCATATACGTCTAGCTTAATTGAAAGTCGATACGAAAAGAAATTTAATTTTGACGACACACTTAACCTTAAAGCTTCTGCTAAAAGATTGTTTTATGAGACGACCTCAAACTTTTTCACATCTGCCTTTTATATTATATATATATATATATATATATATATATATATATATATATATATATATATATATATATTATATATAAATCCGTCGCACTTTCGGGCAAGTTGGAAATCCTCACGAGATGACATGCAAATTTTATCTTCAAAATAATATGAAAAAAAAATAAAAAAAAAATAATCTAACTTTTCAGATTATAGATAATGACCGTCGCGCTAGGGCAGGGGTGGGCTTCGCGTTGAAAATTTCAATAGAATCTATTCAATTTAATCTACACGGTATAATTTCGTAGACGCATTAATATTATTTTATCTTTAGAGAGACACGTCGCAATTTGTTTTATTTAAAATTGATATATATAATATAATATTTTTTTTGGTCATGGTCGATTTTTATCGTATTCGATCTACGATTCGGCCAAAATTATATTTTTCGTGACAGCCGTGGTTATTGTTGAAAGATAAATTTCTCTGTCATGTCTCTTTATATATAATGGATTGCCGTGTCATATCTTTTATTATTTTTATACTTAAAAAAAAAATTCATAAATTTTATATAAAATTGAATTATTGGAGAAATTTTCACTTCATAAACGCATAGTTAAAATAACTGTTATATATATATATATATATATATATATATATATATATATAATTTTGATTTAAAATCTATATTCATTTATTGATCGACGGATTCGAACATAAATTGGTTATATATGGTATTTTAATTTTAAATTTATAAAATCAGTCGCATTTAGATTTGAAACTTTTTAATGAATCAAATATTCAATATATTTTAATAGATTACTAAAATAAATTGTCTTTATTCACAAATATAAAAAATTTCATGAACGTAACAATGACGATCTTTTTTTCTTTATTGGTAAAAATATTTTAGAAAATCTTCAAAAATCTCTATTCATCCTTAATAGATCAATGTATACACTTTTTGATTGAAAATTACTTTTGATTTTTTTATTGTCTTTACCATGCTACGCTGAATACATATTTGTAATATACTTAATAATTCGCAAATAAATTGATTATAAAATATAAGTTTTTTTTTTTAGTTAGTTAACATAATTTGACAAATTACAAGAATGTTTTTCAACACGACGACAAAACTTGTAAAAATAATCTCATACATATTTTACAACGGTCTAAACTTGTCAAAAGTCGTAGTCTTTCTTTCGTACAAACAGACACACAAACACATTGGTTCCGAGTCCGCAGCCGTATTGGAAACGCAATCAAATCACGATTAAATAAAAGAGAGCAGACATTGAGAGATAGAGATAGAGAGAGAGGGACTGATATTGGAACAGAGATAGAGAGAGACTGATAATGGAACAGAGAGAAAGAGGGAAAGAGACTGATAATGGAACGGAGAGAAAGAGAGAGAGAGAGTGTGTGATAGAAAGAGATAGATGGAGAGAAAAAGAGAGAACAAAATGGTCGTTGAGAGACATGAAAGACAAAAACTGTCAGTTCCAATCGAAAACACTGGACGAACCATAGTGACTAGTCACGATAACATGCCAGAGTAAAAACGTGTCCGGACCCGTACCAATCGTGGGCGAATCTAGACCCTATAAGATACGTATGTCTGTATGTGTGTTACCGGCAATTTGTTAAATCCAGGACGTATATTAAATTACTGTTAAAAATATCACGAGAGAGATATTTAAGATAGAAATTGGTGAAATCAACTTTTACGTTATTGATGATGAATTGATTCGTTTCAATCAGTGGCTTTCAAATTATCTCAAATTCATAATAATTATATATTTATATATGAATTGATTCGAATTATATTATTATTCATATATATATATATATATATATATATATATATATATATATATATATATATATATATTTCAATAATTCACATTTACAAATCTTTGAGATCCTTGGACTGGTTTGGATACCCAATCCTAAATATTAATTATCTCTATACAAATTATCTAATGTTAAAATATTAATCTTATATAATTCTGATTACAAATTTTATAGTCGAATTAACACGATTGATCTTAGATAAAAACATTTTTTTCTCTCTTTACATAGTATCTCTAAGATTTAGATATTTATCTAAAACGATTATCTTGTATCTCTTTAGATTTTCATCTAAATAGTCATGAAGAAAAAAAATACTTCATTCTATACATAAATTAAAATAACACTTTTAAAAATCGAACATTGAGTAATTTGTAAAATTGTCGATTTCGCATTTTTTATTTTGTATTGCGTTCAGAATGAAAATATTATAATAATAAAAAAACGGCTTTGCCTATAACGCATGCGTATTAAAATACGATATAATCTATTTTCTAAAACGATTCAATTAAAAGTTAACCCAATTTGTCCGATTCACTTGCGTTCGCATTGCGTGATAAATGTATAATATAACCTTGTTTGACCGCTCGTTTTGCCGTATTATTTTCGTATCTTATTATCGTGCAAATTGGAAAATTGCTCGTTCATTTTCTATTTTCTCGACGTACACGTTTAAATTGAATATAATACATTAATTTTATTTGAGATTTATATATATATATATATATATATATATATATATATATATATATATATATATATATATATATATATAAGTATATCGGTGACATTACGATTCGTAGAAGATCATTTAATGATAGAAAGATAATTTAATGTGATATTAAATTTCATGTTCGATATTATGTATGACTAATATAATGAAACATAAATAAATCACCTTTATATACATATATATATATAGTATTATATAAGTGCTAATTTGTATTCCTATATATCAATATAAAAATATGACACAATTGTTTTGCAATTAGATTTTTATCTAACCGCAACAATTATCTAAATGCAGTCATGATATATGCGTATATTTAATATATCTAAAAATTACTATTTCCTACATGTATTACTCATATTGACCTCCAATGCATTCTGAGATTAAAATTGAGATTATTTTTTATTGCGTCTTAAAAATTGTAAAATTAGAAAAATATATATATTATATATAATATGTAGAAAAAAATATGATTTTAAAAAATATATTTATATTTTTTAATACAAATGTATTTGAAAAAACAATTTTTTTTCTGTATTATATTGCTTTTCAATTACACTAATCACTTCATATGATTGCAGTAATTTCATACTTATTTCCTTATCATTAATGTTAATTATTCATTTTTATATTTTGTTTTATTTAATATATATATATATATATATATATATATATATATATATATATATATATATATATATATATATATAATATTAATTTACCTAAATTTATAAACGATTTAAATATATTTTTTAAATATTGTATATAACGATATTAGTTAGATATTTTTCCAATATATTTTAATGATAATTGATATAAGATTATAAATTATATAAAAAAATATATTTAATATAAAAAAAATCTAGATTTATTTGAGAGACAGATTTTTGAGAAAAAATATATATAATATATATTTATATTATTTTACTATTAAAATAGATATAATTAAAAAAATATATTTAGATGACGTTTCGAAAAAATTAGGAGCGACGCGTCGTACATTGAATTTGTCGAGTAAGAGAGAGCGAGAGAGAGAGAGAGAAAAAAGGCATATATAACAATGATATTATTATATTACAAGATAATAAGGGGCTTTAAAGGTCAGCTGTCGACATTGGATTAATGGAAAGGTCAGTGGCTCGCATCTGCACTGGTCTGGGTTCTCAAACACCGGAGTCGACTGGTTGAATAAACCCGCTGGTCCGGTGCAAAACCATCTTTGGGATCCCTGATTCTGAATTATTCACGTGTGCATAATTTCCTGGATCGACTGGAACCGAAAGATCCGATAAAAAGGATTATTTTAATAATAATAATAATAATATATGAAGGTGAAAACTTCACGGTTAAAAATAATAATTGGCGCTTAATCAATTGCTCGCGTCCGGATTTCGGATTATAAATAATTGAGGCGTTGGTTTTTAATGAGATTATGCGTTGTTATCAATTTATTTTTTTAAACGTCATTTTTACGTTTTTTTTTAATTATTTTTTTTTCATGTAAAATTACTTTGCCAATCTGCGATTTTCAATATATAAAGAAATATTTAAATTTTAAAAATATATTAGTTATAATGAAAATATTTCCAAGTAATTTGACTACTGTGATCAAAAAGTAAGGTGAAATTGTCATTTAAAACTCCCAGGCATTAGGAAGGCAGGTAAATTGTTAACCTTTTCCCTGGGTTATATATTCATAAATAGTAAGTAACTAGTGTCAACAAAAAGTTGAAACTTTCCAACTACAAGCGTTACAAACCTGATTAACGAAAAATCTATAATTAATTAATTTATATATCAACCTTCAACATTATTAAACGGAAATACTTATAAATAAAAATAAAATTTACATAAGCTAAAATATTTTTTTCTAGCTGTTCTATTTTTAGAAATTTCTTAATCCTAATTTATCTGAAAAATGAATTTGTATGTTAAAAATACCGGTTTTTTTAAACTAAATAAAAAAGTTTCAAATATATAGTAAAAGGCTTAAAGCACTAAAAAACAAGTTGGCAATGAAAAACTTGAGAAAAGTTTTATAAAACCTATTTAAAAAATACATTCATAATTCTACTATAATAATATTTATTTTTTAAAAATAATCAATTTATATTCCTCTACATAAAAACAAATTTAATTATCTTAATTATTTCTAGGAAGAAAAAAAAATCGTTCGGTTTAGTCAACGGAAACGTCGGCTTGGAAGTGCTCTCGATTAAATTTTAACCGGCAGTTCGGTCCGGTTGAAGAAAAAGGGGGGAAAAAGTAGAAAAGCCGGTCGGAGTGAGTGGAAAAAGAACACCGGAAAGAGTCGATCCCGGAAAAACTCGGAAAAGCTTCATTATGTCAGCGTCGTCGGGTAAAGAGAACGTACATTTAATTAACTAACGCACACACGTTCACGTTAAGCGAACATGTAAGTGACCAAAAAAAAAAGCCACTCATATTATATGTGTTCACGTGCCAAGTTATTAGAAGACGACGGGTATAAGTGCACGTGTTTTTTACTATCATTAAAATAATTCATCCTATGTATTGTAATCGATATATATATATATATATATATATATATATATATATATATATATATATATATATATATATATATATATATAACACTGTGTAAGTTGAATTTGTTTATAAAATATAAATTATTTATTTATTCTTCCAAATCAATTTCATCCACTTTTGCTAACGCTTTTTTCAGTCTTTTTCCGGTATAGCCTTCAAAACCTTCTTCGATTCGGTTTTTATCTCTTCCATCGTGTCAAAAAGCTGTCCCCGCATTGGCCTTTTGAGTTTAATGAATGGCCAAAAGTCGCACGGAGTCAAATCAGGCGAATACGGTGGTTGAAGAACGATATGACTCGAGTTTTTGTCAAAAAAATCGCGAAGAACCAATGCAGTACGACATGGTGTATTATCGTGATGAAGGAACCAAGAGTTGTAAAAACACGTGTAACTCGGAAATAATTAAAGCTTTTGACAAACAGACGCTATAGACAGTCCTACCAACCTAGGCAAAAAAATACAATTTACTTGCCTTCCTAATGCCTGGGAGTTTTAAATGACAATTTCACCTTACTTTTTGATCACAATAGTATATATATATATATATATATATATATATATATATATATATATATATATATATATATATATATATATATATATATATATGTATGTATGTATGTATATTTATACATGTGAATGTTTAGAGATATCTATTTTTAATTAGTTTCGTTAAAATATATAATTTATCTTGTAATTATTATTGTATTATTTCAAAAAATCCGCTAAATTTATAATTGTGTCATACTTTATAAAAACAATGTATAAAATAATAATATCCTGTTGACGGATGTTATTGTTTTACAATTAAAAAATCCGACATTACACATAATGATTACATCGAAATGAATAAATAAGTTTATCGTTCTTTTTTTTTTCAAAAAAAAAATTGACCCAAAAATTGATAAAAATTACAAAGAGACGAAATTCCGATAATTAGCATAAGTAATTACGATTGAGCGTAAATTGCTTATCGTTATTGTCTTCGAATCGCTCCATATGCGGTTTCCTGTATTAATATATATATATATATATATATATATATATATATATATATATATATATATTTTTTTTTTTTTTTTTTTTCATTTTTGAGTTTGCGGTTTTTAAATTAATAATATTATTATATTTTATACGCATCCGTTTCAATTATCTGACTATACGCATCCGTGTATATTACGCATAATATTGTCAGAAGTCAATGGAAATAAGTACACAGACATTAGAAATAGTATGGAGTGTGTGTAAAATATTTGTCGATTTTATCAAAATATTTTTCATCTATTTTAATATACACTGAACAAATATTATATACCATATATAAATATGATACGCAATTCATTTTTTGTTCATATATAGAACAATATTCGAGAATTTAATTGGAAAATGTGGAATGTTGCGAGAATGCCATGTCTCCACTATCGTCCCTATTCTAATTTCAACTTTTATAAAATAAAATTTTTCATATATACGGACTGAAGGGGGGACGAAATATGTGTCTGGATTTTTGTGCGGTACAAACAAAATTAAATCTGAAAAATTTTCAGACGGGTATGTAAACTAAACTCGTGACTTATATATAATAATTCAAAAAAAAATATTTATATTAAAGTTTATTAAAAAAATATTTTATATATTTAATTATAAAATTAAAATAATTTAATAAATATACGGTCACGGAAAATGAGTAGATATTAAAAATATGTATTAAGTGGTTTTTGTGCGGTCTTTTTGTATGATTCATTTTTTTGTGCGGTATATTAATCACAATATGACTCATTGTGTTGGCATCACTTTTTTTGCTATCAGTGTGTATGTAAATATTTCATCAGCCAATTTCGATACATAATGCGCCATCTAATAATTCACTTTTTTATACGGTCCCTCTACTACA
Source organism: Leptonema lineaticorne (assembly GCA_024500535.1). NCBI lineage: Eukaryota > Metazoa > Arthropoda > Insecta > Trichoptera > Hydropsychidae > Leptonema > Leptonema lineaticorne. Next base: position 924,881 of record JANIJI010000006.1, on the reverse strand, counting down.
TATTTTTTTTATACGTTGTGTTGAAATTATTTCTTATAGCTATTTACGAAGTTTGTAAATATTTTTTTTGTGCGATTTTTTTTCTGATGTTTGAAAAAACAGGTTTGACGTTGAAAATTTTGAATTTAAATAATTATTTTTTCTTTAAATTTAATCATTATATAATATTATATTATAAATGTACGAAAGTAAAGAACTTAAAAGAGATCAAAATAAAGTATTAAAAAAAATCCAACTTTTGTCGTCGTCCGCTTATTTGCGACATTACACAAAAGGGCGACCGCCATTTTATACTTTATTGCCTTGGTCGTAATTGCCGCTGCGTTTGACCAAATATCAACGTTTGTGACCGAACGTGTGTGTGTGTAACGTAAAGCCACGAAGGTACAAAAGAAAATACTGCTCGAAAAGTTCCGATGCGAAAGCTTTGAGCGCTTTTGCGGCGCTTAATTGGTACATACCATCTCAATTGCGATCGGAACTCGGCACCGGTAAAAATAAAATGCGAATAAATAAAAATTGCGAAAAAGCGGTAGAAATAAAAATACTCAGACATATCTCTGTATGTATATATGTGTGTGTAAATAGGAAAAAAAGGGTTGTAATTACCGCGGTTTATTTAGTTTTTATTGCGGCGCACTTGTGAGTTTATATGAGCTTTTTACAACTCGTAAACTATGTAAGGAGTAAATTGAAGTGATTGTATGTGGAAATATATATATTTAATATATATATATATATATATATATATATATATATATATATATATATATATATATATATATATATATATATATATATTATTTAAATACGTATAAATAAATATATGTACATATATATTATCGTACATCAACTTAAATAATATTACAATTTAAAAATCTTCAATACGTATAATATATGGTATATATTTTTTTTAAGATATTCCCCTGATAATTTATAATTAAATTTGAGATTTTTTTTTACAAAATAGTATTTGATAGTAGTCAGTCATAAATTTATTTTTTTTAAATAAATTATATATATCAGGGGTGGTCAAGCTTCTTGATTGTTAGAACCATTTGTGCCGCAGTTTGGTCACCTCTGTTATATATATTAAGGATTCTCAATGTTTTTTAATACTTAGATCTAATATGAAATCATGAAATCGTTTCATTTTTTATTTAATATAAGCAACAATATAATTTATTTTTGATTGACGGTTTATAAAATTCATCAAAACAATCGACTATTGAATATCAATGATTCTAAATTATGTAATAATTTGTTAGCTATTGATATATAAACGAATAGTCGATTATAATTGTTATGATGCTATTTTAATATTTTTTAATCAGAATTTGGAACAAATGTATCATCGTAAAATATCGAATCTATAAATTAATTATTATTACGCGTATATTTATAATGAAAAAAAAACTAATCCATTAAGAAAAATGGAACGTTACCATAAATTCTTCAAGGTTTTTAATTTAGATTTTTTTTCTTTATTTTGCAGTCATAATATGTTTATTTTTCTACGGCTACTAAAATATTTTTTTTTGTATTATACAGTGAATCTCTGATTTAATATCTGGAGCATATTTTATAATATATATATTTTCACATTTATATCCAAGCGAAATAATACTGGTTAAATATTCGTGTCGTCTAGACGAACCCAGCACTCAAATTTACTACCAGTCGATAGTAATTCCATTAATTCCATATTTTTTTTTCCATACACAAAAAAAGGTCACTTTACCGTTCTTTGGACCGTCTTTCGAATTCGATTCGACGCGGCAATTATTTATTTATAATGCGATTATATTTATCGAAGGTGAGGGGATGAGGAGATGGGTATATATATATATATATATATATATATATATATATAACTTGGAATATCTTCGTTTATTAACATTTCAAACGAGAGTAGCAAAACTAATGGCGGTCGATGGTTTCTTGAGAAAATCGCTTTCAAAACTTGCTCATGGTTTACGTAGTATTGAATCGTAGATATTTTATTTAAAACTTTCACGGTCCGTACGACAATTAAGTCGCTTTCACGGCGACAGGTAGAGAATGTCTCGGACACAAAAGGAAAAAAAAAAAGCTCCACTCTCACGCTCCGTCGGCTAATAGAGATCGAACTTAATTTTTAAACCTTACGGATCGACTTAAACTAGTAAAACTAATTAGCAATGTCCGATAGAGTCCTATATAGAAAATGTTGTCTTAGTAAAAAAAAAAAAAAAAATAGTGGAGAAGGTGACGGCGTGGGGGTTAAGCGACGGCGGCTGCGAAGAAGTTAAATACTTTGTGAAAACTTCACTTTTCCCGGTCGAAACTTGAAAAGTGCCAGTGGAAAAACTTCACACGAAAAGAGAGACGTCAAGTTCTTTGAGCACAAAAGGGCTAGTGAACTTTGCGTCTAACGTTATATATATATATATGTGTGTGTATATATATATATATATATATATATATATATATATATATTTAAATGGTAAACTGTCGGATAACTTCTATCAATTTAATTAAATTAAGTTAATGTTTGTCCGTGATATACACTTCATTAGTAAAAATACAAAAAAAACGAGATTTCTATCCATTATGTTTCTATTGTACAATTCTGTATTGAGTTACCGAAAAATATTTTTTTTTTTTTATATAGATACAATAAAAAATTTAAAGATTCCGTAGAGATATGGAGTAAATTGAAAACTATTGATAAACAACGATTTTTATTTTAAGTTATGTCTTGTGTCTTATACGAAAAAATAATATGAAATGTTTATATAGAAAGAATTTAATGTATCGCCATTTTTTAATATTTCAATTGAAATACAACAATTAAATAAAACTGAAGGTTTCAAAAAGTAAGGTGAAATTGTCATTTAAAATTCCCGGGCATTAAGAAGGTAGGTAAATTGTATTTTTTTTCCTAGGTTGTTAAAATTGTCTATAATTTTGCCAAGCGTCTGTTTATCAAAAGGTTTAATTATCTTCGAATTACACGTGTTTTTACAACTCTCGGTTCCTTCATCATATCGTTCCGCAACCACCGTATTCGCCTGATTTGGCTCCTTACGATTTCTGGCTATTCAGCAAACTCAAAAGACCAATGCGGGGACGACGTTTTGACACGATTGAGAAGATAAAAACCGAATCAAAAAAGTTTTTGAAGGCTATACCGAAAAAAGACCATTTCTACTTTTTCGAGGATTGTAAAAAGCGTTGGCAAAAGTGCGTTTTATCGGACGTGGATTACATTTAAGGAGATGAAATTGATTTGGAAGAATAAATTAAGAATTTACATTTATGTTAACAAATTCACTTTACTTTTTGATCACAGTGTTATATTTAATATTTTATTCAAATTCAAATAAAAATAGAATGTATATAGTAAACAATGGATTAAATGTCAAATATTGAAAAATATATCGTTGTGAATGTTAAGCTTATCATGCAAGAAAGATACGATAAGATCAGTAGCTCGAGTTACTAAGTCGTATATCTACAAGCTGGTTTATTTAATTAAGATGTTATAACATGCACAGTGAAGCCATATGTAAAGAATAGAATATGTATGTTTTATATACAGCTAAATTCTGAGAATTTTCAACTGAAAAAGTGCTCGTGTATCGACAAAACCATAAAAAAGAACTATCATAGATTATATCGATTGTGCTATGTGTGTATTGGTCACTTAGTTTAATTAACGTAATTTAACGTTAATTCTATTTGTGCATATTTTATATAAAAGTGGTTGAATAAGATGTGGTTTATGTGTCTTATAAATATATACAAGTATATTCGAAATCTTGCTTTTTATGTACCATATATGTTATCGTTAAAGTTTTAGTATTTGTATATTTGAATATTATATAGATAAAGTTTGAAATATAAAATTAACAATTTAAATCTCTATAAATTGTACTGTTTTAGTATTATATTTTTGTGTGTTTACATGTTTAAATATTGTTTTTATACATCGATATAAATGATCATAAAAAAATCAGCATTAATTTTTACATTATTCAATCAATATATAGATTAACCATTTTATGTACATTAACGTTAACATATATTATTTCGTATTTTATTACAGTCAAACCTGTTTTTGTGCGGTCTTTTTGTATGCGTTTTTTTTGTACGATATATGAATCACAATACGACTCATTGTGTTACTATCAGTGTGTATGTACATATTGCATCAGCCAATTTCAATACATATTGTACCATCCAATAACTTCAGTTAGTTGCCGTCGACTTTTTTTTATACGATTCCCCTTTACCGCATAAAAATATTTTTATTTCATATATAGTGTTAAAATTATTTCATATAACTATATATAAGAAGATTTCGAATATTTTTTTTGTGCGATTTTTTTCTGCACTCTCCTTATATACCGCACAAAAACAGGTTTGACTGTATGTATAATGAAAAATATCCGTTCGTGATATCGAAAATGTGGCTCGTGTCCTCTGAATACGTATAATGCACACGTATACACGCACACACACACACACGAGAGAAATGTTTTGCAAACAATACCTCTCAAAGGTCCGGACCTCTCGTACGGAGGACCTCTTTTTCTCGATACACACGTAGGACCTCTTCGAAGCAAGGAAACAAACGGTCGAGCTTCGAACGCACGCCATAAATCAACCGGTTCATTACGGTTAAAACATGTAACCAAATTGAAAGGTTAATTTTGAAGTCGTTTCCGAATATAAATTATGCTTCGTTTGTTTTTCAAATTACACACACACACACACACACACACATTCACATATAATATATATATATATATATATATATATATATATATATATATATATAAACAGTTATATGGTTTTCATTTTGGATAACAAGACGCTGGTTTTTTTTTAATATTTATTTATTTTGCGATGAGTAGTCAAAGTCGAAACGTTCTCGTCATCTATCATATAATTCATTCTGACAATTTTGTAAATAAATATTTTTCAAACGTGTAACAATTATTAATGTAATTTTAATATAATAAGACGCTCGTTTATCAAATTGAAAATTATAATATTAATAATTCGACAAGTAGTCGCTGTAATAACTTGAATCATGTCTACATTTTTTTTTTATTTGTATAATCGTCTAGACACGTTTTTGAGAGATTTTTTTTCTATTTTTACGATCATTATATTAGATAGTGACATCATTTTATATGAATATAAATAGATATTATAGAATATTAAATATAATAATTCTTTCAGATAGACTTAATCATGTATAATTTACTATAAATTTATTTATTTATATATATATATATATTATTTTTTTGTTGTTATTATATATGAATTTTTAAAATGGTTTTATGTACGTTCATTATTATTATATTATATTATACAATGAAATAAATTATAATTTATTAGGTTCGGAATATTAATATTATAATAATTTAATAATGATCCCGGTTAGGATATTTAATTGTATAAAAATATACAAAATGTATAATATAAATAAATTGTGACACGTTTAAACCTAGTTTGTTTTTCATCGCATAAAATTGATTTATTTTCACGATATTTAATTATTAATTCCATATTTAACCTTCAGATTGATCAATTAACTGAAATATTTATGATTTTTGTCGATTCGAACTGGATTCAATACAATAATAAGCAAGTGATATTATGAAAATCGTATCCGTGACCTGCTGGTCATAAATAAATAAATAAACGAACAAACTAGTTATCGTCGGGCTAATTAATTTCTTAATAGATATTGTATTAATTATTATTTTTATTTTTAAATATTAATCTAAAATTTAATAAATTAAAATTTGTTCGTATAATTTATTTCATTGAAAAAAGTAGTGGAATATAATTATATATAACATGTGTAATTTTTTCTTTGATTTCAGTTATGAAAAAAAAATCAACATAATGCTGAAGTATAAAACGGAAGTAAAATTTTGACTATTGAGTTTTAAATCTCTCAAAATGATATCGAAATATTAATTTAGTATTCAAAAATCGGATTGACCTTTTGAAAGATGAGATTTTGAGATATGTCAGAATAAAATTATTAATAATCCATAGATGAAATCTATCATTATTATTATTATTATTATTATTATATAGAAGACAATGGAATTGTTATCAATTATGCGAACACCAATCTCTAGGTTCGACGAACGAGCTGACAAACGACACGATAACAATTATTAATAATGGCGATCGCCGTAGTTTATATTCGCCATACTGGCCTATTGTAGAACTAGAATATATATTATATTTATATATATATATATATATAAAATGGCGAAGTTGCGTCACTGCGTTACCGCTTTTTGCCACATAAATCAAAATCGGAATTATGCAGTAATAAATTAACGATTCCGAACGGGCAAAACTGCGATCGTGATCGAACGTTTCGTCCGTTCACAAAAGCGGTGACCTTAACTATTGCATTATATCATTATATTATATGTTGTGCCACCGATTCTAAAATACAATATCAACAATAGTGTATCCATAGGTGAATGAAAAGTAACGACATTAATAATAATATAATAGAAGAAGAAGAAGAAGTAGAATAATGACGAATCTTTGTTAAAAAGGATGATCCATTTTACGCGTGACCTTCAAACGAAGATCAGATCTTGGTGTTTCGATATGGCATTTTAGGAGAGAGAGAGAGAGAGAGAGAGAGAGAGAGATGAAGTGGGGAAACGCCGATGCCCTTCACTTCCTGTTCCTCGAGGCGATTGCTCTTCTTTAGTACGGATTCAAGAGCGGTTTCTCCGCTCGGACCCCTGTAAAGGTCCAATCGTGAGGTCACGGCACGAACACTCCGGACAATGGATGTCATTTTGTGTTTGGACCCATTTTGGTCAACGTCTATCAACCGTGTCAGGGGTGGTCAACGTAGACGACGTTACAATTCGAAATTTTAAGAAAGTCATATCAGTTATGTAATATATATATATATACAATAAAAACTAATTTTAACACAACGATATCTCCAATTTGTAAATTGTATCGAATATGTTTTTTTTTGATATTAAATAATAGTTTGTATTAATTCATTTTATTTACCAAATATAAATTCATATATGACATACATTTATAATTCATTAACGCCTTTTTACAGTATCAAGTCTTCTTTTTAACAACTATCTTATTAAAAACACATATATTTCAGATTATTTATATCGAACTGATTGCATTTTCCAACATTTTTTATACAACATAGACTTAAAATTTTGATAATATATGCATTGCATACTTAATACTGCCTAAAATCGTGACTTTCACGATAGGATGACTGCTACTTTTTTACACATTGTTAACGAGATATTGCGCCATTAATCTTCCGCCTCTAAATCATATGAAAAAAAAAATATGATTTCATATTTATAATGAACACAAATCTGACAATTGAAGGTGAAGAATAACCGGTTTGGATGAAAGCAGATAATGCAAATGTGACTTACTCTCAATTGCATCATCGTTCGATAGAAAGTCACAATAATCCAAACGGATTTCGATTATGACTAAAGACGATATGGATTATATTAGTTTATATTTTATAAATATACATTTTTTTTAATATGTCGTAATATAAAAGCAGCTGCATTTTCAAGGTAGTCACGATCGTCAATTATGAATAAGAGAACAATTAGCGTAACGTCGATTGATTTCCACCAGTTTATATTATATTGCACCTATCACTTATTATTATTTTTTTTTCGTTTACGACGATCATCTGAATCGACTGTCGAACGGCTAGGCTTCGAACCCGTTTTAAATCGGTTAAAATCGCTTCGTCGCTTATTAGTCGAACGATTTGCGTTCTGTGAAAAATTAGTTAATGACGCTTCGATGCATGACGTTCGAATTGCACGCTGTCTTTTCGCTTTGGATTTATTGCACGATTATAAACGCAAAGGCTTTTATTGTGGCTTAAAATCGTTTATAACTTAGTCGTTTTAGTTCGGTAGAAATCTTACATACACCGTAAACAAAAAGTAAGGTGAATTTGTTTATAAAATCTATTTTTTTTTAATTTATTCTTCCAAATCAATTACATTCACTTCAAAGTAATCCCCGACCGATAAAATGCACTTTTGCTAACGCTTTTTTCACTCCTAGATACGTCGTTCCCGCATTGGTCTTTTAAGTTTGCTTAATAGCCAAAAGTCGCACGGAGCCAAATCAAGCGAATACGGTGGGTGGTTGCGGAATATGAGTCGAGTTTTTGTAATCCAGAATGATACGGTGTATTATCGTGATGAATTATATATAGGAGATAATTAAATCTTTTGACAAACAGACTATAGACAGTTTTACCAATCTAGGAAAAAAATAAAATTTACTTGCCTTCCTAATACCCGGGAGTTTTAAATGACAATTTCACCTTACTTTTTGATCATAGTAGTATATATATATATATATATATATATATATATATATATATATATATATATACTATAAATTTATATAAAAATATTGTATTAATGTACTATCAAAATCGATGAAAATCAATGTAGATTTCGAGTCCTTTTCAAAATATTATATTTCAAATGTCTAGCTTTATACAAAATATTTTTTATATAAAATATAAAATATTTTTATATACTTTATTTTAAATAAATATTTCAAAATTAAATTTGAAATTGACATTAGAATTAGAAAGAAAATTGAAAATTGAACAATAATCAGAAAATTTTTAACGAAAGATAGAGAGTATGACAAATTGTATTACAACCTTCTTTAAAAAATATCGTCAAACGCAAGACAAAAGTCAAAGACGTAGTTTTTGAGCCACGATATATATATATATATATATATATATGTATATATATTTCGAATATTTATATATATGTAGCAAGGTTCTGAATTAATAAAAGGTAAAATGGGCAGATGCGATAGGTAGGTAGAGAGATATGTGGGTTTTTAAAAATCGAAGCAAAAACTTGAAAAAATAAAGTCAAAGTCGCAAGACGACACAAGCCAGTTCCAAAATAGAGAAAGCAAAGCGGAGGCAGCCTCCGTATATAGGTTTGGAAGAAACAAAAACAGAAAAAAAAAAGAAAAAGACGAGAAGGCAGTTTTAGCAGATCGAAGAAGAAAAAGCAAACAGAAATCGTGCTGTTCGTGTGGAAGGGACCGCAATAAGAAAAATGACCGGATCGGTAAGAACACGACCTCCAGGATAAGTCTGAGCCAATCAGTTCAATAACTATTTTATATAGATCGAATTCTGTTCATTTTGTTTACGTTTTCATAAATTGAAACGATTACTAATATCGATACACGCTAGATAAATATAAATATATAAAACTGAATATACATAGTAATTCAATTAGCGTTCGATTTTTGAATCGAAAAAAATTCTCACAGTTTTGTCCAATTTTGAACGTTCGAATTCCGTTTTTATTTTTATTTTTTTGCCTCTACAGATTTTTACATAAGTCCTTTTGCATTTTCGTTCTTTTTTTATCTTAAAGACGACCGTTTTAACAAGGAGATGTAAAACGTTTTGAGTTGGAAATGCGTGTGTGGCATTCCTCATTTCGGATTTCTGGGAACGGCAGATATTGCGATAGCTTATAAGCAAACATCACAAGAAAACATATCACTGTTTCGATAATTAATTGAAAACGTGTTCGCCTATATTCCGATAGTCAATTTAATTGTCAATCATACGACGGGCGAATTTTATTTAATCGGATCGATTTAAATGGATAATAATACTGGGTAAACTGTTCTATGTACGATTTAGATCTGCGACTTTTGAAAGGATAATTGTATCGGTTAAACGTCAATGGAAATGTATAATATTATTATATTTTTCCGTTTACGTTTTTTTTTTGTTATTATCGATATGACCATGATCTTATTAACATAATAGTAATAAGTAATTGTTATGTTTAAATTGTATATTGTAATAATTATTTATAGGAAACGACGAACGGACTTTATAAATGAACAATACATTGTATATACAATATAAACGTAAAATATTTATTCAATTTCAATAATATTTCTGAACTTTTTATATTAAAAAAATATATTTAACATAAATATTAGTAATTTAATTTCTATATGTCGATGAATTTTATTGAAATTATTGATGGAACTAATTATTATTAAATACTACTGTGATCAAAAAGTAAGGTGAAATTGTTATTTAAAACTCCCGGGTATTAGGAAGGAAGGTAAATTATAAATTTTCTTTCCCAGGTTGGTAGGATTGTCTATAACATTTGCCAAGTGTCTGTTTGTCATATTTATAGTACTACTCCTAGTTACACGTGTTTCTACAACTCTTCTTCATCACGACAATGAACCATTTAATACCGCATTGATTCTTTGCGACTTTTTTGCCAAAAATTCGACTCATCTAGTTCCGCAACTACCGTATTCGCCTGATTTGGCTCCGTGCGATTTTCGGCTAATCAGCAAATTCAAAAGGTCGATACGATTGAGGAGATAAAAACCGTATCGAAGAAGGTCTTTAAGGCTATACTGGAAAAAATCTATTCCGACTGTTTTGAGGACTGGAAAAAACGTTGGCAAAAGTACATTTTATCGGACGGTAATTATTTTGAAGGGAATGAAATTGATTTGGTAGAATAAATAATGAATTTATATTTTATAAACAAATTCACCTTTATTTTTGATCACAGTGTTAATTTGTAATTAGTCGACGAATTTTACCATTAAATTATCAGCATTAAAAACGATCAATAAATATAAATTTTTAAGTATGAATCATGTTAATTAATATAAAATTTGTTATCGTAGAGAAAAAATCGAACCATTATACATTTCGACGTTCGCAGTCGAATAATAATGACGCTTTCAAATCAACCGAAATAAATTACCAATCTAAAATATATCACGCGATAATTTTCGTTCGAAATTCGAATATTTCATTCCAATTTTTTTTTATATTTTACATACACACACACCATATTTATTATCGAATAGTACAAGAAAAAAAAAACCATTATCAATAAGCTGAAACGTCGAACGGTCACGCAGTAATATACATTCGATGAAGTTATTTCGGTTTAATGACGTAATTGCGGTCATTACGCCTTAGGGCTATCATTGATACAACAGACGAACGTCCGATAGATATTTATTAAAAAAAAATATATATGTTTTTAACTATCAAAATGTGTACAATATTATTAAAAACGGACGAAATCGATCGAAAATTATCTGATTCTATCAAAAAAAAAAAAAAAAAACTAGTTGTACTCCAATTCAACTATCGAAGTTAAGTTTTAAAATCAATTTGTGTTGAAAATATAGTCAATTCTATATAGCTATCGACCAGTTTGAATTATATAAACGAGATAGTTTCGTAGAAAATGGGGTTGTAATCGATAATTTTGGAATGTAATCATTGATTGGATTTTGTGTTTTGTGAGGTGATGACGATAGTTTTTTTTTACGATATTATATATATTTTAGTTTATAGTATATATTTTTAAACAGATATTGCATATTGTCAAATATTATTTTGTATAATTTTGTAAAAATAAAGTAGCATTTTACAAAATAAAATGTGACACCGGCGGCGTCCGTCACCATTATTTTATATATATACGATAATATCGTTTTGATCAAATATAAATTATCCATTAATATTTTTCAACATATAAAATTGAACTGTCGACTAAAATAATGTAATTTATGTTATATTAATAATATGTATTTCAAGCGAACAAATGCGTTACCACAGTTAATATTTCAGTTATACATTGATAGTATTTTTTTATATGAAGTTCATTATTTTAGACGCGCGTCGAGCTTAAGCGAGTTTTTCTTTCAATTATTTCGGATTACCAAGATTTTTCCCGCCGTTTCATAGGCTTTAAGCTCTTTACGTCGCGTTTTTCATATAATATATATATATATATATATATATATATATATATATATATATATATATATATGTACGATTTTTTTCCCATTTTCACAATTGTAAAATAAAATAAAAAAAGAGCGTTGTTGCGTGTTCCGGTCGATCGCCGATTTTAAAACGAAATCGCATTTTTGCCGAAACACAGAAGGCTTTATCGTTCAGTAAAAGGCAGAGAAAACCCTCTAAGGGCTGTTCTGTCGAGAAGTTTCGTGACGCCGTGAAATAATTCAAACAGAGAGCGATACTACGTCTTTTGTGAATTTTTTTAATTTCTAATTAAAGGCTCGGTATTTTTTTTATTCGCAACTCGCTTCACAAAAGCGCTTTTCCGCCGCGTCCTTCCAAATATCGCCGTCGTTTTTCTTTTATTTTTCCGCCCACCCCTCCCCCCTCCCTCCAACTTCTTTCACGGACGTTTCGTTTTGCGTAAAACGAGAAAATCTCGAATGTCGCCAACGAGAAAATTCGTTTTAATTGATGCCACCGTCGCGGATAAATCGACGTAATTGTTTGTCGGAAAATTGTTATAAATTAGTCGGCGAAAGTTTACGAATATTGTTTCGCCAGATGAATTATTTCGTATTCGAAATGATTAAATTTATTTTAATATATTTAAATTAATTCTACGATTGATATTTATCAACAAATATTAAATATAATTTAGATTTTCATTGATATAAAATTGAAAATTATTCAATTTTATTTTATTTAAAATTATTCATTCTTGATAAATTGATATTTATCAAGAATAACTAATTAGTCATTGTTGTATTGTAATTTTTTAAATTAAGAAAATTATTCAGATATTTTTATATACTACTGTGATGAAAAAGTAAGGTAAAAATTGTCATTTAAAACTCCCAGCCATTAGGAAGGCAGGTAAATTGTATTTTTTTCCTAGGTTGGTAGGATTGTCTATATCATTTTCCAAGCGTTTGTTTGTCAAAAGTAAATAAATAATGAATTTACATTTTATAAAGAAATTCACTTTACTTTTTGATCACAGTGTTAATTTTCACTCAGAATAGTGAGTTTTAATGTTCGCATTACGTAAAAATAAACTCACACGTTGATATGTAAATAAATTATTGCATTATATAAGTGATTATATCGAGTGCTTTCTAGATTATTTATAACGATTCGACTTATTATCGACGTGTAAACATGGCGAACGTTCTTCGTATATATATTTTATTCTATATATATATATATATATATATATATATATATATATATATATATATATATATATATATATATATATATATATATATATATATATATATATATATGGTAGTTCGATAGTCGAGGTGTGCTTTTAAACGTGAGGCACGATTCGTTTGATGAGTTGTTAACAGTAACATTGTTAATTTCTCGCGTATTTATTTATTTATATACAGTGTGCGATCGAAAGTATATTGCTCGCTAAACAACTCGAATCTGTAATAAATGTTATATATATATATATATATATATATATATATATATATATATGGTATATATATATATTAACAACGCGATTTTTCCGCTCGGATTTCTTCAATCGATTCTAATGATTTTAAGTGTGAAATTATTTTTCATAGATTCATAGAAATTCGTGATCTATGTATTTTCATAATGAAAATTTCTTTTACGTAGTAGTTAATTTAATCAGGACGTTAGCAGTTGAACCCATGTTATTACTGTTTATAATATTGTAATAGTAATATAAATTTATTATAAATAATAATGAAAGTATGATATTTATATATGTTAATGAATATTATAAAGAATGTAACAAAATGTTAGAATTTTTTTACAGAATAAATAATATGAGAAAATGTTGATTTCTTAGCTATCGATTCGTTTTCGTAGAAAATAATAATCTCGAAGTTATTAATTTATACCAGGCATGTAAAACACGAGGCCCGCGGGCCGCTAATGCTCTGTTTTTGTTTACATATATAAAATGAATATTTAAAAGTAAATTTTGTTTTTTTTTCATTTGTATGTAGTTTGGTTTAATTTAGTTGTATTGTACAATTTAAATAAATTAAAAATGATATTTTGATTATTTGAAAATGAAAACTGCGGCCCACGACTCGGTACACAAAACTCACGTGACCCGCAATATGCTATGAGTTTGACACGCCTGATTTATACAGAAATGTTGCGACATTATTTATTTATTTTTATTTAAACTTAGAAAGCAATTGATTAAATTTTAAAGATTTAAGGATTCTTCTTATCTAATTATTAATATTTATGATCCGGTTTTAAATTCGCTGAATGAAATTTGCGAATAACAAATAGCAACGGTTTTTCCAATTTTTGAAACACGTAGAGTAATTGTGTAATAAAATATAATATTAAAATAATAATAAAAAATCATTTAAAATTTAATATTAAATTTAGATATCACATAAATGTAATAAGTATTAGAAGATAAAATAATGATAATTGAATAATATTCTAGTTTAAATATATAAAAGAACCGTATAATAAAAATCAATTATTTATAAAATTATAGACTTTTTCCACTAGTTTAATATTGAAAATAAAATTATATATTATATAATAAAAAATCTAATCTTCGTCTACGTGACATATAAACGTAATACGTATCACATTTGACCCAGACCTTTAAAAAGGAGTACTTTTATAATAAAAAAAAACAGTCTCGATATAAATAAGGCAATATATTATTTGACATTTTATATGAAATCATCCGATCGTCGTTCGTCGAAATTATGATAATTTATCGTAATCGTTTTATTGCCGTTATCGACGATCGCTTCGTCGATTTCGTATGAAACCTCTTATTAAATTAATTGAATAAAATTACTTACTTACAATATCAATGTGCCGCATTATGATTCGATGCTATTTTTTTTTAATATATTATATGATGGTAAAAAAATAAATATATTTATTTTTTAAGTATATAATTGAACATTTTCATAATGAATAAAAAAAGGTAAAGTTCAAATTGACGTGATTACCGTTTGAATATAGATTTTTTTCTCGATATAGAAAATGATATAATTGATTAAAATACACTGTGATCAAAATATAAGGTGAATTTGTTTATAAAATATAAATTCTTTATTTATTCTTCCAAATCAATTTCATTTTCCGGTCCTCGAAATAGTCGGAATAGTCTTTTTCCGGTAAAGCCTTCAAGACCTTCTTCGATTCGGTTTTTATCTTTTCTATTGTATCAAAACGGCGTCCTAGCATTGGCCTTTTGAGTTTGCTGAATAGCCAGAAGTCGTACGGAGACAAATCAGGCGAATATGGTGGTTGCGAAACGATATGAGTCGAGTTTTTTGACAAAAACTCGCAAAAAACCTATGCTATATGACATGGTGCATTATCGTGATGAAAGAACTAAAAGTTGTAAAAACCACTTGTAACTCAGAAATAATAAACTTTTTTGTCAAACAGACGCTTGGCAAATATTATAGACAATCCTACTAACCTAGGAAAAAAAAATACAATTTACCTGCTCGGGAGTGTTAAATGTTAAATTCACCTTATTTTTGATCACGGTAATATAAATAAAATTCGTGTTATATATATGAACGAATAATACATACAGTCTCTTTATTTAATGTTAGATATAACAAATCAATAATTATAATAATAAAAAATCACATTAGACGAAAGTCATTGGCAATTATTTATGAACCGTGTATATTTTACAGTACATACAAATAGTCAATTAGTCTTGTCGGCTCGTTCTATTCTTTTATTTGTGCAATTATCGTTATTTGTTATTATCATAATGACTGTAATGATTATTATTATTAATGTTTCGCACGCTGCATTAACATTCAATTAAAGCTAATAATATAAATTGCGCTACGCGTCAAATGTGACCGGGCGATTTGTCATAACGCAGCCGTCTTCACTGTGACCGCGCGCTTAAATATTAATTAATTAATACGGGTAGTGCTAACAATGAAATAAGTATGAATTATCGGTATTCTCATATTTTAGGAGTTGATTTTTTATATGAACTAGAATTAAAAATATTGATTTCGTTTTAAAATATGAAATTAATACATTTCAATTAATAAGAATGATAGATTATATTTATATTAAATCATGGATTTAAAACCATTTTTCATAAAAAATGATATTTTTTATATAAATCTATATATAAGAAACATTATTAAAATATAAAATAGTAGATATATATCAAATTTTACAAAAAAATATTAACTAGTGACTTGAATCGTGAAAAATTAAATTTGTGAATATATCTCATATTAATTTTTTATATCAATTACAGTTGTGTACACGTTGCTTAACTTCAGCGACGTAAAAAAACAATTGTATATCATCGTCTCGAATTAAAATGATATCAAAACTATTATTTACGAAAAAAAATTATCATACACACTCATCTCATTTGCAATTATATAAAAGTAATTACTATATAATTACTAATTAGCGTGGCTTTTTCAATTACAATCCACCGCCCTTGCTGTAATTGTGACAATTATTTTAATAAAACGATAATTTTGAACGAACGCTTACGAGATTTAAATCGTCCTAACGGTTAAACGACACTTTCGATAATGATTCAAACCGGCGAATATTCCGATGATGAAAGCGATGACGCCATAATAACCGTCGGCGTGTTTGTCTGTCGGCGCGTAACGGCGGCGATCGCGATTTAACCGTACAGTTAAATGCGTGGCGTTAGTTATATTATATTCAATTATAACGCAATTTTATACGTATAAACTTGTGATATAATTTTATATTATTATATTTAAACTTAAATATCGATATTATTTTGAAAAGTAAGGTAAAAATTGTCATTTAAAACTCCTGGGCATTAGGAAGGCAGATAAATTGTATTTTTTTTATATTGTTGTATTGTTGGTAGGACTGTCCGTTTGTCAAAAAGTTTAATTATCTCCAAGTTACACATGTTTTTACAACTCTTGGTTCCTTCAGTACGATAATGCACTGTGTCAAAAACTCGATTCATATCGTTCCGCAACCATCGTATTCGCTAGATTTGGCTCCGTGCGACTTCTGGCTATTCGACAAACTCAAAAGGTCAATACGGGGATATCGTTTTGACACGATTGAGGAGATAAAAACCGAATCGAAGATGGTCTTGAAGGCTGTACCGGAAAAAGAATATTCCGACTGTTTCGGGAACTGGAAAAGGCGTTGGCAAAAGTGCGTTTTATCGGACGGAGATTACTTTTAAGGGAATGAAATTGATTTGGAAGAATAAATAAGGAATTTACATATTATAAACAAATTCACCTTACTTTTTGATCACTGTGTTATATACCATTTATGTATAAAACATAATAATCATAATTTATAAATGGAATATATTTGTAATCTAATAGAGGTCATCTCTTGTAAATTAATTGCATTTAAAAACGAACCGTTTTTTTCGCATCCATATAAAGCAGATGACATAATTCAAATTGCACAAAGAAAAAAAATAGTAATATCATATATAATAAAATATAAATATTAAGAGCGGCAATAAAACAAAACGAAAATAGCATGTTTTTAAATGTCGTTCGTGAAATGTTATGTCGCGTATATTTATATATATATATATATATATATATATATATATATATATATATATATATATATATTTGCGAAATATAAATAATTACATACCGAAAGATAATCTTTTTTTATTTTTATTTTTTTTTTATTTCGAAAGTCACGCGCTCCAAAATTAAGCGATTCGGCAACGAGTCGTTAATTGAATCGATTTTTAACTCGGTCAGATGAAATTTATCAGTTGAAAATGAAGCTCGATGTTCATTGTTAAAATATTTTAAATTGCGAAATTGATGCAAAATTATCTATTTTTTTTCTTCTGAAGCGTATTGATCTTTAATTGAAAATTAATTAATAAAAAGTACACGGTCATTAAAGGGTTATTTGTATATAGAACAAAATATAATCTTCTAATTATTATATTATCAATAATATGTACATTTAGATTTCAATTTGTAATACTATATTATATTTTAATATTTAAAGAATAATGTAAATAAATGAAAACTTTTTGCAATTTTGCTGCAAATAATACCGCGATTCGAAATCAATTGTCCGAGTTTTTCCATTTTTTTTCTTTCTGAAATCCTGACCGTGTTTTTCCTTTCCCGGTTCGATAATTCGAAGAAGATCGGATTCGATCCGTCCGAGTGGGAAGAATCTTTTCACGCTGTCGTTTTTCACCGATTTCCACCGGAGATTTTCATCCCTTTTTCCACCGAACCGATCGGAAAACCATCTATGCGCTCGGGCATTTTCCGAACGCTCTCGTCTACGTCGTTCCTCTCGAAATTGGAATTCCTCGATGATTCTTTTCCGATGTGAAATTGCGAAAAATCGCATCATTTCCGCGATTAAGTAAAACTGCTTCGAGTGGCTATCTCGACTAATATACGCTGATTTCTTTCTAACTCTACTATATTTTTCAAATCTTCGTATATATATAATACGTTTTTTGTATGAAGTTTTCAATAACAGTTTAATATTATCTTACGTTATTTAAAATATAAAAAAAATCTGAATTAAATAAAAATTCGACAAAAGCGCGATTTAAGCTTATCTTGACGTATTTCGCTAGCGTTAAACGTTCGAAAACTTTAATAATTTTTTATCACGTATTTATATCCGTTGGTTTTTTTGGACATGTTAGGTCACAGGCAAGGCTCAGATGTGGCGTTATAATAATATTAGGTTACGAAAAGTGGTTGACTTACACATTTTTTTTACGAGTAAAAATATTGACCCATAAATCATACTTAAATGACAGTTATTCATTTCGTAAACCGCCCACTCAGCAAGACACCACTTGTTTAGATCGATTTTTATTATTATATTTTATTTATTTTTACATTTATATATATATATATATATATATATATATATATATATATATTATATTATCATTGTTATTATTATTTTATAATAATTATTTCTTCGATTTAATTCGTCGAAAAAATCTGATTGATAAGTTGTTCAGAGATTTAGATTTGGATCGCAATAATTTTGATATTAATGAATATTTGAATATTTCTTTCGATTTTCTATATCAGTATAATCATTAAAACAGCGTTTCACAATATTTTATAATATTTTTTTTCTTATATTGTGCAAAACTATATTTTAATATGATCGATCATTGTCAATAAGTTTTCAATTATTCACCATAAACCAATTTCATACGAACGGTCCATTTTATGATATTATATAATAAGTATCACTACTCTCATTTTCCATTATTGACAGCGGTTATAACGGATAGAGTCATTCGAGCATTTTATTAATATGCTAAAATACAATAGCTTTGTATCACAATTTAAAAGCGTTGCATACGAATTCATATAATGCCGTTAAAAGTGCTCGGGAAACGATATTCCCTCGGGATCCCGATTTCGTCGTTTAAATTATGTATGTTTATATAAAAGATAATAACAATAACACGAAAGATCTTTATCACTGACAGTCTTTGTATAATGTAAACGTGTTAAAATTACAATACGCCGATGTGATGAAAGGAGCTCATCGCACGTTGAAGAAGCTTTTGTTGGAAGGTTTATGTTTATTACACTATACTGACGCTTGTGAGCCGATATACATGGTGTTTGCAAAGTATATACTCGTATATATATATATATATATATATATATATATATATATATATATATATATATATATATATATATATATATGTTTGTATATTCTGTGTATGCTTTATGATTAAAATCGTATTCGGAAGACGTGAGATGTAAGTGACATTAAAAAGTCTTATTGCTCGTTATACGTTTTGCGTCTATTTATCTATATATTCAAATGGAAATGACGATTTTAGTTAATTAAATTTATTTTTTACAGCTTATTCAATTCATTGTATGTAAGTTCTTCATCTGGTTTTTCACTATACTACTGTGATCAAAAAGTTAGATAAAATTGACATTTAAAATTTCCAGGCATTAGGAAGGTAGGTAAATTGTATGTTTTTCTTAGGTTAGTAGGACTGTCTATAATATTTGTCAAGCGTTTGTTTGTCAAAAGGTTTAATTATCTCCGAGTTGCACGTGTTTATACAATTCTTGGTAACTTCATCACAATAATGCACCATGTCATTGGGCATTGGTTCTTTGCGACTCTTTTGCCAAAAACTCGACTCATATCTTTCCGCAATCACCGTATTCGCCTGATTTGGTTCCGTGCTACTTCTAGCTATTCGGCAAACTTAAAAGGCCAATGCGGGGACGCCGTTTTGATACGATTGAGGAGATAAAAATCGAATCGAAGAAGATCTTGAAGGCTATTCCGATACTATTCCGATTATCGTAATATAATAAAGTTTATAACTTATATTTTTGGAGGAAAAATCTTGAAAAAATGAATAATTACATTTCTCTCATATATAATATTAAATTATAGTTTAAATCGTGTAGTATATATAATTTTTCGAAATGTATTTATGAAAGAATTATTTGAATGAGAAGAAATAGCGCACATCGCCGCCGCACTTCACATTTAGAACGGCTGCTTACTTACAAATGGAACCTTAGAGAGGACTTTATTATCATCCCGTATATACTATATATATATAGATATTTATATAAAAACGCTTATATATAGTTTATTTCTCAACAGCGAAGCTAGAAACGGAGACTCAATATATTGTGCAGTTTGCGCAATCCTCAACGGCGACGTCTGATGCATTAAGCTTAGCTCCGCACTTCGGAACACCGGCGAAAAACCGATTGGAAATAAATAAATAAATAAATAGCGGAGAGTCGGTGAATGAAAAAAAAACATACATATATATATATATATATATGAAATAAAAATCAGACTCGTGCTTAATACAATTTCTCTGCGGCGGCGGTTTTGTGGAAAATCCGTTCGTTTTTCACCGTCGAGTTTTTCCGCTGTGTGCGAGAGATATGACTTTTGAGAACGGCGTCGTCACCGATATTGAAAACTGCCCATGAAAATATAATCGCGGTCCGCACGTTTATGGGGATTTTACGAGATTTTCCAACTGCTCTTCTTTTATTTATGACCAGACGGCGCACTTTAATATTATATACAAGAAGCATAAAATGATACGAAACCCCTCACCCTCGCGCTTGCAGTCCGCATTTCTAACTTTACCTAGTTGTGCTGTGACCATTCGTAACGTGCTTTTTTTTTGAACCTAATTCAATACAAATTACCAAAATTCAGAATTAAAATAACTATATAAAAATATTTTTTTCTAAAAAAAAAAATTAATATCATTACCAATTAACATTGCCAATAATAACAAATACATCGTTGTATTATCATATAAATTTATCGATAAATGTACCATCGTATTATAAATTGGTATATCGTACAATCGTACTGTCGCATTAGTGGCAATTATAACGTAAATACAATATAATTAATTAGTACTAATCGGTCAATTATTTTGTAAATCTATTAATTGATTCTTATATTGTTATTGAGAGTGAGCTAATATGCAACGTTTTAGCTCAATTGAACAACGGAAAGTGCTAGAAAAATCGATTACAAAATTCCACCCAGATAAATAGACAAATAAAACTTATATAAAAGTGTAAAAAAAGACTTATTTTTTAAATATCTAAAACCGAATTCTGTATTCGAATAATAATCATCATTCGACATATCAAATAAGATTTTTTTTAATTTGAACCTGATTTTCAATATTTTCATTATAATTCATAATTGCAGAAAAATTAATTAATACATTCATATTTATTGTCTTTAAAATATTTTTTTTTTTGGATTTATTCTATTCAAGAATGGTCACCCTAAACAATATAACCACCTTTGGTACGAATATGGTTTTTGAAGCGGTTCGAAAATCGCGTGCGTCACGTCGCTCGAGGATATGGTCGTAAAGTTTATACCTTTTTAAATTCCGAAACGTAAAATGATAATATAATAATAAAAAAATATAAACTTAATGAATATGTCAGCGCATTGCCGTCGACCGGTCGACGACTTAATCGATTTATGTTAATATTATCATCGTAAATACACGATTATCTATACAATATGAAGCAAATACGCTTATAAAATTATTTTTTTTTATCAAATATAAAATATAATAGTTAAATATGAAGACGATAGTTTAATTTATAAAATTATTATAAGTTATTAATCTATTTATATCGAGAAATATTTCGAGCATTTGAATCAATTTTCCCTGTTCAAATTATTTATACAACTATATGCATGATATAAATCAAATATTTTATTATTGATAATGTGATCAAATATATATCATAAATAAATTTGTGAATTTATCGTTCAATATGGATATATAAGTCCCATTTTTTAGTTTTTCGAATATGATTTATATTCACCCATATAGTTGTATATTGAATATCGATATTAAAATTATATGTATATTGTTTAAATTTTAAATGTCGATATTTTGTATTACGACGATGAATTTAATTCCTGAAAAACGTGAATCGATACTGATACAGTCGAACCTGTTTTTGTGCGGTTATTTTTTGTATGGATTTTTTTTCTGCGGTATACCGCATAATTTTTATTCATATGTTGTGTTAAAATTATTGCTTAAAACCATCTACAAAATTTTCGAATATTTTTTTTGTGCGATTTTTTTTCTACGGTAATATTTACCGCACAAAAACAGATTTGACTATATATAAATTTCGAAAATAAGATTCGGATTTGAAAGAAATATCTATTATTTTCAGATGATAAAAATCCATTTGTTAATTATAAGTAATATATTATATGAGAAAAATTAGAGTTTGAATTAGTAACGTGTCGATTAAAAAACGGCTTGCTATTGTAATGATTAATTAACATAATACATATATTATAAATATATGAACGAAATGAATTATTTCAATATAAGAAAATAATCGATTTAATCGTTTTTAATATCGAAACGAGATTCGTTTGCAATCGAAACGAATGCGGTTTGTCAATGTAAACATTTACAATTTTTGTATATAGAATTCATTTCGATATACATATATAAAATATATTATGCGCGTTTATTTTTTAACCTTCTTACAACCGGTTGTGTACATTTTGCGGGACCAGATCTTATTTATTTATTTATATTTATATTTATCCGAGAGGACAGACGAACGAATCGACTTATTATTTGTAAGATGTGGGTGTGCTGCTTATGGAGACCATTGTTTATCCTGCGAAAATCCTGCACGATATGAAAATTTATTATATATATATATATATATATATATAAATTTTATAATAAAAATACATATTTCATTTATGATAGTGTTTCTTTAGATTTGTTGATGGTTTTTTAATGTTATTTTTATATGTCTATATTTAATTTTATATATAAATCTTTATTGTTTCGATTATATTTACTTCGTATATTTTATAGGTTTCAATCGTACATTTTATGTTCTACCTTTAAATGTTTATTTTCATTAAGAAACGTTATCGATTTTATTTATTAATACTTGTGACAAGCAAAAAAAAGTTGAAAATTGAATTCAATAATAACACTGTGATCAAAAAGTAAGGTGAATTTTTTTATAAAATGTAAATTCTTTATTTATTCTTCCAAATCAATTTCATTTTCTTAAAAATAATCCCCGTCCGATAAAACGCACTTTTGCCAACGCCTTTTCCAGTCTCCGAAACAGTCGAAATACTCTTTTTCCGATATAGCCATCAAAACCTTCTTCGATTCGGTTTTTATTTTCTCAATCGTGTCAAAACGGCGCCCTCGTATTAGTCTTTTGAGTTTGCTGAATAGCCAAAAGTCACACGGAGCCAAATCAGGCGAATACGGTGGTTGCGAAACGATATGATTGATTTTTCGCAAAAAAAGTTACGAAGAACCAATGCAGTATGATATGGTGCATTATCGTGATGAAGGAACCAAGATTTGTAAAAACATATGTAACTCGGAGATAATTAATCTTTTTTGACAAACAGACCCTTAAAAAATGCTATAGACAGTCCTACCAACCCAGTAAAAAAATACAATTTTCCTATCTTCCTAATGCCTGGGATTTTTAAATGACAATTTCATCTTGCTTTTTGATCATAGTAGTAACATATTATTAAAAAAGAAAATCTAAAATATAATCGGTAATTAAAATTTAATTTTAATATTTTATTAATTGATATTCTGAAAATGATTCTCTCTTTTAAAATAAATTGATAAATTAATTAATGAACAATTTTACATATATTAAGGATTTATTTTGAATGAAAATTGAGTCTTTAGCTTTACGCCAAGTTTTCAAAAATACCATATTTTTCTAAAAGATTTTAACATATATGTTGTATTTAGGTTATATTTTTAATTGAAAAGCGATGATAATATGGACTCATAAATTTATAATGCAATATTCATATTTTGCATTATAAATTTAAATATATAAATAAATATTGTATAATCAATTTATTGACAACTTATTTATAAAATTGTTATATTATAATATAATTTTATTTTTTAGTTATATATAATATAATATTAAGACTCGAACCTGAAATCTGTTGCATCTTTTTTTTATCATGTAAACTATCGTCGATATATAATAAAATATTTATTATATTTTATACAATACAATAAAGAATATATCGAGTTAAATTTAAATGCGAATATATTTTAGAAGTACATTTTGAAATTGATCAATATGCGAATGCGACGTTCACGACACGTTTCAGTACAGCAATTTTATTTTATTTTACATGATAAAAAAATAAATGAGATTTGCGAAAAATATTACTACGCAAAAAAAGACCACTTTCAGTCCGTCATAGCGTTTCAAGTTTCAGCAATCGAAGAAAAGCGATATACGCTATTTTTTCCATTTTCCAGTGACGACCGGGCATTTTCTCACTCGACTATTTACAACTTCGATAACGGAACGTCTGCCAATGACGAATTCAATTTTTTCTCTAGAAAAAAAAAATAGAAAATAGTCGAAAGCGTAGTCGAAATTTGTCCTAGGATACGTTTTGTCTGCTCGCATTTCAATAGGCTTCGTTTTTTTTTCACATTCGCCTGAAAAAAAAATATTGAGAACATTTCACGATGTTATCTTTCAGCTTAAAACGTATTTCTTCGAATGTTGGGATTTTAAAAGGACTTAAAGCGCACTTTTCGACGGTCGAACTGTGAATATCGGCGATCGGCAACCGACGGTTTTCGCTCGTAACGAAATATTTATATATTTTTTTTATCTATAATAAATATATATATTTAATTTAAACATGATAAATATTAAATTACAACATTGATTAACCGTTTAATGCTCGGTTTTTTTTTCACAAAAATGTGACTATGAATATTAGAATCTTTATTTTATATTTCAAATGCACATTTTATAAAAAAAACGATTGTATCATTACAAACTACAAACTAGTTGAAACCAGCGAGCAGGACTCGGGCTAGTGCGATCCGGCACGCGTGGCGCACACGAGCAACGCTCGTCTAAAAGCATTAAGCGGTTTATTAATCAATAAATAGTTTAAGAAATATTAAAATAAAATAAAATTAATATATATAAACTATTATTTTACAATAATTGTAAGAATTTTTTCATATAAAATATATTTAATATGCTTATTTTATATTTTTTATATATTTGATAAAGTATGATAGATAATGAGTTTAAATTTTCGAATCACTTTTTCTAAATTTCTTTTTATTATTGTATTAAAAAAGTATTGATTTTATTTTCAAAGGATATTATTAAATATATTAATAAATAAACTTCATTTGTAAATGTAAATATTTGAAGGTAATATAGAAAATTAAATATTAAATCAACGAAAATTGAAACATTGGAAAATAAATACAATATTTATTTTTTTATACATCAGTATTATTGATTCGTTAATTTTAATATTTGTATATATCGTTGAAAAAATAATTTGAAAATTGATTTATTTATTTAAATTATGTCAACTTGATTTTTCTGCAATAGATAAATGGTTGCAAACACCTAGAACATGGTAGAAAAAAAACCGACTCCAAAATCCCAGGAAAAGGGATCGAAACGAGAAAAAGCGAAGATAGAAAGGATGGGGTTTTTGGAGTGAAAAAAAAAGAAACACCTGAAAAATAGTAGACCAATAAGTTTTCGAACGTGGAATACTTCGTCGGCGGTCGCACGTCGGAAAAGCGGGATGGTTTTTCTTTCGGGGCTGTAAAAGCGAGTCTAAAACGAAGTGTCGTAAAATTTAACTGCCAAGACGTTGTCTGGCCGTTTTTTTTCTATTTTTTTTTTTGAGAGAGAAGAATGATATGGCAAATTTGTAGGCGTTTTTCGCGGTCGTCATTGAACCGTCTTTCGGGCGCATTAAAGGTCAACCGTTGCGCGATCGACTCTTATTTTTTCCGATTCGCTATAATTCGAATGTCATAAGACGAGTATTCTAATTGCGACGATATTTGTCGATTCTTTCGTTATTTTTTTTCTGAACAAGAAAACCGGGATAAGAGCAAAAAAATATGTGTTCGAATAAAACGGCATATAGCAGCTAAAATAATGATAATAAATTTTACAACAGGCTCCTACGCGATTCAATTTCTAGATATATATTTTTTCATAGTATTTATAAAAGCCTACATAGTTGAAAATAATAATATTGGTAATATTATGAGTTTAAATCGTCTAGATCGGGAGTCGACAATCTGCGGCTCTTTAGATGTGAAGTTGCGGCTTTTAGTTCCATTTTTTCTACTTGAATAATTCATTGAATTTTTTTTTCACGTTTGTTATTGAAGTAAAAGTTAGTGTTGTGTGGAAATGTTTAATTGTTTTAATTTTTTACATAAATAATAAAAGATTATCTAATAATACCATATATATATTATCTAATTTATTGTGAAAAAACACTACTTATATATGAATAAATAGATTTTTTTTAATCAAAAAGCTTTATTTATGCAAGCCTATTTATTCTTGGAAAAAAAATTGTGGCTCTTTAAAATTTTTTTACTCTTCCGACTCAAAAGGTTGCCGATCCCCGATGAAGATATTTAAATAAATCTTAGATCTATTCGATTTTATAATAAACAATATGTGGTACAATATTATTAAAAATTCCATATTCGAATAAAAATTTATATAAATAATGTTTTTTTTTTTTTTTTTTTTTGATGAATTGGACCTCAGAGAATTGAGATTTGAATCTCGAAATTGCGCTCAAATAATTCAATTTTTCATTTAAGTCAATAAAAATGTTATCAGAAAGTTGAATGTCGAATTCAAAATTCGACCTTGCAAAAAAAATCAATTTACCGAATATCGAAAGAGACGAGTTTTTAAATAATATTATCCATTCTAAATAATATATCAGGTAATTTATAAAATTGTATTTATATAGAAAATATATATATATATATATATATATATATATATATATATATATATATATATATTTTGAAATTTTATTATATACGATTTTTTATATGTCGTCCGTTTATCATAGAAAACGACAAATTCAAGGTATAGGTAATAATAATAAAAAAATAATATAATAAAATAAATCGTCATTTTCTAAACACCGTGGATTTAAGTACTAAATTTCATATAATAAAATATAATGTATATATTATATTATATTATTTTTACGATTTATATTTGTCCGAAGCGTTTATAAAGCAATAATGTTAAACTTACATAAACCGCGAATTACACAAACTCGATTTTATGTTTACCTTTCGTTTTATATTCTTACAATTACGTTTTGAATTTTAACACGATTCGACTGTATTTTGAAAATGGTAAAAGTGTTGAAATTGACAGCCAACACATTATTGTAATATTTTATGAACTCGACGAATATAAACTTACAAGCATAATATTGTATATTTTCCCGTTAAAGTGTTAAAATTGTGCGGTTTTACTGCGAACCGTTTAGAATTTTACTGGTATAAATTGATATTTCATAATTATATATATATATATATATATATATATATATATATATATATATATATATATAGCTGTGTTTGTAGCAAAACGTCGAAGAGGTTATACTAATGTGATCAAAAAGTAAGGTGAAATTGTCATTTAAAATTCTCGGGCATTAGGAAAGTAGGTAAATTGTATTTTTTTTCCTAGGTTGGTAGGTCTGTCTATAATATTTGCCAAGCGTTCGTTTGTTAAAAAGTTTAATTATCTTCGAGTTACACGTGTTTTTTTCAATTCTTGATTCTTATCATTCCGTAGCCACCGTATTCGCCCGATTTGGATCCGTGCGACTTCTGGCTATTCGGTAAACTCAAAAGGCCAATGCAGAAACGACATATTGACAAGATTGAGGAGATAAAAACCGAGTATATGAAATTTATTCGATATAAATATTTTTTAAATTGTATTACAAATATGCATGTATAGTTAGAAAAGATAATTGTATAAAATTATTACTTATTAAAATATAGTAATTCGAAGAGTTTACATTTAAAATTGTAAGAAAAATACGCGTATTTATAATTGAATCTTATTCTTTATCATTGAAAATAGTAGATTATAGAAGATATAATAAATATTCGTACTTCAGGGTAGTTTCCCTTGATCTTTCACGAGAGCAACGAACGTTATATGCCGTGTCATTTAACTTTAACGAATTAATGGATAAACGATTAAATTAATATTTTATAAATTCATATAAAATTAAATCTTTTTTTATATATGGTAATCAGTAATAAGGCAATTAATATTTAATAATATATAATAATAATAATAATAAATTGTTTAAACTTAGTTTTAATTAATATAGTAATTTACTTATCTTTAGATCGATTAAAATAATATATAAATTATTTTATTACACTTAATGCTTTTAGACGAGAGCTGCTCGTGCGCGACACGCGTACCCGATAGCATTAACCCGAGTCTTGCTCGTAGGTTTCAACTTTTTTGTAGTTGGTAATGATACATAAATGATATATACTCGTTATATATTGGATATCATTTTTTTATTTTTATATAAAATGTGTGTTTGAAATGTAAAATAAAGAATCTAATATTCACAATGAAAAAAACGTAAGCATTAAATGATTAATGTTATTTTTTAAGGAAATATTAACTATAAATATTAGGTTATTTATTTTATATATTAAATGTACATTTTTTATAAAAATAAAAAAAATGCGTTCAACGAGTGTAGATCGTTCATGTATCATTACCGACTACAAATAAGTTGAAACTTGCGAGCAGGGCTCGGGCTAGTGCAATCGTGGCGCGTGCGAGCAGCGCTCGTTTTAAAGGATTAAGATTTTTTTTTTTGACGTAAATTTGAGAACCATTGTTCGAATCATTGTGTAAACAGCATCTTCTCAATATGAAAGCGTGTTTTGTATTGTAATATAATTGTTATTGCATTATTACAATGTATTTTTTATCAGTGCAGTGTAACAATAAGCCACGTGTGTTTCGAAAATTACTTGTTTCAAACAAGGAAGTGAACTCGGAACATTTTCGTGGCAATCGATAATTATTAGCCATTGTCCACGGTCATTCGAGACGTAAGTGTAGGACTTTAATGACTCTCATTACTCTGCGATGCGAAAATTTATTTTGTAATTGATTATTTATTATAATAATAATATACATCGAATATTGTTTAATTTGAAAGAGAATTTTTTGATTAAAAATGCCGTCTTATATACATCGACATATTTTGATTGGTGAATCAATTTATAGTGCATCTGAATTTTATTTATTTTATTCACATAAAATTAAAATTATCATTTTATATATAATATAATAAATTAAATGCAAAAAAAATAGTTGTAATAAATATAAAATTAAACGCTCATAATAATTATAAAAAAATGATAAGAAGAGGATATATTTATTATACTGAAAAACATAACACGAGTTATCTAGTAATTATTGTAAAAAATATAATTATAACATCATACGCACAATTTAATAATAAAGTGATAATTATTAAATATATATATATATATATATATATATATATATATATATATATATATATATATATATATATATATATATATATATATATTAATGTATGATTGATCAAAATACTCGGAATACGAGGAAAATTTTCCGGGAAAATGTATAGTTTTCCGAACTGCATTACAAATCCCATTATGCGGAAAAGCTATCCGTTTTCAGAAAATAGATCTAATGGTCATGCAAGTTTATAAAAGCGAAGGAAACACATTCAAAAATCGTCTCTCGAACCTAAAACTCGATAGTCGATAAGTTGTAGACTCGGCTCCGTGGTCCACTGCATAAAATCGCATAGAACGAGTTCAAAACCGATGCAAAAAGACCGCATAGAACTGTGAAAGAATTATATATGTATACAAATTTGGTTTTTAGCTAGATTGCTCTAGGAAATTTATAACGGTTTGTATGGAAAATTTGAAAAACATTTACAATATAAAATCATTTTTTAATTTAAATATAAACAATTTAACATTTACATGTGTAATAAATTAAAATATTTTTTAGAAAAAAATTGATAAATTTCGTAATCGTCCTGTACTTTGCATAATTGAGATTAAACGAATATTCATTATTAAAAGGTTAATGATGATTCGCTCTGACCTTTCAGGTTGATAAATACTATTGTATTCGAACCGAATTTTTTTAATTTAACATTTATATCAATTTCAATTTAAAAAAAAAACATCATCGAACTTATTTATTAAAAAATAATTAAGAAATATTACCATATTCAATATCTTATAATTTTTAAATGATATATATATATATATATATATATATATATATATATATATATATATATATATATATATATATATATATATATATATATATATATATATATATATATATATAATAACACTATGATCAAAAAGTAAAGTGAATTTGTTTATGAAATTTAAATTCTTTATTATTTCTTCCAAATAAATTTCATCCGATAAAACGCATTTTTACCAACGCTTTTTCCAGCCCTCAAAACAGTCAGAATAGTCTTTTGCCGATATAACCTTCAAGACTTTCTTCGATTCGATTTTAATCTCCTCCATAGTGTCAAAACGGTGTCCCCTCATTAGTCTTTTAAGTTTGTTGAATAGCCAAAAGTCGCACGGATCCAAATCAACCGAATACGGTGGTTGCGGAACGATATGTGTCAAGTTTTTGGCAAAAAAGTTGCTAAGAATCGATGCAGTATGACATGGTGTATTATTATGACGAAGAAACCAAGAGTTGTAAAAACTAATGTAACTCGTAGATAATGAAATCTTTTGACAAACAGACGCTTGGCAAATGTCATAAACAATCCTACCAACATAAGAAAAAAATTACAATTTATCTGCTTTCCAAATTTTCGGGAGTTTTAAATAAAAATTTCACTTTAATTTTTGATCACAGTAGTATATGGTAATACTTTTATATTTTATCGTGCACGAACGTTATGAATTGGGTCGACTTATTCGATATAAATTCTCTATAAAATTGTAAATAAATTTTATATTATATATAATATATATTTCAGTTATTCAGTGTGAATTTATATGTTTTTTATTACAAATATAAGTCGATTCGCTTTCATAGATTTTTTACAGACATCTATTGAACGTATTTCGGATATAACGGACAAGCTTATTTTGAAATGACACTGCAATATCTGCCTTACTTACTTTTTTTATTGTGACGTTGTTCGTTTTTTATTGATTCTTATATATATATATATATATATATATATATATATATATATATATATATATATATATATATATATATATATATATATATATATATATATATATATATATATATATATATATTTAAAATTAGAAACGTTTTTGAAATAGATATGCCATATTGTTTGTGATTATATATACTTAAAAACGAAGGTGGATTTGTATATTTTTATAAGCTGGAAATACACAAGTAAGTAAGTTGTTTATTTATTTATTTGAATGTTTACAATTTAATTACAATAATTAGAATAATACTCTTGACATTTATTTATAAAATTTCTATAAATGTCATTTAAAACTATCGGGCAGAAAAATTAGAAAGGCAGGTAAATTGTTTATTTTCCTAGGTTGGTAGGACTGTTTATAACATTTGACAAGTAGTTGTTTGTCAAAGGGTTTAATTATCTCTGAGTTACATGTGCTCATATCTTTTCGCAACCACCGTATTCGCATGATTTGGATTCGTGCGACTTATAGCTATTCAGTAAATTTAGAAATCCAATGCGTGGACTCGACTCATATCGTTCATTTTTTTTTCCGTTTCGAAAGTTTGGTAAATATAAATGTAAAATAATTGCACATAGCACCGACGTGATAATGAATGCAATTGCGCGTAATTGCAATCGATCAGTCGATAACAATATTTAAATATTTCGTTTTCATTATCAGTCAACAACTGGTTCAAAGCTCAAGTGAATGCAAGTAAATATGTTATGTTGTCGCTTGCGCAATAATTGTTATTTTTTTCAATATAAAATATTTTATTAATAATAATGATAATGATAAGATAAAAACATTGCTATTAATCGCATATTTTATATATAAAAAAATATTAATTAAAGTGTTGCAAATGAAAAGTTTCATTTTCTAAAAATATTAGTTTAATAAAAAAATGAATGATGAAAAATAATCTGTGATATATTTATAATTATAA
Organism: Leptonema lineaticorne; assembly: GCA_024500535.1. Taxonomy (NCBI): domain Eukaryota; kingdom Metazoa; phylum Arthropoda; class Insecta; order Trichoptera; family Hydropsychidae; genus Leptonema; species Leptonema lineaticorne. The sequence continues at coordinate 892,337 of JANIJI010000006.1, read as the reverse complement.
TTATAATTTTAATCATTTATCGGTTTAATTAGACTTAAATATAATAGGAGTGATAGAAAATATAATATAATTACAAGTAAATTTATGAAAATTATATAAATTTATTATTTTGTTATTTTATATATTTGTATATTAAAATATTTTAAGCTATTGATGTTAACTTATATTTTTATCACATTTTTAATGTTTCATCTGTGATGTTTATTTTAGAGAAGTTCAGTTATTACTTTTAACTGTGTTAAATGATTAGAGAATAACTAAATTAAAGAATATATAAATCGAAAAAAATATATCAAAAATAATATAATCTTTAATTAGTTCAGAAAAAAATGTACATATATTATATATAATAGATGTAAGAGGATTAATTTATATAAATTTATAAATAAAAATATTTTTAAAAATAGAAATAAAAATCGTATTAAATATTTTAAAAATAATAAATAATAATAAGTATTTTATATTAACGTATTCGGAAATATAAAATACTTATGAAAAAAAAAATTATACGAGTAAATGCTTAAATTGAACGACGATATTATAGCGGATTTTGTGCACGATTAATCTGCATAAATTATTTTTAAATATTTTTTTCTTCTGCCCCCCCTCCTCCCCTCTCCCATTTTATAGCTATCCTCAATTATTAATATTTATAATCGGCCGTATTGAATATAACAAGAGATTTTATTGAATTTAATTCGAACGGTAAATATTATATATATATATATATATATATATATATATATATATATATATATATATATATTTATTTATATATGTAAAAATTTGATTATTGCTAAAAATTAACATTTAAATTTTTTTTATACGTTTTATTGAATATCGTATTATATATATATTATAATATAAAACTGTATATTTGTCTAAAAATTTATATTTTAAATTTATGAATGATTGAATCGAATTATTTGTAAAAAAAATTATAGTGTAATAAAATATAGTAAATAGTAAATTATGGGATTTAAAATAAGATGAAATATTTTTTTTTTTGATAAAATTAATTATTTTTAATATTTAATAATTTAAAATATGCATTAAAACTTGTTTTGTTCAGAAAGTAACTTTTGATGCGTTTTGTCTAAAATCAAATTGAATAAGTTGCGAATTTTCAAGTTAAGTACAGTAAAGTATAAAATATATACCATATATATATATATATATAAGTTATTTGTAGAAATAATAACTTGAGTTATATATAAATCGATATATTGTGTTAAGTAAGATTAAAATAAAATAAAAAAAGCGTTATATATAGTATATATAGATCAAAAATAATGTAGAGTCCGTCTCTAGGCAAAGTTTACTTTTCGGCCTCTGATTATATTATATTAATTTTTTTTTTTTAGTCGCGTATAATTTGAACAAACACACTTTTAAAAAAAAATGCGATAAGTGCATATCGTAAAAATTTCAGCGTAAATATTTGCGCCGATTATTCGCAATCGAGAGTGACATTGGAGTCGAAAAAAATCGCAAAAGGCCGGCCTTGGTGCGCGACATTTTCGCTTCGTTAAAAAATCGGGTAAATGCACTCCGATACGAAAATTACACAAATATTTTGAACACACACACACACACACACACACACACACACATATATATATATATATATATATATATATATATATATATGTATTATCGATAACGATAGTTTATAGATAAAAAAAATTGTGAAAATTAAATGGACTCTAATGCGATCGATCAACACGGGCGATAGTCCAAGCTTGAGTTCGACGAACCGACGATATTGATGGGTTATATGTATGAAGATACATGTTATTGGCAAAGTCGAATTTATATTTTCATAAAAAATCGAGTGTTTCTCAAAATTTTTCGATTCATATTTCACTATTGAATATATTGATATAATAATTATATATATATATATATATATATATATATATATATATATATATATATATATATATATATATACAATATATTTTTTAGTTGAATATCGCAATACAAATTTATTCATCGTCAACATAAATATTTACTTTACATCGATACACATTTTTATTAATCTTGTTAATTTATTTTTCAATTAATGAATGAATATTCTATAAAAAAATAATTCATCTAAAATATTTCAAATTTATATGGACTATATAAAGTTACAAAATTATTTATTAAATTCATTTTTATTTTTAACGATAATATAAATTACATCGGATAAAATATAAACGATTAAATGTTTCTATATATAATCGATAATTTAGTATTAAAAATATTATATATATATATATATATATATATATATATATACATACATATTGTAATAAACGTGATAAATCGATATTTTTTCTCTAGTTAATCCAACGTTTAATATTTTTGAAAAAAAAATATATAAAAATAATTTATTAGTCATTTTTATCGTTTGGAAAAGTTCCACATGTTACTATGTAATATAAAGCTGCGCAGTTAATAAAATTACTAATAAATATAATTATATATATATATATATATATATATATATATATATATATATATATATATATTATTGAATGCATTATCTGTTGATACATTTTCATTTCAATTTCAAAATAATTTTATTATATTTACGTTGCGGCATTTTTACGATGTCGATAAAGTGTATTAAATATTATGTATATAATAAATATTTTTATATTATTTATATTAACAAACGTTTGAAGAATGATTATTAAAATAAAATTAAAAACACACAGTCATCGCAGATGTATTTTTTTTTTCGAGAGGGTAGCAATTAAAATAAATCGACCGCAATTTCTTATTATTTTTAATAAATATTGTTTTTTTTTTATTTATACGAAATATTAAATATTTTTTTTATAATATGAAATATTCGACAATAATATATGATTTAACGAGGGAATTTGATATTTAATCTACTACTGTGATCAAAAGGTAAGATGAAATTATTATTTAAAACTCCCGGGCATTATGAAGGCAGATAATTTTTTTTTTCTTAGGTTGGTAGAACTGTATAATATTTACCATGCTAATGTTTGTCATAAGATTTAATTATTTCCGAGTTACACATGTTTTTACAACTCTTGGTTCCTTCATATCGTTCCGCAACCACCATATTCGCCTTATTTGACTCCGTACGACTTTTGGCTATTCAGTAAACTCAAAGGCCAATTGCGGGTAGCCGTTTTGACACTATTGAGGAGATAAAAGCCGAATCGAAGAAGGTCTTGTAGGCAATTCCGACTGTTTCGAGAACTGGAAAAAGCGTTGGTAAAAATGCATTTTATCGGACTGAAATTACTTTGAAGGGGATGAAATTGATTTGAAAGAATAAATAAAGAATTTACATTTTATAAACAAATTCACTTTACTTTTTGATCGCAGTATATGTATTAAATTTTATATATGAATTTGTTTCGTTCAAAATATTTTATATACTTCAAATTCGCAATTAATAAAATTTTCCATTAATGCCATTTAATTCGTAGACGATGTTCATTAATCAGCGATAATTAGTTAAACGAAACGAGTTTATACTTAAGAATATTGCTACGGTTCTGTTTTATTTTTTATTATTTTGTTCTTTTGCTTGTAACGAGATTTCTCAGAATAAACGGCGTTAAACTCTTACATCATTAATAATTGTCGTAGTACGTATTATATATGTTACGGGCAATTTATAAAGCGGGCGTCGAATTAAAGGAGAAAAATTGCATTTCCACACGTTCAATTTCTAAACTGCGATATCGTTTTTGTAAAATTAATTTTATTTTATATGAATAAATAATTATTTTTAGAATCGTGTCTGTAATTAAAAAATATTTTTTATTTATAATATTTAATGAAAAACATAGCTTTATGGTTTATATAATTTCATAAAGAGAAAAAATGATTTTTGGCGATCGAAATTTTTATTTTTTTTTATTTTTTAATAATGAAATTTTCCTTACTGTAAACTTGAATTTTCTTTTCGTTTTTCATTGCTTATATTTCATTTAACTGATGCACGTTTTTTTTCATAATCATTAATTTTTGACGAAATTAATCATAGAATGTACAAATATTTGAACATTAGATTTGAATCTATGCTCAATTGAATTTATATTTAATAATATGATAATTTAATTTACCATAAAAATATCATTAATTTATTTTTTTTAAATAAATAAAAAATAAAAGCAATCAATAATAACGTTTTTTTTTATTACAATTAGCGAACAATAACACTTTGATAATTTTAATAACTGCAGAAATATTATATCAAAAAAAAGAATAAATAATCAATTTGCATTTTCGTCACGCTTTTTATGACATGATCATGAAAAATTAATGCAAATTGACGTCGTCAAAATTATTCATACTGGAAAATTTACTATAATAAAACGAGAAGAAAAAACACAAACGTGTATAATAATATTTAATAATAGAAAATATTCATTAACACGTAAAGGCATTATCGTAATTTATATTAATTACATTTGCATTTTTGAAGTGTAATCATTTTTCAACAAAAAAAAAAAATATTATACTAAATCAATTTTATTTTGGAAATCAAATTATGACTATTTTTTTTTTGACTCGACTTGTATTTGAAAAAAATTAACATATTCATGTTGATTATTTTAATGTTAATATGGGAATATATATTATTTATAAAACAAATATTTTTTTTTTTTGTAAATAATATTATAACTTATTAAATACTTAAATATAATGAAATTTCAATTTAACTTATAAGTATAAAATAAAATATTTTATTTAATATCGAAAAGTATTGAGATTTATTTATAGCCATATAAATTAAGAACTTTTTAAATTTAAAAACTAAGATAAAAATTTAAATTATATTTGGAAAGTCATAGGTTTTAGATAATGATATTATTTCTAGTTTTAAACTATATAATATGAAAATTAAAAAAAAATAATTCTTTGAATTTTTCAACCAATTTTTGATTAAATAAACGTATTTATATGATATATAAATCTTGAAATAAATTTAATACAAGTAAAATACACGCATATTATAAAGTAATAGAAGAAAAAAGATTTAAAGTTTATATATGATATTTTAATAACTATCTTATATTTTATTATTAGAAAAGAGAACTATATAAATTAAAAAAAATCTAAAATATTATTGTTATATGTGAAAAAGATTTTTTTTAAATGTAAAATCGCATAGAATAAACACAAATATGCATTTTTAAAATACGTGTCAACGACTTTTATTTTTGATGAAACGATGACGTTTTTATTATTTTCCATCGTAAAAAAAATATATATACATATGAAATTTTCATATTTGATTATTAATATTATAATTTAATCATTATTATAACGGCACATTTATAATTTATTTTTATATAAATATATACTACCGTGATCAAAAATTAAGGTGAAATTGTCATTTAAAACTCCCGGACATTAGGAAAGCAGGTAAATTGTATTTTTTTTCCTAAGTTGGTAGGACTGTCTATAAAGTTTGTCTTGCGTCTGTTTGTCAAAAGGTTTAATTATAATGCACCATATCATACTGCATTGATTCTTCACGCCTTTTTTGCCATAAATTTGACTCATAATAACCGTAACCACCATATTCTCCTGATTTGGCTCCGTACGATTTCTGGCTAATCAGCAAACTCAAAAGGCCAATGTGAGGACGATGAGGAGATAAAAACCAAACCGAAGAAGGTCTTGAAAAGGCTATACCGGAAAAAGACTATTCCGACTTTTTCAAGGACCGGAACAGGGATTATCTTAAAGGGATGAAATTGATTCGGAAGAATAAATAAAGAATACACATTTTATAAATAAATTCACATTACTTTTTGATCTCAGTGTTATTTTTAATGCATTACAAAATTTAATTTATATTGCCGTTAATCTAATTCCTAATTAGACATATTTTTTTTAATAAATAATTTGCATATATTTATTATTTGCAAATAAAAAGCATTAAAATATGATTTGCTCATTTTACACATGCAATATATAATATTTTTTTAAGGTACATCCTGCCGTTTTACACCGATATAAATTATTCGAGGGCATTCAGATTCGTGCACCGATGATTTCATCGTTTATTATAAAAGCAACGAGTATGGTCGGTTTTTTTTTTTTGTATCGTGTTCCGATAATTTGAACATAATGAAAATTATAATATTTGATCGCTTTTCCGCTTGCATATCGCATTTATATAAAATATTATATATGCAGTCGGCTGTTTCGAAATTCTATCGTTTCGATCTACGGTTTTTCGAATGCAAAATTAAATCATTAAAACGTCAACCCGTATATAATTTGTAGATTTAAACGGTTGATATGTGTTATATTATATATAATATATATATTAGTATATAAATTAAATGATCGAGTTTGTAATTTTTATTTTTGTAAAGCTCGTTATGTATTGTGAATGCGGTTATTGTAATCGGATATGTAAGTGTAAATGATTATATTATATTTAACGACTGTGAAAACAGGTTTATTTAGAAAATTTGATGACTAGTTTGTATTTGAACCTATAATATTGTTTTATATATCATTAAAATTAAAATATAGTGACGTATATAGTTTTTAAATAATGATTATATATGAAATTGACGATGAAACTGATAAAAAATTTGCATATTCTAAATAGAAAGAATGTTTTTCAATATATTTATTAAACTTGCATACGTGGTTATTAAGATTAATAAAATATATACTTCAATCCTAATATAGATTATTATTAAATGTGATATATTTTTTTTTTCAGTATATAATTATATATGAAAATTATATGTAGAATATTTTAAAATTTTTTGATTCCTTTTTATCTTCTCAATTGTATCTAAACAGCGTCCCCGTATTGTCCTTTTGAGTTTGTTGAATAGCCAGAAGTCGCACGGAGCCAAATAGGGCGAATACGGCGGTGGCGGAACGATAATGAATCGAGTTTTTGGCAAAATAACATTGTGCATTATCGTGATGAAGGAACTAGGAAATAATTAAATCTTTCAACAAACAGATGTTAAACAATGGTTAAATATAGTCCTATCAACATACGAAAAAAAAATACAATTTACCTGCCTTCCTAATGTACGGGAGTTTTAAATAACAATTTCATCTTACTTATTGTTATTAACAGAATTGACGATTTTTAATCTGATCAATATATAAGAATATTTTCGACATATCGTACGACGTAAAGCGCGTTCGATTTCATTCAAAATATTCGCAGCCCGCTCGGATAACTGTGATTCGATACGGATTAACGTATATTAATCGTCGTCGCACAGATTAAAAATACTCGTGTGTGTGTTTAAATTAATTTATTGTACGTATTGTTTTGCGATTTGGACGATATCGGATCTCGTACCGTACGGTCAGTCACTCGGTCACATTCACAAAGTGTTGGCTCGTCTCTTGGCCGATAAAAAAAAAAGTATATACGCGATAAAAACGCAATAAACACATTTATTTTTGATTCGGACTGACGTAATTTGTCGAACGACGGGTCGCATAATGTCAAAAAATTTCGACGGTCGAACACCTCTCGATTTGCGTGTAGTAAAATCGTCGACGAACGACGGATCAACGACGCTTTTTGCCCTTCTTATTCACAATTATCAATACTCAAAATATCAATGAACGCGTATTTTATTTTGTCTATATACTATACCGATCTATAAAGCGATTACTATATGTAAATATATAATTAAACATATATAATAATAGTAAATTTGCTATTAATAAATAAATAATAAAATAACGATAGAAATTTATAACTGTATATATGATGTGTATTATAAAGAAAATTCGTAGAGTTTAATAGCGATATTCGATAACGTTTAAAATTTTACTAAAGTTTAAAAACGAAAAAAAATATCATTAAATACATATTTAGAGTTAATCATTCTTAAAATAAGATTTATTTACATTTTAAGATTTAATTAATTTAGATTCAATCGTTTTAGTCTTTTAGATTCGAGTAACGACGATTAAATTATTTATAAATAGTACGGTCGAAAAGTGACATAATTTCCTATTTTTTCCCCTATTTTAATAATATAAATTTTCTCAACATGCCAATATTATTATTGGACTAACGATTTTTCTCTAGAGTTCATAACGCATAGTAAACACTATAATCTACATATTTTACGTTTAATACTACACTACTTGTATGTATATATATATATATATATATATATATATATATATATATATATATCGCTTTTATACAATATGTTAATTTGCCATTTTTTTAAATATATATTTCATTGGTTAAAATAAGTATGTTGATATGCTAACGAGAATTGATGAAAAAAAAATACGTATTAAGTGTTATTTATTAATTTTTCGTGGCTATTGATGTTAATAAACGATAATATAATAATTTTATATTTTTAAGACGAGATTGTAAAAATGTTTTGATATTGTCGAAAAAAATTTATTCTGTTCATTATTCAAGAATAATTTTCAAAACTGACCTAAATTATTGTGAGGTCAATTATGAAATATATTTATATATATATATATATATATATATATATATATATATATATATATATATATTAATTAGGATGTGTTCGAGAAGAAAAAAAATCGTTTTTTTTTTAAAAGACATGTCAATTAAATCTCATACGTTTTTTTTGTAAATTGAAAATGAAAATATTTACGCCGCCAGAAGGGGGGCGCATACGAATAAATAATTAAATTTGCATTTTAGCGAAACGCTTCGTACGCATTAAAATCGTTTTCAAATTGTCATAATTGACGCGTTTGTAGAATATTTTTCGTGCGCATAATTGAAAAGCGAAACAATGCGTTCGCATTTTAGTGTGCGAAATGCGAAACAATCGCCAACTATGAAACGGCAGTTCAAGGCACATCACTAATCAGAACCTCAAACTTCGTAATTGATAAGGCATTCTCAAGAAACATGTTTGTTCAGGACTTATATACACACACACATATATATATATATATATATATATATATATATGTAAAAGCTTTCATACTTGTATATAAATGTGTATATATATATATATATGTGGCTCTTGCCCATTAACAAACTATGCGTCTGTAAATTCGCAAACTCCGTGAAACGTTCCGCCGCATTAAAGCGCATTTGCTGAAATTGCTTCAGCAAACTAAACTATATAACCCTTCTTCGGTGGCCTCGAGGAACGTAAGTAATGACGTTTCAGACGGTGCTGAAACGATTCAGCGAAACTCTGGCAGCGTTTCGCACAAAAACCTTACTGCTAGCAACTACACGTTTTCGTCGCGTGAAAATTTTCAATTTCATCACGAAACGATGGCCGAACTACTGTACCTATTATATATATATATATATATATATATATATATATATATATATATATACACTTTGTTTGTTTTGTGTTTTTTTTTTTCAGTCTAAATCGACGATGAAAATCTCTGAAATTTCATAATGTTTATAATTGGACCGTTTATTTTGAATGTGGCGTAAGTATATTTTTCAAAAAAAAAAATCGAGTTAGCAACTTTAATCGTCACATTTTTACGTGATCTTAATACGTTTAAAATCATTAAGTTTTTACAATACGAAACGATAAAAACGTTTGTTTTTAAAGTGATGTAAGTCCAACAGGGAGACTTTTTATTTTATTACATATCGTTATCAGAGTAACAGTTAAATTATCAATTTGTAATGAAATAATTATAAATATATAAGAGCGTGTAACGGAGCTCATTTTAACTTAACCTAAAAAATATTATCGATGAAAGAATAAATCGGTTTAAAATATCTTAGATGAAATTTTTGAGAAAAGATTCATATAAATTATTTTATAAAACTATGAGAAACGAGGATGCATCATTTAAAACATCGAATTTTACTATCAAAACGAGAAACATCAAAAAATTTTAATAATATCAAATTGGCATCACTAAAAAGTAATAAGATCAATCGTAAATCTAATATAAAAAGATTTAATAGATTTATTTCATTATGTGCCATCTTCATAGTATAATTATTTTAAATCTCTCTTGTATGCGTATTTTAGATAATATCGAATATTAATTAATATTTAAATTATATTAATGACAATAATAATATTAGAAAAGTGTCAGCCTACAAGTTAAATACCCTTTTGTGGGCAATCACCTTAAGAAGAATTAATTACGCGTCTTTGTTTTGCAATTAACACATTCACACACAAAAAAAAAAAAAAAAAAAAAACGGGGCTGAAACGGATACTCTCGGTTCTCTACCGATTGTGACGAACGAATAGACCGTCGCCATTTTAATAATGTGTCGTCGTTTCGACATCGCCAATTAGTGAAACGACTGTGTCATCAAAGCGACAGATATTGTAAAAAAAAAAAAATCGTACTCGGTTCTACTTGAAACGTTACTACTAATTCTATGTGTCAACATATTGCAAAAGCGGACTGAACGGGAACGATGTAGAATTTTTAAGGTTTGAACGATTCGCTTATCGAGTGATGATAAATTTAGTAATATAAAGTTAAAATTGTAATTACATTATATATATAAAAATATTTTTTTTTCATAAAAATAAAATTGAAAAAAAATACATAAATTTGAAAATATTTTTTTGCATTTTAGTTATATAAAATATTATGATGTAAATTGTAAAACATTTTTTTTCATTTAAAATACGAATATTCTTAATATAAAAATGCGGAAAATGTATGAATGTTTTTTATATATATATATATAAATTATTAAAATATAAATACATTTCAACGAAATATATACGCGCGTTTTCATCACTTAATTGTGCCGAAATGCCGCGATGCGTTTTCACTGTGACCGTATCCTAAATCTCCGATAATTACGCGCGCGCGTGAATGCGCGTGCGTAACAATAGGATATATTTTAAATAATAAAGCGAGCACGCGATTAAAATCGGCTACTCATCTGCAACAACAATGAGATTATCCATTACGCAACACGTTTAAAACGCGTAATTAAATTATATTGAAATATTATATGAAACACATTATTTATTGTTTCGTACGAAACGTTCTGAACCTATTAATATGTTTTATAATAAATAATAATAGCAACAAAAGGCATATTATTATATTTACAGGTAGGCTAAAGAATACATTCGTGTCCTTTGTCAATAAATCTAATAGTTTCTAGGGTGAACTATATTTATATATATATGTATATTTTACCGGTAATTTGTAACACAAAATCTATGTTAACCCGGTAACAGCATTAACTTATTTCATTATCATGGTAGTAAATCGTAAAATAAATCAATTCGTGTTTAAAGGTAATACATATATATTATATTAAAAATGAGAGTAAAAAAAAAATTTTTTTTTCTCTATAGAACATAATTTTCAGTAGGCTTTATTGTTGTTGTTGTCGTATATAAAAACGATGGATTAATAAAATGTATATAAATATAAAATAGGAATTTTGTAGAAATTAATGCGGTTAATTAAGCGATAAAATGCGCTTTTGTTCTGAAAGATAATTAATATGATAAGAAATAATAAAACTATATATTTGCACTTTTTTTTATTGATTATACAAAATTTGACGTACAAATTATTCTGACAAATTTTATTATTAAATAAAATGATTAGGCTTATAAAATTTAAATAAATTTTACTATTTTTTCATTTTACTCATCTGATAATATTTTTGAATCATTTATCATTATTGAAAAAATATTTTATATACTAGAATTTTTTTTTAATTTTGGTTAAAATTTTATATAAAAATATAATACCATTGATTCGACTAAAAACTAATTAGTTTAATCGTTTTTAATCATTATTAATAATATTTGAATTATCTTTTTTTTTTACAAAAATATATGGCGTATATGTATAAAACTTGTTTTAAACCGAATTGTTAAATTTTTGCATATGGATTTATACTTTTTAATCCTGCGATTATCTCGAAGCCGTATCAAAATTCGATCTGTACGTAACACTTTGCTTTCTCCGCGTTATAAAATAAATTTATATATCGATTGTGAAATCGCGCTCAAGAGCGGTAAATGTATACATTTTCTGGATAAATCAAAATCAATCTAACGTTCGATACTTGCCATGTTGAATAATCGTGATTAAGCGATTTCATTGAGTAACTAAAACAGAGACGCATCGATATCTTCTTTTAATAATAATAATAATACAAAATAATCATTGCGCTAAATATCAGTATAAACTATAACACTTTTGAGTTTGCCGAATAACCAGAAGTCGCACGGAGCCGAATCGGGCGAATACGGTGGTTGCGGAAAGATATGAGTCGAGTTTTTGTAATTGTGATGAAGGAAACAAGAGTTGTAAAAACACGTGTAACTTGAATATAATTAAACCTAGGAAAAAAAATTACAATTTACCTGCCTTCCTAATGCCCGGGAATTTTAAATGACAATTTCACTTTACTTTATGGTCACAGTATTAATTCAAAACGTATGAAAATAAAGAAAAATAGAGTCAAATACAATTTGATATTCAACGACAACGTCAGACTCAAAAAGAAAATGCTATCATTGTCGTTCGTTATTAATTAAAATTCATGAAACGTAGTCGTCGCTAATTAACGAGCACAGTTAAATATTATATATTATTTTATATAATATAATATAAAAGATCATAGCGATTCGTCGATGTCGAAAAAGTCCTTTTTGCATTTTCTTCTTTCGAGGATACTCGTCGACAAAACTAATAGAATAAATATTACGTTTGAAACACAATACGTCTCTGTGATTTTTTTTAAAGCAAAGCGTATCGGTTCACAGTTGTGCACAGACAATGAACTATAAAGTGAAAGGAAGTACGGTACCGAGATTTCGCCTTCGGTTTTACCTATTCTTCTATTTTATTCTAGTCTGCGAGAGGTCAAATCGAGGCACAGTTTCATCACTCAATTTTTTCTTATTATCACTTCATCCATAATGACATAATCTATCATATACAAGTACAATGATTTTTTTCGTAATTGTTTCTTTTTTACATTAACATCTTCAATTAGAAAATTTATCATCTAGGCTAAATGTCTATTTTTATAATTAGATTATCTTAGATTTCTAATTATAATTATTATCATATAGTTTATATAGGACCACTTTAGTTAGATAGATGATTAATCTTTCACATCTTAGTCTTTCAATAAGATAAGAATTTTAGTGCCTAATGATCCGATTTTTCGTGACATTAATCATAAATAAATAAATATTTTATTAATATAAAAATTTAAAATAAATATTCTTAATCAGTGTAATGCCGTTATATTATATAATAAATTTAATAAACTAAATGAAAATCAGAAATAAATTAGATATACGAAAATTATCGATAATAAACACAAATATTGCAAAAAATCTCGAATAAAATAGAATATACATCTTAATAGAAAATTTATATTATTTATGATATAATTCATTGCAATGAAGTAATTTTCAAAACTGTTTTAATTCGTTATATAATATAATAAAAATATTAATTGATACGAATTATTGTTGTATTTTTTCTCTAAAAAAAAAACACATTTAATATCATCGTTAATTTATGACAGGATATAATTGTTACATTCCATTAATATGCCAATATAAACTATCCATTAATATGCCAATAAAACTATATATATATATATATATATATATATATATATATATATATTTCTATTTATATATATATATATATATATATATATAAATGATAAGCGATCGTCGAAGAAACAAATCGCGAATAGTTCACTAGATGCGAACGCTTTTATTTATTTCCTAGATGCACGGCTCTATAATAGAAGTAGGTAAAAGAGAGAGATCTAATCGGAATTATGACTTATTATTCAATTACCGAAATGACCTTAGTACGAAAATAAGCTCGTTATAACGAACGCCGGCGTTTTAATATTATTATACGGCAGGGGTGGTCAAGCCGCAATTATTATTGAAAAAAAAAATTACAGGAATTATATTTGTTGAATAGATATACTACTGTGATTAAAAAGTAAGGTGAAATTATCATTTAAAATTCCCGGGTATTAGGAAGGCGGGTGAATTGTATTTTTTTTCCTAGGTTGGTAAGACTGTCTATAACATTTGGCAAGCATCTGTTTGTCAAAAGGTTTAATTATCTACAAGTTACACGTATTTTTACAACTCTTGACTCCTTTATCACGATAATGCACCATGTCATACTGTATTGGTTCTTCGCGACTTTTTTGTCAAAAATTCGACTCATATCGTTTCGCAACCACTGTATTCGTCTGATTTGGCTTCGTGCGACTTCTGGCTATTCAGCAAACTCAATAAGTTAATATGTGTACGCCGTTTAGACACGATTGAGGAGATAAAAATCGAATCGAAGAAGATCTTGAAGGCTATATATACCGGAAAAAGGCTATTCTGACTGTTTCGAGAACTGGAAAAAGCGTTTGTAGAAATGCGTTTTATCGAACGCGAATTACTTTGAAGGGGATGAAAATGATTTGGAAGACTAAATAAAGAATTTACATTTTTATAAACAAATTTACCTTACTTTTTGATCACAGTGTTAAATATGAAAAAATAAAATTAAAAATTAAATAGAAAATCGGATACTTATCGAAAGTCACAAATAATCTATTATAGGCGTATATGTGGATCGCGAGCCGAAGTTTGGCCACATCTGTTGTACAGTATGTACCGAAAAAAAATATATATACGTTATTCCACTTCGCTCGTGACTGACAAGATCGATCTATGAGCCCACTTGGCGTAATATTAAATTCGTTTCGGTGTTTATCATCGCGATGATGTTGATTTATTTCTACGGATGCGTGTGTTATAATTTCGAAATTGTATTTTGAAAATTCAATTTCGTCGTAATGTGTATATTATTTCGTTTTATTATATATTTTGGTGGTAAGCGTCGATCCGTTTTAATATTTTTGACGATCGGTTAGTTAGATTGTAAAATATATTTATTAATAATGTACAGTTGAAAAAAAAATATTAAAAAATAATTTACTGTTATATTCAATAATCAATTATATTATCGAATATAAATATAATGTTGAATATCAATGCGTTAAAAATATACACATTTTTATTGAGTCATCAATTTCATATATAATATATAAAGAATCAATTTTTTTTCATAAAATTATTATGTAATATGATTTGAGAATAAAATAAATTTTATTATTAATATTTTTTTAAATAAAAATTGATTTTTATAACTTCAATATATTCAACGTAGATTGAATACGAATGCATAATTATATAAAATATAGCAATTCTTCACTTATCGCTTGATTAATATTTTAGTACTATAAATCCTTTCCTGTTTATTTTAAAACTCCTTAAATATTATTACATACATTAACAATATTTTAAACCTATTTTAAAAATTTGATATATGTACTCAAAAAAAAATTTGGTGCATGTTGAAAATATCGCAATATTTTTTGAAAATCTGAAAAATAGCAAAGGATTGCTGTATGAAAAAAAAAATGATTCAGACACATTTAAAAGTTGACTTAAATTATATATTTTTTATTATTATTGAACCGTATTTGTTATTCATTTCAATCGTTTAAGTGCAACCTAATAACTTATAGTCAATTTCGGTTAACGACAAACTCTCACTAGTCCCTTCTTTTTCACGGATTTAACGTTCAAAACGCTACTTTTTTCTTACAGGGTAGGAAAAAAAAGGTTTTTTTACTTTTATGACGCGATAAAAAAACGGGTCATAAAAGAAGGAAATTGCGAAAATTTTATTGATGTTGTATAAATATATACGGACAACGCAATGCGAGAGCCGCAGTTTATTTTACACGCACGCGCTTAACTATCATCGCGCTATACGAGTGTAATAATAATAATAATAATTTTAATAATATTATTTAAATTTTAATATAATAAAATTGGGGGGAGGAGAGGCGCGATTGTTGTAATAATCGTCGTCTTTCGAATCTCGAATGAAACGTTTCCATCAAAATATTACTGTTTTTAAACTAAAAGGGGGGAACTTTTTTTTCTCGCTTTATAAAAGGCGCGAAAAATGGAAATAAAAGTCGATTTTAATTATATTGTTACCGCGAAATTTACGATGCTGTAAATATAATTATGAAGCATGTATTATTTTTTTATATAACATTGTGATCAAAAAGTATGAAGAATTTGTTTATAAAATGTAAATTCTTTATTTATTCTTCCAAATCAATTTCAACCCCTTCAAAGTAAACGCACTTTTGCCAACCCTTTCCACTCCTCGAAACCGTCAAAATAGTCGTTTTCTTTGATTCGGTTTTTATCTAATCAATCGTTTCAAAACGGCGTTCCCGTATTGGCATTTTGAGTTTGCTGAATAGTCAGAAGTCGCACGGAGCCAAATCAGGCGAATACGATGGTTACGGAACGATATGAGTCGAGTTTTTGTCAAAAAAGTCGCGAAGAACTAATGCTGTATGACATGGTGCATTATCCTGATGAGGAAGCAAAAGTTGTAAAAACATGTGTAATTAGGAGATAATTAAATCTTTTGACAAACAGATGCTTGGTAACTGTTATAGACAGTCTTACCAACCTATGAAAAAAAATACAATTTACCAGGAGTTTTAAATAATAATTTCACCATACTTTTTGATCGCAGTAATATATTTATTACATTATTCTTATGGAAACAACCTCAAATAATTGTATATTTTATATAGGAATATCAGAGAATATACTTATTTCTATTTTAATTTGCGGGATTTATATATTAAATGAAAAATATATATTAAATTAATAATTCCAAAATACATCATATTTTAATTCCCAGTTATTTAAGATTGTAAATTAAAAAGGATTTAAAAGTTAACATCAGAAAATTTGTTTTTAATTTTTATATTTAACAGCAAGTTGAAGGTATAAAATTTCCAATTCCAAAAAATATTGTATAGTAAATAATATATTATTTATAATTATGATTTTTAGTAGTAAATGGAAAAAAATATAATTTATAATTTTATAATTCAAAACAACATTTCCTTTTTAGTAGTACTATACTTTATATAGATCCGCGATTATAAATTTGTTTATAATTTTATTTTTATTATTAGTAAAATATTAAAAAAGAACGTTGACCTCAACTCAAAAACAGTGTTCAATAAGATTTAAATAATTGCATAATTATTCAATAATATTTTATAGAAAAAAAAAGACCGTAGAATAATCGAGTCGCGAATTTTTCGGTACTCTTTGAAACGAACGATTTTTGAGATAATTTCTTTTAAATTAGCATACAAGCTGTAATATTTATTATTTTATTTTATTAAAAAGTCGTTAAATTAGATATTGTTAAAATGAAAATGATGCAATAAAACGTTAAATTGCAACGGAATATATATATTTTCATAATTATCAACGAAATAACAATGATAAAATAGAATGATAATTTTTTAAAATGATCGTTGCTAACGGTAATTGTGTTATTTTTTTATTTTTATAAAAAAATATTTAGATAATATTTATTACTTTAATTTTTTTTATAGTTTTTTTTTATAAATATATATTATATTTTAAATATTACTAAACATCGTCAACATTATAAAATTTCATATATTCACGATAATAATATAGGTGTCGAAATTTTATACTATTAAAAATTACAAATACTTAAAACACATTTAAAGTTTTGAATCTTAATTGAATTATTTTCGCTTTTATAATAAGATAAATCACGAAGATTTTTCCTAATTTTTTTTGGAAATAATCGATTAATTTCAATATTTTCCAATATATATATATATATATATATATATATATATATATATATATATATATATATATATATATATATATATATATATATATATATATATATATATATATATATATATATATATATATATATATATATATATATATATATATATATAACGAATTCGAAAACTTGGAACGAATCGAATTAAAAAGTTTTTGTTTATCACGTTCCGCGAATTCCGCGCGATAAAGTTAAAGTTGAACCCTCGTTCAAAGTTCAAGGACGCCGGTTAATCTGAACCCTTTCCTGAAAAGGGTACGCGCAAATTTCAGGATCTCTGTCAAAATTCAACATACGACAAATGCATATATATATATATATATATATATATATATATATATATATAATAATTCGAATTTTGTAAGTATTCTGTTATTTATTATAAACAAAAATATAATAAATAAAAAAAATATTGTACCGCACATAATGTGTTAATGAATATTTAAATACTGATTCTGAAAACACGTTATATTAGAGATCGCTACGTACAAATATATTACCGAATGCACGACAATTGAATTAATCAAACGACCCTCACATAAATCAGTTTCGCCGGATTCTAATTATGAACCGAAAATTCAATATATTATACGAATTGTCAAATTCGTAACCCGTTGCGTTACGCACACACGCGTTCGCATTCATTGAAGAAAATAGATAGGAAGATATGGCGACAGAGCCTAGAGACAGTCAAATCCCATTTCGCTATTCGAAATTAATAGCACACATTGCCTTTATAGCAAGGAAGAAATTTACTAGAAATTGTAAAATGTAAATGATTTTATTATTTAATTATAAATTGTTTTAAACGAAAAGATTATATATATATATATATATATATATATATACAATACTATTGTGATCAAAAAGTAAGATGAAATTGTTATTTAAAACTCCCGGGTATTAGAAAGGCAGGTAAATTGTAATTTTTTTACTAGGTTGGTAGGATTTCAGGATTCATTAGTTCTTCGCAACTTTTATGCCAAAAACTCAACTCATATCGTTCCGCAATCACCGTATTCGCCCGATTTGGCTCCGTGCGACTTCTGGCTATTCAACAAACTTAAAAGGACGATGCGGGGATGTCGTTTTGAAACGATTGAGGAGATAAAAACCGAATTGAAGAAAGTCTTGTAGGCTATACCAAAAAAGACTACTCCGACTGTTTAGAGGACTGGAAAAAGCATTGGCAAAAGTGCGTTTTATTGAACGGGAATTACTTTGAAGGGATAAAATTAATTTGGAAGAATAAATAAAGAATTTATATTTTATAAACAAATTCACTTTACTTTTCGATCACAACATTATATAAAATATAATCGTACGAGTGTTCCCTATATAATATTTCTTATACATCGAGATGCAACTTAATCCAAATTTTTCACATGCGATCTTATGCGGAGATACGACGTCGTTTAAGCGTAATTCGTTCATATTTACGACGACACGATCCTTTTTAATATAATATTCGAGTTTCGTCCTCGCAACAACAATCCCTAATAATATGTAATTATAAATGTGGCAGACGACTGCCACCTACGCATTTTCTCTTTCCATTTTACCTCACGAAGAGAGGTCGACGAATTTCATACGTATATTATATATTTTATGTATATATATATATATATATATATAAGGGTCAATGATATTTGAGACAACCCCGCCGCTTTGATATTTATTTATTTATTTGTTTATTTATTTATTTATTTATTCGTTTCTTTTATTGTTATTTTTGTTCCGTTCGACACCTTTGAATTTTCAGTACGGATTCGAATGCGGCTTATCAGACGCATGCCAAGGTGACTTCGGATAATTATATATTATTTATTTATTTATTTTTCAGTGTTAAATGTGTTTTTTTTATCGCGTGTGAATGAACTGTTACGAAAAAATAAAATTTGCAATATATAGAAAAATATTTTAAAATTTTCACATTAATAAAATTTAAAGTTACGCTCGTGATATTTATTATACAAGTCAGTTTTGTGATAAAATTTGAATTTTTCCTATATAATATATATTTTTTTATGTTAAATTAGATTATAATCAAAATTTTATAATTTAAATATTACGTATTATATATGTCAGATGTATTAAATACGACGCGCGCGGACCGCATGTGGACCTCCGTGATATTGAGCTGTTTTGATAACATATATAAAATTAATATTTAAATGTAAATTTTATTTTTATTTATATGTAGTCACATTTAATAAAATTGTAGTGTATAGTTTAAGTTTGTAACGCTTGCAGCTGGAAAGTTTGAACTTTTTGTTGACACTAGTTACTATGTATAAATATATGAAATATTTATATTTTCTATATTAAAAAAAAATAATTAATATAATATAATCATTCTTATAATCGTTTTTTTATTAATTTTTTGAACAACTCAGTACATAAAAGTTCACGTGACCCGCAATATGATACGAGTTTGACACGCCTGATATAATATACGATTGTCAAGATTGAAATTTCAGCTTTATAAATTAATATTATTATAGATCAATATAGTTTTTGATTTATTATGAAAAAAAAAACATAAATAATTGTAAATCTGAACTCGTTTCAATTTTATCGAAATAATTGTAAGTAATCTTCGATATGAAACGATATATTCTAGTAAAGTGTTCTCATATTGAAACGTTATGATTTGTTGAAAAAAAAATGTATATATTTTTTTTAATTCAAGCTCTCATTGTGAGCAAAATAAATCCGGATTAATAAATCATGAACGGCTTCGATACGTGCATACGAATTTTTTTTTCTTCGGTTCGAATTCGAAACGCTCGTATTTCGTATAATAAATCAACGAACGCGACGCTTTTATATCATTAATATTACGGACGGCGTGGATGCGGTCACATTGAAGCCGTATCGAAAACAGTACGACTGCATAAAAACACAGAAAATACTAATTTTTCCATTTGTATATTGCATAACAGATCGCGGCATCCGGTCACACGCTCTCCCCATAATTTTAATCATAATTTTATATTAATATTAAGCTTTAAAAATAAATAAATTGATTAACGAACGTGCATTTCGACATGTCGATAAGACGATTCGGTAATGCTGCGATATGATGACTCGTCAACAAGCGGTACAAGGTTACGAGTGTTAACGACCGTTATCGCCGAAAAAAAAATCCTTGGTTTATCGTGTCTGAGCGATAACGATCGTTTATTGCAAGTGCAATAACCCGTTATCGCTTTGACATTGCAATAGGTCAGTGCTATTAATGCATTTCAATTGAAATAATTGCAACGAAGGCGATTATCGATAGAGCTTATCTCGTTCGGTTTACTTATGACTTAATAGTCGACGCTCGGTGCGATAAATCGAGATGAATATATCGAGTTCACCTCAAGGAACCTCTTTGGCAAAGGGATTGAATATTGAAATATATCTGTTTATGATAATGTACGTTTTATTTCAGAATATGTATTATCGTTGAATTTGACGAAATGGAATACTTTGAATGCACAAGGATATAGGAGTGTTTGTGATAATATTAACTTTTTCCAGTCCTCGAAACAGTCGGAATAGTCTTTTTCCGGTATAGCCTTCAAGATCTTCTTCGATTCGGTTATTATCTCAAAACGGCATATCCGCAGTGACCTTTTGAGTTTACTGAATAGCCAGAAATCGCACGGAACCAAATGAGGCGAATATGGTGGTTGCAAAACGATATGCAGTATGCCATGGTGCATTATCGTGATGAAGGAACCAAGTGTTGTAAAATCACGTGTAACTCGGAGATAATTAAACCTTTTGACAAATGTTATAGACAGTCCTACCAACCTAGGAAAAAAAAACATTACAATTTATTTGCATTCCTAATGCCCGGGAGTTTTAAATAACAATTTCACCTTACTTTTTGATCACAGTAATAAATATATTATATTTAGGTCTATCGTACTCGTGACGATATCTAAATAATAATATTTTAATTTTCATCGGCCTTTTTTGAGCTGTTCATATGTTTGCTCTCGAAAGAGATCGACAAATATACCGCTTTAGGTAGCCAACTGTATTCAGTAGGCTCCCAGAAGGTTTGGTGCACTTAATAACACAATGGTAATTAAAATTTAGAACGTTTCCCCATTTCGAGGCTTAATCCCCCAGTAATCCAGTCGGGAGTCTTCTCGGTCTCGGATGCCCTTACCAGTGGTCTATAGTGGGGTGGTCCATAGTCATGATCCAAACAAATGGATTGTTTGTTGAATGACACTCGGGCTGGGACCGTGGCACGAGTCTCGAGTGGCTTAGGTTGAAAGTTGAAAGTGTTAACCCACTTCAAGTGGAGTTAGTAGTTCATTTCGAGGAATTAACCCGGAAATTCGAGGTTGTTGTGCATGCATATGTGCTCTCTCTCTGCCTCGATTCCCTTACCCCAAGGGGACTTAAACGCGACCATTTATTATCGGAACAATTTTGCAGATTCATGCTTACACTAGTTTCACACAAAACGTTACCTCAACAATGCTCGGTATTTTATAATCCTATGTAAACCAGTGCAACGATTCAAAATAAATTCTTGTTTAAAATTTAACAACATGGACTTAATTTCAGGATATATATATATATGTGTATTTTAGATGCTATTAGGAACGTGTTATACACGAGAGGACCGGTTTCGTTGAATATCGTACAATTCACTATGGCTTTTGCGTGTTGGATTATTCATATTGTATAATACTATATATGATTCGCTAAGATACAACTAACATTTCGCATTTGAATTAATTATACTTTGAGATGGTTTCACGTTGTCCTCACTAAATTATATTATTGTATATACTTGATCTCTTCTATGTGTCATCTAAAAAATATTATTAAGTACGACTATATTTTATAAATATAGAATTGTATAAGTATTATTAATTATTACGAATTTATATAAAAATTGCAATTGTAATTATCATGACCTAAGACAACATTGACAGTTGTCTGATAAGAAAGAGTAGCGTTTTACTGATAAATGGGACGGAATTTTCTCGAAAATGATAAAAATACCAAAAATAAAAAACACCGTTTGTGTTGTAATAAATACTTTATTATAATAATAATAAAATAAAAAATATATTATTGCTAAAAAAGAATAGCACGAGTTCAATGCCCCGATATTTTGATACATATGTTTGACCTTATGGGGGACAGATTGTCGTAATCAAACTCTCTGGTGATGTTACAGTAATGGAGTTTTTTTTTTATTCAATGTTTATTATTATTTTGTCTTGAAATGTTGACCTTTACGATTATTATTGATGTCAGTGGCGGATTAAACACTCGATTAATTCATTAACGGTATATTCCAGCGAAATGATGACCGGTGTCAAACGAATTTGTGTTATATAAACGTTTATAAAATCAATCATATACAATTTTTATTCGATTATTAATGTCGTGAAATTTCTATTTAGAAATTTTATTATAATTTTAATATTAAAATTTATCATTTTATTCATAAAATATTCTATATATTATTATATAATCATACGTGTATGATGAATTATTCTGAAAATTGAAAAATAGTTTTAAGAATACATCCCTGGTTTATTGAATTGATATATATATATATATATATATATATATATATATATATATATATATATATATATATATAAATGGAAATTGTCAATAAATGTCACGATGTGACAATTTTCCTATCGAAATCGCGTCTTTTACCGCCGTTGCGGTGTCACCGTTTAAATTTAGAAAAGTCGGATTTTATCCGGTTTTTTCGCAGCCGGTTTTATTTTTGGGACCTATATATATATAGATATATGTGTGTGTGTGTTTGTATTTTTTTTATTTTACAACTTTTCTTGCGTCTCGTTCGTTCGTGGCGTACATACTCGCTCTTTTGTACACAGCGAGTCGAAAGTAACTTTACTTAATTTATATAGTAATTCAAATTATTTAAAATTTATTTGAATTTTTTCATTCATAGTAGTATAGATATTTTTAATTATATATAATTGTTAATGATAAATTTATATTTAAAATAATGTAAAAATATTTAATTATATACATTTTAGAATGAGCACTGCTCGCATATTTTGACTTGTTTACATCTCGTATGACACAATAATGATATTGCTTTTTTTTTCCATTTTTATACATTTTTATACACAGACAAACAGAATTTTCACTCGTCTGTTTGTCTTTGTGGAAATTTTTAATCGATTTTTCGAACACTTTCCAATGTCTGATTGAGCCGAAACTTTTCACACTTGTTCACTATAGATGACAACGTAAGTATCAATTAACAGATTTACAAAATGATTGACCAATTAGTGGAAATACTAATAATAATGCGACAGTAGGATAATGGTACATTTATCGATAAATTTGTATGATAATTACAATGATGCGATTGTTATTATTGGCAATAACTAAATATATACGTCTTTTCTAGACTATACGATTATTTATTATATATGTAATGACAAATTTCAAACTGATTAAGCGGGTTACATTATTTTTGGACAGTACTGTATAGTGCAGGAGACCGTAGTATATTACGATCGGTCGTACTTTGAGGTTTTGTGTGGTGTGAGAAGGCGCAAACTCTGCGCCAGGGCCGGCGCCGGTGATTTCCCCGGCGTCTCGTTACCGCGGCATACCCGGGCCTTGTAATAAAACATTGAACCGGAGACTTTGCGATAAGGAAACCGAAAGACCACCGTTGGATTTAACTACAATATTTAACTTCTGGTTTGCCAACGCGAATTCGGCGCCGGAAGAAAATGCGCGAACCGCACGAAAAACGATCACGATCGACTGTTGTCTCGATCGACAGTAAACTTTTCCCATTTTCCAGTTTTCATAACATAACTATATTAATTCAATACAAAATATGTTATTTTCAATATTCCATTTATCACCATCTTTTGATACAATCAGAGAAAAATGCTACGTTTTTTAATTCATACTTTAAAAAGACACATATATGTGCCAACGGACCTACAGAACACCACAGTTAAAGTCGCATATGTGTGTCGGCGGACTCTATTGTGTTAATTATATAATATATTAAAATTATTTAGATAGTGTATTTATGTAAAAAAAACAATATAATCATCATATTTATTTCATACAACTGAATTAAAATTATATATATATATATATATATATATATATATATATATATATATATATATATATAGAAAATTTGGAGTTATTGAAATTATTGACAGAATTAAATTTAAATACAACGTTCAAATGTGTGTATTTTTTTTCATTTTATTGTATCTCTTTTTGTGAAAAAATAACAGATATTTTAAAATCTGCTTTCATTAGATTTTAAAATATCAAAATTAAAATATTATTTTAACACTAAATCTACAGACACTTCTTATATGCATATTCCTACCGTGTCCGGTCAAAATAACCGGTCTATAAAATAGTTATTACTTTTATGATTAAACATAGATAATAGTCAATTTATTGTTAAATGAATTAATAAGTAAATGAAAAAAACGACATATATTTAATTGTATGCATATTTTAAGAAAAATCGTAAAGTTTGATAGGGAAACGATAACGTTTAAATATATTTAAGTTGTACAATATTTTGAAAACAGTCAAATTTATCAGTTATGGTAGATTTAATGGTAATAATTCATAAAAGAAGATCTATTTATATTTAAAAATCAATAGAAATTATTAGATTTTATCTAATCTAAAGCCGCTTTATATTGCGATTCATTAAGTTTATTTATCCTTATACATCAATAATAAAAAAATATACTTTATAATTTATTATCGAAAAAGATTCGTTATTGTTTTAAAGATTATATTTTGTCCGAATAAAAAAAAATTGAAATCATCAATCTTATCTAAATAAATATATTATATATCATAGACGGGCGCGTTGATCCGTCGAAATAATACGCATTGTTTCTTACCCGAAGTGTCATCTCAAAATTTTCCATTGTATATCATATAAAAAGCGTATATTATTATTTACAAGATGTTGAATATTATAAATTTAAAGGACGACGACGTTTCGCCGAAACGACGTCGCCAAAATAAATTGAATTATTCGAGAAAACGACCAATTGTTAGCACTCGACAATTTTATCTATTTGTTCATTCGGCTATTAAATCAAAACATATACGAAAATATGATTCGTAAAATAAACATTAATCACAGTTGCGAATTTCAGCTACATTCTGAATGTGACAGCGTCGTATTTTCATCGAATCATCTCATAATATATATATATATATATATATATATATATATATATATATATATATATATATATATATATATATAGCGGTCAAATTGACTGCAATATAGTAAAATACGGTTAATTTGAAAATACGGAGATAATAATTCTAAAAGTAATTTAACTAATTCACTTATCGAATAACGAATATTTATAATCATAAAGTTTATTTGTAAATAATATAAAATTGAATTCAAATAAGATTTCTTCAAATATATATTAATAAATATAACACTGCGATCAAAAAGCAAGGTGTATTTGTTTATAAAATGTAAATTTTTTTGTTTCCTTCCCTAAAATGTAAATTCTTTTCCCTTCAAAGTAATTAAATCCCCGTTCGTTAAAATATACTTTTGCCAACGCTTTTTCCAATCCTCGAAATAGTCGGAATAGTCTTTTTCCGGTATAGTCTTCAAGACCTACTTTGATTCGGTTCTTATCTCCTCAATCGTGTCAAAACGGCGTCCCGGCATTTTGAATTTGTTGAATAGCCAGAAGTCGCACGGAGCCAAATCAGGCGAATGCGGTAGTTGCGGAACATATGAATCGAGTTTTTGGCAAAAAAGTCACGAAGAATCAATGCAGTATGACATGTGCATTATCGTTATGAGGGAACCAAGAATTGTAGAAACACATGTAACTCGAAGATAATTAAATCTTTTGACAAATAGACGCTTGCCAATGTCATATATAGTCCTATCAACCTAGAAAAAAATTGCAATTTACCTGCCTTTCTAATACCCGGGAGTTTTAAATGACAATTTCACCTTACGTTTTGATCACAGAGTATATATATATATATATATATATATATATATATCATATATATATATATATATATATATATATATATATATATATATATATCATATATATATATATATATATATATATATATATATATCATATATAAAGTTGAAAAAGTTTTGTTTATTAATATTCATTATAATTAAAATATTTATTTAATAATATTGTTATATATATACAGAATTAACTATTAAAATTTTAACGATTTTATATTAGTTCGGAAAATATCATTATATAAATATATTGAAATGTTGCTGTAAATATTTAAAATAATAAAAATTAAAAGTTTACACATTAAATATTTAAATAGTGACATTTGACTACAATTATGATGTAAATTTATAGCAATAATTATTTAAAAAAAATATATATATATATATATTTTATATTTTTAACCAAATAACCGCACACAGACAATAATTGAATTAAATCGAATATTTCCATTTAATGAAGTAACATGTGATTTTGCGGTCGAATATTTTAGATTAAAATCACATGATAAGCAAATGTACTGTTTGTGACATATAAAAACCATGACTAATCCTTTAATATGCAAATACGCAATTACATTAATTTTGTGAACGATAATAAAATAAAAGATGAAATTTTTAATCTGACTATGCATTCTTTTAACGATATTAAAACCTTGTATAATATTTACTTTATTATTATTATTTATTTTTTTTAATATATAATGATTATCGTAAAAATGTTTTTTTTAAGTAGGCGCACTCAACTTGAGGTCAATCGCTATATACGAATCATTAAAAATAATAATTTTATATAATATAAAATATCTATACTTAGAAAAGTGAGATTATAACATCTATGATTCGAAATAATCTTTGAATTTAATTCATTTTTTTATTGTGGTTTTTTTCAATGCGGTTTAAATATTATATAATATAATATATCTGAATCATATTATGATTAATATGTTATTAATCATTTATATATATATATAAAAATAATGAATGTTGTACAATTATTATTTCATGTCGTCATTGTATTTAACTGTAAAAATATATTTTATGTGATATTTTTTAAATTAATTAATAAAAAAAATATTTTTTTTAGTATAAATCTATCTAATTTTGCTCTGATTTATCGACTAGCTTATGAGTCGACAACCTTTTGAGTCGGAAGTGTTAAAAATTACAATTTATAAAATTTCAAAATTTTTAAAGTGCCACAAATTTTTTTCTTGTCAGCAATAAATAATATATATGGTATTATTAGATAATCACTTAATATATATGTAAAAATTAAAACAATTAAACATTTATATACAACACTTACTTGTACTTTAATAATAAACAATCGAGCAAACAAATTCAATGGAAGCGTTGATTTTGCACGGTTATTCAAGTAGAAAATTGAAATTTTACTAAACAATGTAACTTGTATTTAAACATAAAATACATTTGAGTTAAATAATTCAAAATTTTAGTATGGAATTAAAGTGCTGCAGCTTCACATCCAGAGCCGACTGTGGCTCGCGAACCGCGGGTTTCCAACCTTTGGACTGATCAAAAATCAATTTAATATTTTAATTATATAATTGTTGATTGTGTATTTACATGTTAGATAAAATAAAATGTTTGCTTTTTATGAAAGTGGGTTTTGAGGACTTCGCAACGATAAAAGTGAACAACGATGAAGTTGTTGTTCGTTGAAAAACTTCTCAAATCTTACTTATCTATTATAATAACCACTAATTTGTGATAAAATCGCTCTTTTGGAAATATATGATAAATAATTAATTGTATATATACGAGATTTTGCAGCTAAACTAACCCTTGAACCAGGAATTCGTATTATGTCTGAATTTGGCACTCGTTCCGTAATGTCGGGTGCAAAAGAGACAGATCCTCGAGCTTTTCTGAATCATCGCCATTGTTGCTCCAGAATGCGGAAAAGACGACGACGTTGTTGATTCTCTTTGCGGAATTCTCCTCTTTTCTGGATTTTATGCACAATAAATACTATTTCTGGCGTGTCACTCAGCTGTCAGTGGCAAGTGGAGCGGTGTTTTCCCCCCCCCACAGTTTTCCTTCGATACGGAAAAACGTTTTAAGGGTGTCGTCTTGCGCGGAAAACGTCGGCCTTATTAAAATTTGCTACACGAACCCTCGCCGAAAGAATGGGGAAAAAAGGGTCCCCATTGCAGAAATTAATTTATTATTCTCCCTTGTTATGTTCACGTATGGGTGGGGTCTTGAATTTATTCCTACCGAAGAATATGTTTAATTTAAAAATTATATATTGTCAAATACTAACAATATATATTATATATAAAATATTCAAAAAATGACGGAATTGAACGCATGCAACGTCCTTAATTGAGGACGCGCTCGGTTAACACATCAACAGCGGGAAAAGTACAATGGAATCATTATTATTATCTTCAAAGCGGACCTCGACCGTGGAAATTAATTCTTGAATATTTTCGTTTACATACAATAAAATGACACAATTTGGCACTAATATAATAAATCGATCGTAAATTTGCTCTCGTCGTCAATCGGTTGACTCGGCAAAATAGATCCAACAACTTGCGAAGAAAACGAGTCGCAATTTTTAAACAAGTTATTTTTTCAATATAACTTGTTTTCGTTTCAATTTTTATATTTTGAAAGCTGACGTTATAAATTTTTGTTGTCGTTGTGTCGCGTGGCACAGCAAAAACAAGGAAGAATTCTGCATTGTTTCCGATGTGAAAACGGCTGGCATTTTGCCTGGCAAATGAAGAATATGCGTAATTTTATTGCGTCGTTGACGTTTTGAAGGTTTTTGAGGATTCATCAAAATCACCCAAGTGTCACTGTAATAAACGTTTCACACTTTTTTTCCCGGATTGATATCATAATAGTTTTAATAGCCAGATGTTTTGATTTCAGGTGAATTATAATATCCTTGTTGAATATGCGGTCAATTTTATTTTTAATACGATCGTATCCGGGTTTAAATCATATCCTGAAAATTTACGTAACATATAAAAAAACTTGAAATGAGTAAGAAATTAATTATTCAAACTTATTTATCAGTTTTTTTTTAATTTATATGAAATATGTTTATACATTAGAAACCAATGATTATTGATGAACTCAACGAAATTTTTCTAAGTAAACTTTATCCGTGAAAAAAAAATAATAAAATGAGATATTATTTTTGAGATAATATTGGATTAACGAGATTTATATACGAGAATAATATTGTAAAAATAAATATTTATTTTATTAATATTTATTCGCCATTATGAAAATGTTAACTATTCTAGCGAATATTTCGAATTTCGGTTGAAAAGCTGACGAAATTCAAATTAAATTATATTATGACATATGACCTTTTGTAATTGTCGTCAATTTTCAAGATCCGTTTGCGACAATTTCATAAATATATAATATGAAATAAAATCGATAATATTTGCAATTCGTTATCAGCATTATTAGAATTGCATACATTGAAACGATGTTTACGAAATGCGCGATGATTATTTTATAGCTAAGTCGTACATTTTTCATATCAAAAACAGATTAATTAATTTTAATTGATCGTTTCATGCGATGTTTTGCGGAACGATAAAATTATTTTCAATAATAATGATAAATAAATTATTAAGAATATTGGACTGGATCTATATATGTTAATAAAATAAGGAAGAATAAAAAGTTGATTTTATCTGTATATATCGACTATATTAACATGTATGGAAGGCAATGAGAAACCACCTTGGAATACGTTTATTGTGAGTTCTATAATATATATATATATATATATATATATATATATATATATATATATATATATATATATATATATATAATAAAAATATCGCTCGGTAATAAAGATTAGAAGTAAAAACAATTTTATACGATTAAAATTTATATATATATATATATATATATATATATATATATATATATATATATATATATATTATTTTTTCATCGAGTACTGAATTTTATAATAATATTACTCGTCTCAATCTTTATTTATTTATTTTTTTTTGAGACAAGTTTTTGAATCACTCGTCCCAAAAATGGAAACGAGTTTTAATATATTTGATATTTTCGTCGAAAGAATTTATAATTGTTATGATTATATTGAATTTAAAGGGGGGTAATATTTAGTGTCGAAATTGTCGTTTCGCCAAATACGGGATTATTTATTATTTAAGTGAACGTTTAGAATATATTTTTTTTCACGTTTTTTTTTTTTTGATATTCGTATTTAATAAGAATATTGATAAAATATTTTTAAATTATATTATTGAAAATTATCGAGTAGAAAATTATATTATTATCGATTATTTTTATTCAAAGCAAGTTTTGTGCATTTGTTTCCTTTGATGCACTGTCATTATATAAATTTATACGTATTTTGAGAGCGTTTTTATTATTGTCAAAAAGCGTTGACCTCACAGCTTATGCGCATTTTGAGGCACGCGTTTCAAAAATAACAACAGCTTCGAGAAAATTTCTCCATTTGCTTACTAACGCTTTTCACTCAATAGCAGAGATATTCAAGTTTTCGAATTAAGGTCATTTAAGAAAATATATTTTAAAAATTATTTTTATTTATTCTTATAAATCGATTAATATAGTATTATAAATTTGAATTATATATATTTTTTTAATTATATTAATCTGAATTTGAATAAATTTTTGCATTTTCTCTAGTTGTAAAGATTAACCTCGAGCAAGGTTAACGACGCACTTGTCGCGCTAATTTACGACGGGCCACTATCTTTTTCCCGACACGGTTATAAAGCGAGGCCGGCCTCGATCATTTTTCAAGGCTCGAACTAATCGGACAGAATATTACGAATTTTCGACGTCGCTCCACCAATTTTACCGGATAAGGAAAAACGATCGACCGAGGAGGCGAAGGGGGACGAAAATTCCGACTCGGGAAAAGCGGTAAAAAAGAAAATAGAAGTAAAATTTGTTTTTATCCGGAAGCACGGAGGGAGGGCTTCGTGGCCATTATGGATCCCGGTTATAAAACAGGAAGAGCGTTTTATTTTCTGGGATGCCCGAGAAAAATATTTTTGTCAGAGCGACGCTGTTTTACAGACGACATTTAACTAGATATGCCATATATTATTTCACATTCTTGCATCTGTTTTTTCTTCTGTTATGACACTGTGATCAAAAAATAAAATTAATTTATTTATTCTTCTATATCAATTTCATTCCCTTCAAAGTAATCCCCGTCCGACAAAACGCACTTTTGCAAACGCTTTTCCAGTTCTCGAAACAGTCAGAATAGTCTTTTTCCGGTATATCCTTCAAGATCTTCGATTCGATTTTTATCTCCTCGATCGAGTCAAAACGGCGTACCCGCATTGTCTTTTTGAATTTGTTGAATTGCCAGAAGTCGCACGGAGCCAAATTAGGCAAATACGGTGGTTGCAGAACCAATAAAGGAACCAAGAATTGTAAAAACACATGTAACTCGAAAATAATTAAACCTTTTGATAAACAGATGCTTGGAAAATGTTATAGACAGTACTATCAACCTAGGAAAAAAATACAATTTACCTGTCTGTAATGCCCGGTAGTTTTAAATGACTTTTTTCACCTTACTTTTTGATCACAGTAGTATATTCATATAGCACACATTTTTTTATAGTAATAACAAATATTAATTTTACGACAAACATTAATAAATCAATTTTAAATATTAAAAACATTTAAAATATTATAACGTTAAAGTTCAACGCATTATTATAATTATATAAATATGTGAACCTAAATTGTGCATAATTAAAATATAAAATTTATCTGAAATAAACCAAAAATAATAATGCGCATAAAAATATTGAAATGTAATAAATATATTATTATTATTATTATGGTATTTTTCATGATTCATATAAAATGCATATTTATGATACTTATTATGTTTTACGAGAAATTATTTCATCATAGATTAATATTTAATTGAATAACTTAATCTTAATGTTATGAAATGGAATAATAAATATTTATTATTTATCATATATATATATATTTGTTTTATAAAATATTAATTTCATTCAATGAGAAATAAATTTATTTTGTTGTATAAAATTATTGAAATCGATTTATTCAAGTTCAAACGGTTCATTAAAATATTTATGAGAGAGTTCAAATAGTAAATTATATTTATAATATATAACGGATATTTTCAATTATAAAATAATTAGGATTTCATTATCTAGTAAATTTTACGGATATTTCAAGGCATTCGAAACAATGCAATGTGTTTTCAATGCAACGCATTAATTCTAAAACACAATAAGATTATAGTGAAAATTTTGGCGTGCATTTCGCTGTTGTGCGTCATAATGAAAATGCGATTTTTCAACATAGCGACCTCATGATGATTTTATTATTGTTGGAAAATGGAAAAACTTTGCATGCACTAACTAGTTTTTGACGTCGAGGTCGTCGAAATTTCACGATTAATACGCTTTTCCGTGAGAAATGACGCACAAAGTCGCTCATACTATTGTCATCAAAAAGTAATGTGAAATTGTCATTTAAAACTCTGGAGTATTAAGGAAGGTAGGTAAATTGTATCTTTTTTCCTAGATTGGAAGAATTGTCTATAACATTTGCCAAGCGTATGTTTGTCAAAAGGTTTAATTATATCAGAGTTGCACGTGTTTTTATAACTCTTAGTTCCGCAACCGCCGCATTCACCTGATTGGGCTCCGTGCGACTTCTGGCTATTCAGCAAATTCAAAAGGTCAATACGGGGAGGCTTTTTGATATGATTGACGAGATAAAAACTGAATCGAAGAAGGTTTATACCGGAAAACGACTATTCCTATTGTTTCGAGAACTAGACAAAGCATTGACAAAATGTGTTTTATCAAACGGGAATTACTTTAAAAGCGACGAAATTGATTTGGAAGAATAAATAAAGAATTTACATTTTATAAACAAATTCACTTTACTTTTTGATCACAATGTTATATTCAAATTATATGGCTTTATAGTAATAAAAAAATATATACTATGATGTGTGAAATAAAGATATTTTTTATTTATAAATAAAAATTTGCGATATGAACATTTTTACTCGAATAGAATATGTAAAATTTCAATATCCTAAATATAAATATGAAAAGACGTGAGTCGCCCACGCGAAAAACTCGGCCGATTTCGGATATTTTCCGGATATCTGAAATAATATAAAATAAAACGGAAATGACTCGAGATTTTTTTTTTCGTTACGGAATATTTTGAGGCCGCGGCCGTGACCTCGAATTTTCGATCGAAAATAGAATTTCGTTCGCGAATATAATGTCGCCGAAACGTCGACGGAACGCGCTCTGAAAAATCTGAAACGAGACGCGTCGTGTAACAATTTTCAGATTATTTCGTAAAATTGTTTTGTTTATTCGGTAAAAGAAAAAAAAAACAAACAAAAAATGCGGATCGTGTATTTCGTCATATGTGATCGCGGTTTGACCCAATAAAATAAAATAAAATAAAAATATAGACGTTGCAATTGGATTAAAAATCGTTGACGATCGCTGAATCTGATATTGAAACCTATTAATCCTTATTATTCGGTGTTTGTGTAAGCAATAAAAGAATCGACGTTGTTTTATTTACGAATTACGATTTTATTATATAAGACTATTATCAAGTTGTGGTCATATTAAAAAAAATAGCAGTTTTCCAACACAATAAGAAAATCAGTAATAAATATCAATTAAACAACTAAGTTTTTTTTGTTACCAATTAATATGTGATATAATAAAAAACATATTTTTATGATTTTATTTGATGAAAAATATTTTTAGGAATACAACAATAACTGTTGTTATTTTATTTAAGATTCATTTACAATAGGCAACAGAACTTTATTGGTTAACGAATAATTCATAGTGAGAAAGTTATTATGGATTCAAACTTTTGTTCCGAGTTTCGTGGATACTAAATTATTTATATAAATTGAAGCCGGTAATTTTATGTCCAAAATTCTGATAATATTACTATATTCTTATAATGATATATATATATATATATATATATATATATATATATATATATATAATAAAATATTTAATATAAATTAATATTTTAAAATTATTTTCAAAATCAGTATTAAATTATTTTATTGTATTGATTCATTTTTTAAAGGATAGACACAATATTAGGTTCAATAATTATGCCTATCATTATAAACCGATATATCTAATGTATCTTTGTAATTTTGATATATTTTTATGTGAAATTTTTTTAATAATAAAATCGATTAGATACTTTTGTTTAAATATTTTAATATTTTCGATATAGTACACATAGGGTACAAGTGCGCATATATGAAAGATATTATATATAAACACGTGAATACTGTAATAATATATGCACGCGAAATCGCGTTACGTTCCATTATCTAGGTACGGGCAAAAGTTTGACATTTAGACAAAAGTTTAATATTAACATTTACATACATCGGGTTACGCGAAATGTGACAAAATTCAACGAGCGTACATTTGTTCCACGTTGTGCCTTTTGTATGACCGTGCCCGAATTAATTTCGTATATTCGTACACGAGTCTGTGCGAAAAATGAGAATCCAGTCCTTATTTCCATAAAAAAAAATTATATCTTATTGGCTATCCAGCTAACGAAATAGATAGAGCTTTGATGTCTTCCCATTGATCTTTTCGCATGAATTTTATCTCCCAAAATTATCTGGATCGCCATTATTATTTATCATTTCTCAAGATGTGGCCGAGGTGTTTAGTTTTCTTAATTTAACCGTTTACAATATTTCTGATATTTTTTTAACTTTATTCAAAAACCTTTTTTTGTTACTTTGTCGATCCATGATATTAGCACTCTCGAGTGGCACCACATCTCAAAGGCTTTCAGATATTGTTCAGTTCCAAGATCTTGTGTCCATGTTTCAAAATATTCCATACTTGCGCTCTTCAATGTTAAAAAAAATCATAGCTATGAATTCAGTTCTAGTTTGTTCTATTCTAGAACGGATCTCCTTCTTGGGGTCACACGTTGCTGTGATATATGTACCCAAGTATATATATAGAACGTTACTTGTTCAATCTTCAAAATTATAATTGTGTATTGATAATTTTAGTATTGAACAAATTTACAACACTTACAAAAACGTGTTAATTTAATTAGAATGCAAAAATATCCTTGACGTCTGAATGGCTGAGTGGTTAAATTTGCTTATTTATTCAGGATGAAAACGTTCATATTGTTTTGTTAATGTTGTAATCACAATATTTATTTAATATAATTATTTTCATTAACAAGAAATCTAAGTTTTAAATTGAAATATATAAGAAAATGTTACGATATGTAGAAAGTTTTAGTACAAAATCAGCGCTTATAATTTTTTTATATTTTTATAAAGAAATATTCAATATTATTCATTAATGTAACAATTTTAAAATATATTTTTTTTGATAAATTAAACTTCATTTATAGATTTATATTATATGATAAATAATTATGTCGAAAATCTAAATGTCGAACGAATGCAATATTTTTCCCGTTTAAATAACTGGAAATTCGTTATAAAACACACACACACACAGAATGATTTATATAGAATCGTTTTCGTATTATGATATTTTTATTGCTGTAAATGTAATTCATATTATTTTTAGCGCTATTATTATGCTAAAATAATAAGAGTTCACCGGTTTAAGCCGGTTTCACATTTAACAGTACGAGAACTCTGTCACGTTGTTCAATAAAAGTGAAGGTTGAATATTTTTTTTTAATACAAAGAAAAAAATATTAATAATCTTCTCTGAAAATCTGTTTGGTTTTTTTTTATAATTATCGATTTCAAGAAAAGATATATTTGATATTTTATAATCGTATATTGAATTCAACATAATTGAACTATATTAATTTCATTTATATTCAGTATAAAAAATGTATATACATTCAACTCTTTTTTATACGGTAGATTCGGTCCTAAGCAAATTTGTAGAGAAAAAATTGTGCAAATAAATGTATGGTAAATTTTGAGATATGTTCCACAGCTTTAAATATTGTGTAAGATGAAAAAACTCCGTACATTTTTTCAAAAAAAAAAAAAAAAACAAAAATAATAATAATAAAATCCATATTTATAAAACTGTAAATTGATTCTTACATTGTCTTCAAGAGTGATCAAGTATGCAAAGTTTCAGCTTAATTTGACATCGGGATGTGCTCAAAAAAATGATTACAAAATTCCACCCAGACAAACACACGAGTTTAACTTATGAAAGTATGTAATAAAAATTTTAGTAATTCATACTAGAATAAAAAATTCGTGTAAAAAAAAAGTTAGTTGTATATATACCATATATATATATATATATATATATATATATATATATATATATATATATATATATATATAAAATACCAAACATATTTTTGAACAAATAAGGAATATTAATTGATAAAAAAATCTTGTACTCATTCATCACAATTGCAGAATGTTCAAGTTGCACAATCGGTGATGTATTGTCATCGCAGTTCAAATATTTACGTATTTGAACCGGTTATAAAGTGAGAAGTATATAAAAATATTTATATATATATATATATATATATATATATATATATATATATATATATATATATAAAGTCTATCATGTCAATTATATCCATATTTACCTATGTTCGATTCTTAGCATTCTTAGAGTATTACACTTGACATGAACATATATGTAAGACATGACCTTAACATTCGAACGATGTGCGTTCCTTTTGAGAATTTCTCACAGTTCTCTAAATGGTCAACTTAGTCACCCGTTGACAACCCCAGGTGTTGTTTTGATTAATAATTTATACGATTAAATATTTTTTAATTGTGCTAATATGGCATTAATCGTTTATAATTATGGAATTTTTCTACAATCCAATCGATTCGAACGAAATATTACAAATTTGTACATTAACACGTCGACTGACAAATGCGAGATAACTCGCAGTTTACGTGTTTTTTTTTTCAGGATGCCGACTGCGAGTTATCTCGTACTGTGTTTACTTACCATTTTTGTACAGCTACGATTAAAATCGATAAATCGTTTCTAGCAAAAAAAAATGAAAAATCAATGCTGGCTTGTATGATCAGAAAATTATGAAAAAATATAATCATAAAATCAACTACGAGATAATTCGTAATTCCTTTTTTTTAAATACATTTTAATGCTTTTTGTTGAGTACTATGCACTAGAATTAGATTTTTTTAATAAAATATTGTTATTAAATCACATTGTCATTTTTGGCCAGATTTTTGAAAATTGCCGTGGCATTCAATGTGTTAAGAAAATATTGAAAAATCAATGTTAATTCATATTTAAAATCAATTGTGTCTGTTTTTCATGCGTCGCGAGAAAATCGCTCGCGAAAAAACTAGCACGATAAACATTAAAGCGCGCGCCAAAAGTGAAAATAAATAGAAAAAAAAACAAAACAAACAAATAAATTTCACACGAATATCCGGTTAATACCGGTTCGATTCCGAATTGAGAACGACGCATGACTATTATATATATATATATATATATATATATATATATATATATATATATATATTATTGGTCTGTAGTCTATTTTCGCGATTTTTCTAAATTTTCAGCGGAAAACTTTTCAGTCTTGGTATGGATAAATAAACAAAAAGTGCTGAATAAATTATTAAAGTGCTCGTGTTGTACATTTTCCATTTTCGCGACGTTTCCTATTCGCATTTATCACGCAGGTGCAATCTCATTAAGCCACCTTGCATACGAGCCGTGTGTAAATTTATTATACGCTAATTTAAACCGCCACGAATATAGTTCTGTTTGTGTGTATGTATACGACATATTACTACATAAATCTGCATAAGTTTTCCTTTTTTTTTTTTTTACTAAAAAATAAATCCTATTTTTCCGCCAAAATTATTGTTCTTTATTGAAGGTATATGATGAGTCATATATAATCTCCTAAAATATGACTCAATCTTCCAAAATTAAATCAATATTTTTTAGCTCAGAAAAAAACTGGATTTTAAAAGATTATTAATGATTTATTTTATATGAATGGATGTTTTATGAAAAAAAAATGTTTAAAATCTGGAATCCCATATTCAGTAGTTTGGGAAAATTATCAAATATTTTAATGGTATATAATCATCGTTGTAAATTGATTTTTAATGCGTTAAAGAAAAACATTTATGGTAATATATGTAAATTTTTAAACGTGTCTCGATCGACCAAAAATAGTCTACTAATTAGTTTTATATTATTATGGTTATAACTATCATATGATACGTGACATACAGACGACCTTGCAGTGACGTGACTAGGGTTGTTGCTGTTGATCATTCAACATCATTATTATTTTTCGTTGACCTCTCTTACAGCTTTCAATTTCTTAATAAAATAATCGATATATAATAGTGTTATGTTATTTTTCAATAATGAAACAAATAATTATAAATGAAATCGTTAACTTGTGACCCATGTTTTCGATGAATTCGCGATAAAATCAATTAAGTTATAATTATGACCTTTGAATATAATATTTAAATAACTATTAGATATGTTTGTTGTATACTAAGTACACAAGTTTAAAGTAAATATTCACGATTAACTTACAACAGACGTTCATTTAACTATCACCAACTTGAAAAAAAATTATTAACTCGTGACCTTGAAAAGTGCAAGTTTTTCACACTTAAATACTTCGTACGTATTTTATGCAATATGACAGTTTCTCAAACTGTTTCTTTGTTAGTCTTAAGATAAATATTCGTGATTAAATCACAACAGACGTACATTTGACTATGACTAACTTGAAAAAAGAAATAATTAACTCGTGACCTTGAGAGTGTGAGTAATTTTTTCACACTTAAAATACCTCGTACGTATTTCATGCAATGTGACAGTTTCTCAAACTGTTCCCGTGCACGTCGTGTGTCTCGAATATGAACTTTACCAACATTATTCATATTTCATGGGAGAACGAGGAGGAGGCGAAGGTGGATGGGAGGAAAGTCGTGTGGCGTGTCGTTGAAAATTTATCGTTGTATTTCTCACGCGACTTTGAAACACACAGGACGCTGACAATTTCCTTTTAAACCTTTTTAACTCGTCAACTCGTGAGGATATGCTTTATGTCCGGTCGGTTGGAAGTGCGCTCTCGTCCCGGCGCATTTTAATGCACTTGGTAATCTATTTTCGTGTCGCATACGCCCTTTGTATAACGCGGTCGCGTTTCTTTCAGACGAGCGTCGTCTCGAAATCGAACAAGAATAAATTTTCATTCTATTTTATTTTTAATTAATCTATTTGGACAATATTGATTATTATAAAATATTAATTTATCTGTAACGAATTCACATACTATTGAATATAGAGAAGATTTTCTTATCTTAAATTAATTCGCAACTATATAAATATAAATCGAACTGCATTTTTGGTATCGAAATTTTGAAACTTTTTTTTAGTTCAAACCTGATAATCTTGTCAGAAAGATGACTAAAGTTAAAATTTTAAATCTTTATAAATATACGGAATGATAGATTGTTTAGATCAGTATACTTTAATATACTGGTTTTTAAGAAAATTTCTGAAATGATGACATAAACCATTTTTTTTTTAGTTTTAGAAATTTGTTCAATAAATTCATATATTTTATATATAATCATTAAACAGTATAGATCTATAAAATATTGATATTATTATTTTAAGTTTGAAGTAAAAAAAATATACAATAACACTGCGAAATATTTCGAGTGCAACGGGTTAATATAATAATTTATATAAATTACTTCTATAATATGTGTTATTAATTTTTGATTGTTTTTATATATAAAAATTCATAATCATAATTTTTCACACACACACACACACTTATATATATATATATATATATATATATATATATATATATATATATATATATATATATATATATATATATATAGTACAAAATAAATATGTGTGTATGTACGTATTACCGTATTTATATTTAAGAATGAGCAGATGACACGTTTAGTTGAACGCAATAAATTATTGTCATATTTAATTTTGAAAATTTAAACCCAGTCAGCGAACGCGGCGTTGCGCTTAATGAAAAACGACCACCGCGCCAACGTTCGCATTCCGCATTTGGACCCTTTGTGTAGCGCAAAATCGGTTTGTTTTCTGTGTTTTTTTTTTTTTTTTGGTTATTTTTCGTTTTTAGCGTCTAAAAACGGTCGACGTGTTATTATTTTTGTTTCGAGTTCATCAACACTCGTTGTCTCGTCGATAATTCGAGGTAACACGACCGGCCTTCACCGGCGTTCGAAACGAGCGCAAACACGACAGAGGATGCAACTGCACAAATGCATAAATAACTTTATTTGCGTAAGGCCACGGTCACAGTGGCAACGGCGGCGCTTAATCTTGTACGCGTGATTCGTGCCGTCAATATATATATATATATATATATATATATATATATATATATATATATGGTATATATATATATATATATATATATATATATATATATATATACCATATATATATATATATATACAGGAGTGATCAAACTGTTTGATTGTCCGAGACAATTTCTTTTATTTTACAGATATTATATTTGTTGACATCATATAAATAAAAATACAAATATATTGAATTTAAATATTATAAAAATAATCGCATTTTTATACTGCTTTTGATATTCTTTAAAATTAAAAATTAAAAGAGAGTCACAAATAATAATTCATTGAGCCGCAGTTTGGTCATTACTATTTTATAATATTATTTTTAAAAAATTTAATACAAAATATTATTGTATAAAAATAATTTACAATAAAAGGAAAACATATTAATATTTCAATTTTGATATAAATACCACGATATTTTAAGCGACTTCAACGGAAACAGAATTTTACGATTGAACTTCGTAAACTTTAATTTCTTAGAAAATAAATCAAAGTTTTAAATTTTTTTTTAAGAAAATTTTAATATATTAAAATTTAATTATAATTAAATATTAATATCAGTACAAATATTTATATCAATATATGTGATAATAAATAAATTCACGTGTGAATAACTATTTAAGTCTTATAATATATCAATATCAGTAGAGTTTTAGAAATATTATGACGACGAGTTTATTTAACATTTAGTGACGGTAAATTTTCCATTTTCACGATTGGTTTTCATTTTTCCACATCGATAATAATATTTTATATATGAAATACAAATTTTTTCGGAGAAGTGGCAGTTTGTGGAAGGAAATTTATCCGTTTTTATTATTATTATTATTAAATACAAATATATGTTATATTATTTATTCAAATTAACGGTTCCGCGAAAAACTTTGATGATCGCATATTTGGAATTGTTCGTTCGTGTAGGAGAAATTGTCGGTTTTTCTATCATTTTTTTTCTATTTTATTTATTTGTTTTGGTCTTTTGTAACCCTTGATTGATATTCGTGACTGCCTTGGAAAATCAGTTTTCTCGGTATAATACCGTTTTTGTATTCGATGTAAAATACGGACACTTTTCACGGTGATTCATGAAAATGTTCGAATTTAGTACGTTTTCCAAGTACTGAGAATGAAAATTATCTATTATAATTTATCTTAATGGATCTGCGATTTGCAATTTTAATGCTTTTTTTTGTTCGAAATGTTTCAGTAATTTAGAAATAGAAATTTTATATTAATCCGTGTTTAATTTTTTTTTAACAATTTATTTATTAGAATTTTTAAGTGAATGACTTTATTATTAGTCAATGATATATCAGTTAATTGTTTTTACTTTTCATTATTATTTTTTATAATGTCTAATAGCCATTTTTCCGCGTATTATATTTAAATTTACATATTATAAAGCCATTATTTTGGTCGTGATTTTTAATTATTTAATACACGTATTTCCAAAGAAACATGTTTTCACAATAGACTCATAATATTTTATGTTTTTTAATCTAAAATATAGCCACAAAAAAAAATAAGATAATGGCAAAATAGTCAAAAAAAATTGTTTCATTGAAAATTTACATATTATTTTTAGATCAATTTTACAGTAATTTTGTTGTTAAAATATATTTTCAGATATGACTGCGAATCAAATACGATTGTTTAAACGTTATGTGTCACAGTAAAATTTCAGCGAAAGTGAAAATTATAAATGCTGAAAAAATGCGATATTCACTTGTGCAAATATATATATAGAAATTTATTGTTAAATTTGTTCAACTTTAAATTTATTATTATTTTTTTATCATAATATATATGGTAAATATTATTATTACACATGAGATTGCAATTTCATACTATTTTTTACGAACGTTATAAATTCGCCATTAATTTTCATTCAATATATATTTTTTTTAATATTTATGGTAAAGATTTATATTAATATTAAAGATAAATTGCTAAATATAAATATTTACGAATACAAAATTAGGAAGTATGAAGCCAATAAAATGAACGTACAGAGTTATTTACACAATTTTGTGCCACGTGGGACGATTGATTAAAATTTCCATATTGGTTAATAAACAGCTTAAATATCCGGCGCCCTTAGGGCTATAAGTAAACCTATACATTCTGTTTCATCATAATAAGGCTTTATTTCAAAATATATATTCTATATACGACTATCTGAAATCAAAATTCAAAATAATTCACACTCAATGTTACATGAACATCAATTTATATAGCGTTTACTGGGATCAAAAAGTAAGGTGAAATTGTCATTTAAAACTCCCGGGCATTAGAAAGGCAGATAATTTTTTTTTCTTAGGTTGACTGTCTATAATATTTTGCCAAGCGTCGTTTATCGTGGTTCATCACGATAATGCACATGTTATTCTGTATTGGTTCTTCGCGACTTTTTTGCTAAAAACTTGACTCATATCGTTTCGCAACCACCGTATTCGTTTGATTTAGCTCCGTGCAACTTCTGGCTAATTGGCACACTCAATAGGCCAATGCGGGAACGCCGTTTTGACACGATTTAATCGAATCGAAGAAGGTCTTGAAGGCTATAATGGGAAAAAACAATTCCGACTGTTTCAAGAACTGGAAAAAGCGCGTTTTATCGGACGTGGATTACTTTGAAAGCGATGAAATTGATTTAGAAGAATAAATAAAGAATTTATATTTTTATAAACAA
Source organism: Leptonema lineaticorne (assembly GCA_024500535.1). Lineage (NCBI taxonomy): Eukaryota > Metazoa > Arthropoda > Insecta > Trichoptera > Hydropsychidae > Leptonema > Leptonema lineaticorne. Next base: position 848,399 of record JANIJI010000006.1, on the reverse strand, counting down.
ATTCACCTTACTTTTTGATCACAGTATTATATTGTATATATCAATCGTTTTATTCATAATTGAAACCGCATAAACAAGGTTGACAACATCTGGAAAGGTCTTCGAAAGCATAAAATATGGTAATGAAAATCATTGCTAAAAAGGTATCGGGGTAAATGTCCTGTTATTGCTCATGCAACATATTTTAATTAATGCGTAAGATCTTTGACATTTAATTGTCGAATTATTATGTTGTTATTACACTCAGATTACAATACGTTATATATATATATATATATATATATATATATATATATATATATTTTTATTAAATTTTTAATTTATGATGTTTATTAACGGAATTTAATTGTTATTTTAATCGTAATTGTTGTCATATTTACAATATACACAATGGCGCGTTCGAAAACGTAAGGTGATTGATCTTATATAAAAGGTGAAAATTGACAATTGATGAAAATAATTTTCATATATTTTAATTGCATACTATTTATAGTAATACGTTATTTTTTATATAATATAATAAAAATTTAAATTAATTCAAATAATTAATATTCAGCAAGTTTTCAGAAATATTATTAGTATCCATTTTTAGGATAATCAACACGAGTTGATTATCCTAAAAATGGAAAAAAAAACATATATATATTTAAAATATTGCTTACATCATAACATTGTGATCAATAAGTAAAGTGAATTTGTTTATAAAATCTAAATTCTTTATCTATTCTTCTAAATCAATTTCATTACCTTTAAAGTAATTCCCGTTCGATAAAACGCACCTTTGCCAACGCTTTTTGCAGTCCTCAAAACAGTAGGAATAGTCTTCTTCCGGTATAACCTTCAAGACCTTTTTCGAAAGTGTCAAAATCGTATCCTCACATTGGCCTTTTGATTTTGCTGAATAGCCAGAAGTCGCACGGGGCCAAATCAGGCGAAAACGGTGGTCGCGGAACGGTATGAGTCGAGTTTTCGGCAAAAAAAAAATCGCAAAGAACCAATATAGTATGACATGGTAGAGGAACCGAGAGTTTTGAAAACACGTGTAACTCGGAGATAATTAAACCTTTTGATAAACATACACATGGCAAATATTATAGACAGTCCTACCAACCTAGGAAAAAAAAACATTACAACTTACATGCCTTCCTAATATCCGAGAGTATTAAATGACAATATCACGTAACTTTTTGATCACAGTAGTAAATATTTATTAAATTTTTAATTTTGATTCATTTTTGCTTCCATAAAAATATAAAATTAATTTTTAAAGATAATGTTATATATTAACACAATTTATATCGTTTTAAAAATAAATTTATATATATATATATATATATATATATATATATATATATATATATATATATATATATATATATATATATATACGAAATCAAAGGCGTAAATAATTATTTCGAATCAATTTACATAAAGATATTAATCGTATTAAATAAAAATTCGCGGAAAATACAGAAAACAATTGTTTAATATATATGGTATATATATATATATATATATATATATATATATATATATATATATATATCAATAATCATGAATATATATTTTTTTATTTTAAACGGAATCAATTTCATTTATATATATTGACTTCTAAGAATTGACACAAGATATCCGTTGTTGATGAAAAAAAAATCGTAATTTAATAGCACTTATTGTCTATGTGTTGATGATTTGCACGAGTCGTTTTTTCATCGGTACGAGGAAAATTTTGAACGTTAATTTTTTTAATTTCCTTCGAATTTTCCAAGAATTTTCAACGTAATAAAAAAAAATTGAGATAATGACACCGATGATGAATCGCTTTCGATGCACACGAATGATTTCCCTATATGTATCGATATTAACCTGTTTTTCGTCTTTGTGTCGAAATATTCGAAAGGGTCATAATACTCGTGCGAGTGCTTTGAACTCGTTATAAATTAAATTAATAATATGTTTTTTTTTAATATAAAATATTTAACGATATTCGAATTAAATATCGAGGGGTAGTTTCGCGTCGCCATCATTGAATCATTATGATATATCACTATTGAAAAATAATATAAAAAAAAACGTACAATGACAATGTGTAATATATAATGTACGATCGCTTATTGTTATCGTCGACGAATAATACTCGTTTATTGTTATCGATTGTTTTCGCGAAAAATATAACAAAAAAAAAATGGAGTCGATTCGCCGTACAAAACAAAATAATAAAAAAAACGCGGGGTGCTCAAAAGAGGCGATTCGCCGAGGTCAAAGTAAAAAATAAAAAAAAAACCGAAACGTTTCGAGTTCAACAACACCTGTTTCAATTGTACACCGAGCCGTACATATTTCGCGCAATTTATATTGTAATCACGATAATAATATAATAAGATAATGCTGTTTGCGATAAATTATAATATATTGTAACACAGGTAAAGACAGCGTGGCTTCAAAGAGCGTTCGGGTCGATGTATTAGATCGATTATCGATTTTGTTTTTTTTTTTGCACCGATTGTATTATGTATACGTGATTGGCAATGTTGATTAAATATTTTTATATTATTATAGTATGTGAAAATATTTTTTTTATATGTGAATATTGATTACAATCATTTTCTTTTTAATAATCGAGATTTATATACGCCGAAATCTCGATTTTGTGTCGTTAATTGGGACCGGAAGAAGACGACGCAAATCGAAACTTCACAAGGGTCACTAGGTAATCGACGTTTTCATGTATTTATTCTAAATCTAGATTTTTAATATATTCTTCTTTCATTTGGTATTGCAGGTTTAGAAGTCTATTAATTTAAAAATATACTTGTATTTAACATTTTTAATTCTCATACTCTTTCTATATAATATTATGAAGTGTAAAATGACATTATTTTTAAATAGAGATACGATTTTTTTATCTCAAATTAATCCGCAACTATGTAAATACGAACTAAACTGTATTTTCAGCAATGAAATTAAACTTTTTTTAGTTTAAACTTTACAAAAAGATTACTGAAGTTAAAATTTGCAATCCTTATTAATATGCAGGTCAGTATATCTCAATATATTGTTTTTTAAGAAAATTTCTGAAATAATGACAAAAACTGTTATTTTTCTTAATTGATATTCTATATAAAATCATTAAACAGTAGAAGTATATAAAATGTTAAAATATAAATGCATATATTTGTTTGGTAAAATAGTTTTAAGTTTGGAATAAAAATAAATAGTTAAAATTGTTATATAATGACTCTTAAACTGTAATACAATTTAAGTTCAAAAAAATTCATGACATCACGTTTTTTTTCTGTAATTTTCTCTAAACTAAATTAAATTAAAATATTCATGATATATATATATATATGAATATTCTATATATTAGACTTAATGATTTAATTTATCCACTCAATAAACTCTCTCTAAAAGTGTTTTATATGCTCGGTAGACACGAAAGCCGAAGAAAAATGCTCTTTTTTTCCGCCACTATCCTTCGTTTCTTTTTTTTCCGCCACCATCCACCAAAACCATAAAACAACTTTACGACGATTAAATGAGTCACACTTTGAAAACTCACGCACAACGACGCGCCGCATTGAGGCGGATTAACTTAAATTTATTTCGCATAATTTATCCTCTCACCTTTACAACGGATAATAATTGAATATATATATATATATATATATTCATTTAAAAATAATATTAAATAATTATTATAATATAAAAAAAATATTTATTTATTATTGCGTCACCATTATATAATATAAAAAAATTGATTCCGTAATTCAATCATATCGTCATTAAAAACAACATTCGTGCATAGTTTTAAAGCGTTTTCATCGTTAAAAAAAGTATATTAAATATAAGAATAAAATATATTTATATATAAATATTTAAAAAAAAACGTCCCCGTAATAAATCATGCAAAAATGAACATATCACAAAAAAAAATAATAATATAAATATAATATAATATAATACATGTATGTAATGTGTAAATATGAGCTCGCATGCCGGGTTACATTTTCATTTTTACACACGTATTTATAATAAATTTAACGCGTATAAATTTTCAAGATATTGTGCACAAATATTAAATTGATTTATTTATATTTATTTTTCCATGTGCCGTTAGCGTAACGCTGAAAATATATACAATATATGCTATATACAGTAAGACACGAAATATATGAAATTGATACATTACTCGTATTATAGTGTTTAAATTCAATTCGTAAAGAATGTAAAATAATACACATAAAGTAATTCATATTTTTACGATAAAATATATCTCTCAAAATATAGAAATTTTCATCTACATTAGTCGTATTATACGGAACGATACTCTTTGTAAATATTATAGTGAAAAATCTGTATGAAAACTATAAACAACATTGTTCGTGTAATAATTTTGACCTATTTTATGCACTTAATGTGATTGCAGTCATCATACATGACTTATAGTTATCTTTCGATGTTTGAATATGAACCAGTAATAAAGCGTCCACTTTTCATGTGAAGTGTGTACATTTTCGTATCATCCTGTATATACATATATGTATAGAGTGAGTAAAATATTACGCTTTTCAGTATGACTCGCCTTTAAATATACTTTTAGTATGTGCGCTAAACATTAACCGGCGAATGTACCTATTACTAGATTTAATGAGATATTTTCTTGTAAAAATGATAATAAATTACAATATTTTGAAGGCATAATATATTATATTATGTGCTTTATAGCGTCGACATTGTTTGTGTACCGATGAAAAAAAAATATAATATAATATAATAAAAATAAATATTGTTTCGATAACATGTAAAAAACTACGTAAATATTATATATATATATATATATATATATATATATATATATATATATATATATATATATAATAGTAGTAAATAGGTATACGTTATTAGATTATTACTATAAATATTTTTATGTAATGAAATAAATTGTAATAATATTATTTACAATGCTAATGCAATAAAAATTTTAATTTCAAAGTACACCAAAACCTAGATTTGCGTCGTCGATTAACATACGTCATTTCAGTGTTGCGTCGTTAAAATTTCGATTTGCGTCGCTGAATTGTATTAAATTTTGCAATGTTTAGTTTCAAAAATGTATTTTTTCGATTTGAGTATTTTCGGTGTATATTATTTAGAAATAGATATTTTTTTATAAAATTTGTTATATATACAAGTCATAGATTTGAAGAAAAATAATTTTAAAAATATAATATATACATTTTTCAATAAAAAAAAAATAAGAGATAAAAAGCATCATGTTCACAATATATTTATGTTGTATTTGTGTAACATATTCGTTGCATCTTCGATAACAATTTTATTCGCTTGTATCCTTTGGATTTAAATTTCATTTTACATAATTGTTATTAACATTATTATTATTTTCTTTGCAATTTTATAATAAATTATTTATATGATGAAACGATGGTGTTATTTGAAAAAATTTGTTACGTTTATTTAGAGATGTCGCATTTGGCGAAACGTTATCGATATTTAAGATACGATAATAATTTATTTGAAAAGACAGTTTTCACGCACGTATTCCCTTTGGGCTTTCAACGTTTAGGTTGCGTGCGGAAAAACAGTGGGAAAAACGATGGAAAACAGCGAACGAAATGAATTCGTATTGAAATGAATTGATCGAATATTCTGTTGTGAGCGACGTTGAAGGATGTAGCTTTTCATCGCAGGCGCCACAAAGCTCTGAAAAGCTTTTAGCATTTTCAGTCGTTAATGTCTCGTTTGTTTTCTCATATTGTAAAATAATATAACGCAATGTCGTCCCATCCTTTCGTCCATGTTTGTCTTTTATTCCCGTTTTATGAGTATACGAATGAAAAGTGATAGAAAACTAATAGTCAGAATTTGGTTTATATACTACACATATTCAATCCCTTAAATTATAATAAAAATAAACCTTCGTATATTATAAGTTATTTGAAAAAAAAACATTTATTTATTTTACACGCTTTTATATACTATATATATAAAATTTCACTTGTCTGTTTGGCTGCGTGTAATTTTTTAATCATTTATTCGAGCACTTTTCAATGTCATATTGAGTTGAAATTTTACATATTTAATCACTCTCAATGACAATACAAGAATCAAATAACAGATTTACAAAATAATCGACCAATTCGTGGTAATTAATTATAATCGCTTTTACGATGTAATTGTCACTTATTATAATGTGACAGTAAGATATAGCAATATGAAATATAATAATACAATGGTACACTTATCGATAAATTTATATGATAATACAATGGTGCAATTGTTTTTATTGATAATGCAGTAATACGAATTAAAAGTGTATTTTTTTTACAATTAAATTGTATCGAATTACTGATACAATATTTGGACATTTGAGCTATATTTTTTTAATAGAATGTTGTTGTTTGTTTCAAAAATATTATATATATATATATATATATATATATATATATATATATATATATATATATATATATATATATATCGATATATATTATATAGATATATATCGATTTTTTAAGTCTTACACAAATAAATGATAAATTTACTATGTTAAATCAAGGATTTCCAATCGATACATATCTTATAAAATTTCACAGATCACTTGAAAATTTTAATTCTATATATATATATATATATATATATATATATATATATATATATATATATATATATATATATATATCAATATATATATATATTCAATTATAATTCAATTATTTAATTAATGTAATATGTAAAAATATCCAAAAGAGAAGACATAGCCATATATTTATATATAATTGATTTACATAGCAACATTACATAAACGTTCGATGAGCTAAACGAACACTTCTATATTTTATTACACGCGAGCACAATTTTTTAAAGCGTTATTATAATATTTAATGATTTTTCACGTAGACTACGATAGATAATTTATAATACGAACGATATTTACTTACGATTATTTTATTATTATTAATTTTTTTTTGTCAATACACCGTATTCGGCAACGAGTTTGTCATTAATAATGGACCTTGAATATTATTATTAGATCGGGCACTTTTATTAAAAACTGGTACGGGTCGCCCACATTGAATGATGAAAAAATATATATATAAATAAATAAATATATTGTCGAATAACGATTCCAATAAACGGCGGAACGAATCGTTATCCGTTTAATATTATTATTATATTTTGACTTGGTGACGTCAACCCGAGTAATATATATATATATATATATATATATATATATATATATATATATATATATATATATATATATATATATATATATGATGAAAATGGCGAAAGGTCAACAAGGTCTAAAAGAGCTTACAAATCGTTCCTAACGTGTCATTTTCGATCGAAGAATTCACCGATATGACTGATGACTGACAAGAGAAAAGTATGGTCGAAAATGAGGTTCTTTAGACTGTTTTTTTTAGATATATATATATATATATATATATATATATATATATATATATATATATATATATACTTTTTTCTACGATAGAATGTCGCGAGTGGGCGTTTGAAGTCAAAATATAACCGTTTTCTATTCGTTGTTATATGAACGATAGAGTCTTAGTAAATTTATCTATGTATTATATTGATATTTTTTAAATTATAATTATATATTTATATATTGAGAATTATTTATTTATTACAACAACAGTATTAAAAATTAATTAAATTTTTTTACGATAATTTTTCATAATAGAAAATTATGAATGTGATTGAGTTTACGGATGAATGAAATTATAAATATTATATTATAGATCAGTGGTGGTCATTGAATTTATTATGTAACATATGATAATTCTTTAAAATTAAAAATGAAAAGAGATATACTATAAGAAATAATACTTGCGAACCGCAGTTTTGCCACTACTGCCATAGATCATATTCTAATCAGAAAAAAAATGTATAGAGCCACTGATTATTTTTTAAAAACGTAATAAAATATGCATTACTAAATTTAGACATTTTTTTATCAATTTTACAAGCAATATTCATATTTCAGTCCGCACCCAAAATTTCCATTTTTGTCAATATTTTAATTTCTGACATTTCAGATAAGGTCATAAAATCATAAATATGGCTAAGCGATTAGTTGTCTGATGTTATTTTATAAGTTCCGGGTTTCAATCCTGTTTTTTTTTTAGTGTCACTTTCGCTTTTGTTCTATCAGCTTTATTTATAATGTTAAGCAATAAACGCGAATGTAATTAAAAATTACAATAAATACATATTAAGTACGCTTTATAAATATCATTGCAAATTTATTATAATTTATTTTTTTGTATTAAAAAAATATTTTTATTTAATAGAGATAGATTGAAAGATTTTATAATTTGTGAACGATGCTGAAAATATTTTACATTATTCTTTCGATAATTCGAAATGCGGTCAAATAAATATATGTTAAAATTAAAAAGCGAACGTTCTCTGTCGGAACGACGACGACTTTTCGTTTATTATTCATTTTATTTTATATTATTTTTTGAGCAAAAAAAAAAATGTGTGTGTACACGTATAATTATAGAAAAGGTTCGAGGTCTTTCATCATATTGCCCAACACGCCCCAGATCACAATTTCCCATCTAAAAAAGTTAACCGCAGCCGCTTATAAAAATATTTATATTTGTTAACGGACCTTTTCATCGCCGTTTTAACTCGATTCAGCACCTCTCAAACTGTGATATATCGCTCGAAGTGAAATCCGTTGTATATATATATATATATATATATATATATATATATATATATATATATATATATATATATAACACATATATATATATATATATATATATTATATATATATATATATATATATATATATATATATATATATATAACACTGTGATCAACAAGTAAGGTGAATTTGTTTAAAAAATGTAAATTCTTTATTTATTCTTCCAAATCAATTTCATTCCTTTCAAAGTAATTCCGTCCGATAAAACGCACTTTTGCCAATGCTTTTTCCGGTCCTCGAAACAGTCGGAATAATCTTTTTCCGGTATAGTCTTCAAAACCTTCTTCGATTCTGCTTTCATCTTCTCAATCGTGTCAAAACAGCGTCCTCGCTTTGGCCTTTTGAGTTTGCTGAATAGCCAAATGTCTCACGGAGACAAATCAGGCGAATACGGTGGTTGCGGAATGATATGAGCCGAGTTTTTAATAACTAATACAGTATGACATGATGCATTATCGTGATGAAATAATTAAGAGTTGTAAAAACTCTTATAATTCGGAGATAATTAAACCTTTTAAATTGGAAAATCACCAACCTATTTCACCTTATTTTTTTATCATAGTAGTATATATATATATATATATATATATATATATATATATTTCATATAATAGATGAAAACGATAGGTGAACTGATATAATTTAGCTTCAAGTATCATAGCTGATAGTCGAAATTTCGGTTTTTTTTTCATTCTAATCTTTCGATTTAATTTTGGAAACACTGAAGCGAGTAAATATGGAAATGAGTTCTCACAATTTAAAATGGGAAAAAAAAGAGCCGAAGGCGTATCAAGTGACCCAATCGCACGCCATAAAAGTTACCTTTTGCCAGTTTTTTAACGGCCGTATCCTGAGTTTTGTTAACAAACAAGCGTAAAAGGCCGCCTCGACAAATGCCATTTAATTCTTTTTATGTGTGCTTTATGTTTAATTTCTTTATATATACATGTTGTTTCTTTCTCTTTTAAGAAAGTGTGCGTTCGATCGTTTGAGTCAGATTAAACAGAAATTAAATACTGTGAAAAGCTACGGATCGTTCGTCGTTCAGCGTTGATATTCATTAATTTAAATATTTATTATATTAGGAATCGTATCATAGTATTATGTATGCCTTAATAAATTCATCGTCTCAATATTAATTGTTCCAAAATATTTGAAGAAGGTTACTCGTTCAAGAATATAAGCCAGAATGCAATTTATAGTTATGGAAAAGTTTTTAACATTGAAGTGCACAAATATAATATAATACGTATTTTCATGGACACTAGATCCTGGAAGCCTTCAAGATGTGGTGCTATCGGAGAATGTTAAGAATATTTTGGACTGACAAATTAGCAAAAATAAGAAATGATAAATATATTGGTTTCTTCTGTTAATTTTGGATGGAAAAATTCAGGTGAAAAGATCAATGGGAAGAAGTCAAAATTAACTGTTTATCAATAGAATTCTTTCAAACAGCTGTGTCAAAATTTTTATTGGCAGTTTAGATCGTTAAAAAAAAAGAAGAATAATTAGAAAATTTAAATATAGTTCTTGTTAGTAGATTTTTGTAATATTTAATCAAGACCGAAAGTTGCCGTTGAAAATTGATGAATTCTTTTGATGCGTCACATTTATCGACGTTTCGAATTCGAATAACGTTAACCGTGGCCTATCTGTACTTCTTTACGCGGTTAATTTTATCGCGTTTCAACATATTAATCGTCGATGATTCACCGGTCGAGGTATCTACTCGTTACGGTCGCGAATCGGAAAGGATGAATTTATTATCTCGGCCCCCGGGAGACACTAATTAAAATGAATAAATCATGAACACGAAACAACGACCAAAATGAACAAGTTCAATCCTCCACCACCCCCAACTCCACCACCCCAAACCCCCATACCCCCTTGAGAACGATGGGACAGGAAGAATTTCGGGGGTTTTTCGGGAGAAAAAGGGATATTTCCGAGCACTAGATGCGTAACTGATAAACAAAAAAGGGCCAACTTCGATCTCAAAACAATAAATCACCGACGACGATCTATTTAATAATAAAAGTACAACGTCGAATATACGAACAATATCCGCTTAGGAGAGCTCGTAAATCTAGAATCTCTAGATATAAGATTAATATAATAATAATACGAGTTATATATGAAAAGCAAAAAAAAAATTATATAACATAATATATATATATATATATATATATATATATATATATATATATATATATATATATATATATATATATTTATTTATTTATACGTATCGAACGAAACGAGTTTAAAGAACGAAATATATAAAAATATGTACAGTGGAAAAAAATAAATGATACGATATAAAAAATTCAAGTATATATATATATATATATATATATATATATATATATATATATATATATATATATATATATTTGAAAATATGAAAAAATTTTTCGTATAGGAAGATTGATGATATCTGCAGAAATAGTGTTAAAAACATTAAGAACGTTGCGAAAAAAAAAACACTTAAAGTCGACACTTAATTCATTTAATAAAGAATTAAGCCATTTGCATAATTCGTTTTCTATATTTTGTGTTTTTTTTTTGTTAAAAAAATTGTTTTTTATTGTTCACATTGAATAATAATTCCAATATTTTTATATGAATTTATATCAAACGTTTTAGTAATAAAAGTTATTTAAAATGATAAAAGTATTGATTTTTTTTTAATTTTATTTATAATTATAATTAAGTTTAGATTCATGATGCTAAAAATAATTATTAGAATATTTTGAATTAAAATTTTGATTAGGATCTAAGTTCACAATTCCAAATGATTTTCTTTTATAATATATAAAAATAATTATAACAATGTTTTTCCTGTACATTTTTAACAACATATTTCCAAAAAAAAGTAGTATATAAAAAAAAAACATTATTTATTATAATATATTTCGTACATGTTTTTAATAAACCGCGATAATTATGTGTTATATTTCAGTGTAGTACAGCGTTTCCCAAACTTTTTTCTTAGTACCCACTTTATAAAAAAAAAACATTCATTTACAAAACAAATTTTATTTTTTAATAAAAATTAAATTCAGAGCAAAATGTTATACATTTTTTGCCAGCTGAATTTTTCTGCGGACCGGTGCCGGTTTACGTCCCACATTTTGGGAAACGCTGATGTAGTACATTTATAGTATTTCGCGTTATTTACGATTGTAGTTATACATACACGAAAATATTTGAGAAAGGTCGATTTAGTAATTAACATTTAGTTTTTTTATTCTATATATATATATATATATATATATATATATATATATATATTTATAGTAATTAGCGTTAAAAAAATAAAATAATAAAAACAAAGTTGAAGAAGCCTTCAAGGGAACGAAGAAACACTATATATTTTTTATAATAATATTTGTATATTTATTATAATAATAATATATGAAAATCATTATTCATTCGAATTTATATCGCATAGTAAATATACAAAATAATAATCTCGTATGACCATTTTTGGAACACGGTTTCGATGCATCTCAGTTGTCAAACGGACACAAGTCGCATTAAACGCACAGTAGCCGTCATAAATTTATCTATTTATGTAAAAATAATATATATATATATACGTATATGATATATATATTCAATATACATATATTTATACGCGCGTCATTACAGTAAATTATACCAATGTAAACGTAAAAGGCGTATTAAACGATCGTTAACTTCAATCAGACGCAGCGTTTCACGTTGTGTGTAACATGAGCCAAGAAGGCGAGCCTACTCCAAGAACAGGATCCAAGTTCTTCAACTCTTTGAATAGGAAGACAACGCTTTTAACGCATTATCTAAATGCTTTGAATTTTAATCCAAGATCATTTTTTTTTAATATATAAATAAAGAATATTAAAAAAAATGTAACATTTTATATGAATATGTCCATTGATGTTAAGATAACACTAAACGTAGATGAGGACAATATAATTGAAATTAAAATCAAATTATTTTAAAGGGCATTTAGCGTGGACCGGCTGCATTAGCAAAAGCTTCGTCTCGTGTGGACGTCGGTGCATGCGCTCGTGTTGTTTTGCCTTATTTCCGAGGACCGTTTCGACAGACAGCATCCACTCTTCTTTTCATCTCTCATGAAAAGGAGAAGACAGTGTGTGCGGATTGCTGAGGCAGCTCGAGATGAGATAAATGATATAGTTTATGCCGGTGACCGTTCGCCTTTATACGGAACGGCCACACTGCCGGGGAACCATCGAGCAAAATGAAAACAAAACTACGGTTAAATTTATACATACCGACCGCCGTTTTATGCGTTTCGTCGAAGCGTTGCAGCTTTAAAGCAAAACTAGTTTTATAATATCTATAGATTTGATAATTAATTTAAATTATCATAACATTGAAATATATTTTGGTTTAGAAGCGGTGGCATTTTTGTATTTCGATCCAGGTGGACAGTGGCGATGCCCCAGGCGGTCAAAAGGCAGTCAACTTTTTGCAGTTTGAATCTCAAATCGTCCGTTTTGTTTCCAGACTCCAATTTCACAACCAATAGACGTGTTCGAGCTCGTCTGCGATGCCGAAACCAGTATAAGTAAAACCATGCGCATGCAAACACCGGAGCGTGGAACTCTTCTCGTCGTCCAGATAAGCATCTCACACGAATGGCTCTTTTTTTCCTCTTCAGCTTTCGTCTTTTTAGCCTTTTGTGTGTACATCCTCGGCCTTATATAGCCATTTTTTTCTTCTCGTTCTCCGCACCGCTCGGTTTTTATTCGTCGTCTTCGACGAGACCCGCAGATGGGCGCCTTTTGCAACGGGCGCTTTTATTTTATTTTTGTTTTCGACGGCTTCGCGTTGCGGCCGTGTATAGTATGGTTTAAATAAGGTCGACGAAAAAAAAATCGAACGTTTTCTTCTCGTAATGATACCACTTTGGAGAGACTAATAGAAAATTTTCAACGCCTTAATGGCCATTATCCAGCTTGTAAAATAGGTCTCGGGTAGCTTTTCTATATTGCGCTGCATGGTTTTTCGCTCGGGCGAACAATTTATGATGACGTTGCGCTCAAAGAAAACTGAACAAATTTTAAACGTTCCATCAATTTTTAAAATTGATTATTTCACTATAAAATATAAGATCTTTTAACGAATCTAATATAAAATAATTCGAAATATAAAAAGTTCATTTTTTTTACTTTACGATGTATGGTACACACAATAACCGAAAATATACCAAAAATGTCGCTATCGAAATAAATTTAATATTATAATGTAGTTTTTTTATCACTTTAGAATAATAAAATATTTTTATGACATCATCAACTATAAAATATATTCAGTGAAATATTGTCCACAACTATTAAAGTCATATAGGTATAATAATTATATTAAATATAAACTTTCATTTAATACGTATTTTAATAGATAGCAATATTGTTTAAAATTCAACTTTATTAAATAGTAGTAAATTAGAAATCGTTTTGAAATTTAAATTAAATATATATATATATATATATATATATATATTTAATAGATTTAAGAGTAAAAAAAAATGATATACGATTAATTAAAATTTTGAACTAAATTCAATCAATAATAATTTTTTTCAGTATAAAAATTTTTCGAATAATATATTAATATAATTTTCAATAATAGAAAAATTAATTTCATAATCATTCAGATATTAAAAAATATAATGGTTTTTTCATATCGTAAATATTGAATAATATTCGTAATAAAGTCGATATATATATATATATATATATATATATATATATATATATATATATATATATATACAGGATGACTATTTTAAAATGGAAAAATTATTATTACCATAATAACCAATCGACGTATTATAAACACGAACGTTTCTCGAAGTGAAAAAAAAAATAACAAACAAACAAACAAATAAATAAATAAACATGACGTACGATTATGTTGTTTATATTCAACTACCGTTTCGTAACTGTAGGAGGTATCAAATTTTATTTCAATACATCAAACGAATTGACACGTTTTATATACAAGCGAGAATAAAGTGCTTTCGAAAAAAAAAAACATTGCCAATATTATATATAAATATTTTATTATTATTATGAGAAAAAAAATCATATACGCATCTTTTAAATAATAATATATGGAGAACATGCGTGATTTTGAATCGATAGAATAGATAATGATATTTAAAGTGTACGTGCCCCCCACTTTTTTAAAATCAAAATAATGATAATAATATATATATATAAAAAATATTAACGTCGTAATTCGCAAAAAAAATAATTTGATATTTATATATCGTTTACATTTTTACAGTTATTCATTATTGTAGCGTGTCATGCATATGCGCGTGTGTAATTATCGGAATATCAACGACAAAAAAGGATATGTAATATTTTATCTTGTTGTACGTGCGTATGTGTTATTGGCATTTTTGTTTTCAAATTTTTATTATATTATGTTTATTCTTTGTATCAGACTATACGTTAAAAATTATGAAATTGCATGAATGCTGAAACAACTATTGTGAATTTAAATCATTTTGACAAATGAGGCATAAATGTTATATTTGGAGTCAACTTATTATAATATAATAATGATGTTTCACTTAACGGATACATTGACATATATATCTGCCACTTAACTTTCAACTATCCATTTTGAATTTGTCATTAAATATAGTTAAATATAATACTGTGATCAAAAAGTATGGTGAAATTGTTATTAAAACTCCCAGGCATTAGGAAGACAGGTAAATTGTATTTTTTTCCTAGGTTGGTAGAACTATACATAATAATTGATAAGTGTCTGTTTGTCAAAAGATTTAATTATCTCCGAGTTGCATGTGTTTTTACAACTCTTAGTTCCTTCATTGGTTCCGCAACCATCGTATTCGCCTGATTTGGCTCCACGCGACTTCTGGTTATTCAGCAAACTCAAAAGGCCATTACGGAGATGCCGTTTTGACACGACTGAGAAAATAAAAACCGAACCGAAGAAGGTCTCGAAAGCTGTATCGGAAAAAGACTATTCCGACTGTTTTGAGGAATAGAAAAAGCGTTGGCATAAGTGCGTTTTATCGGACATGGATTACTTTGAAGGGGATGAAATTGATTTGGAAGAATTCATAAAATAATTTACATTTTATAAACAAATTCACCTTCCTTTTTAATCACAGTGTTACTATGATTGATTGATAATGACGTACAAAAATAAAAAATTCGTCATTCGCGAGTTTCTAATTTGATTTTTAAATGTAAATATTAAAAATAAACATTGCCAGTAACATATACGTATACGGTATCGTTCAAAAATTCACGTACAAGATAATGTACTGTTTTCCTTTTTTCATTTATTTGTACGAATGTTTCGCGTTGTTTTTGATCACTTTATTTTTCGTTTATAATGTTCACGTTCCCGGGTTCGATTCCCGCAATGAAATGCAACACATGACATCATATTATATATTCGTGATTTGCAAATTGTATGATATATAATGATCGGTTTATTTTGAACGGATAATATAGCGTTGATGTGATAGATTCGCTATTAGTATAAATATATTATTATGTATCGTAAATAATTTTCATAACGCGGCATGTCTTATTTTTTTGGTTTAAAACGGAACATCTATGATTATATTAATATTTTTATTTATGATATTGAAAATTTATATATATATATATATATATATATATATATATATATATATATATATATATATATATAATTTTGATTCACATATGTATAAAAGTCAATTAATAGACAGAGGAATATGCATTACGAAATTTAATATAATATTTAACACTTTCGCTACTACATGGTTCATATTTGAACCATTAGTTTTTTTTCTAACAGACCAACAACTCATATTTGTCATTGTATAATATATTATCGAGGTTTATAGCAATTCTATTAATATTAAACAGTGGTCTATTGTAGGGGTCGGCAACCTGTGGTTCTTTAGTACAATTTTTTCTACTTGAATAACCACGAAAGCTATCGTTACCATTGAATTTGTTTGCTCAATTGTTTGTTAATGAAGTACAAGTTAGTGTTTTATATAAATGTTTAATTGTTTTATTATTTCACTTAATAATAAGTGATTATCTAATAATATCATATATATATATATATATATATATATATATATATATATATATATATATATATATATATATATAATCTAATTTATTGTTAAGAAACATTACTTATATATGACTAAATAAATATTTTTCTTATGAATTAGATTAGATTTTTAATCATAAAGCTTTATTTATGCACGTACTATTTATTTTTGGCAAGAAAATTTTTTATGGCTTTGTAATTTTTAACTCTTCTAATTCAAAAGGTTACCGACTCCTGGTCTATTGGAAACTATAACTTATGGTCTCAGGTTTATTGGTTATGCCTTGTGGCAACGAACGTGTTAAATACAATTCATTTAGAATATAAAAAATTGACAATATTTTATATATTTGAACTAATGATTAATATTAAAAATATATAGAAATTATTTGATAATATTGACAGAATCAAAAAAAATCGCGTGAATCAAAATCATCTTCGCGATTCTCGATACAGAGGTCAAGGTTCTTTTTGAATATGCGATTTTTTTATTTTGTTTTTTTTTAATACGACGTACCAAAATTTTTTAATTCGACGGTACAAAAGGGCAATATATAAATGAAAAGGATACGCGTACGCCTTTTTATGGCCGACGCTGTGGCCGATCGACGCGGTCATTTTGCAAATTAATGTAATTGATTTTGTATCGGAGGTGAGTCGCCGGGGTTCGATACCCGGATATGTAATTTAATTTACAGCAGAAATTATCTGAAATTGAACGGGACGGTTAAGAAAAGACCTGATAGCCCGCGGCCAAGCGTGACTGACAGTTCACAATTATGGGGTTCTAAGTGATTCTAACCCGACATGTGTATACTTTGTATAATTTTTTTTTATTTTTTAACATATTTTTTTTCACTATATATATATATATATATATATATATATATATATATATATATAATATATATATATGTGAGAGTTAAGAGTATCATCTTCGTGTGTTTATTTTATTTTTTGAGAAAATAACACTTTGAATCAGTGTGACTGAATCAGTTGTGCGATTATTCGTTTGATTGTGGTAACTAATGATATGATTTATATATTGATTTAAAATAAATAAACTAATTAATTTGTGATGTTGTCGATCAACTATATACTGATTATTATTACACATCATGGCCATTTTGATAATTCAATTATAAATTATACTACTGTGATCAAAAAGTTGGATGATATTGTCATTTAAAACTTCCAAACATTAGGAAAGCAGATAAATTGTATTTTTTTCCTAGGTTGGTAGAACTGTTTATAACACTTGTCAAGCATCTGTTTGTCAAAAGGTTTAATTATCTCTCGAGAAAAACTCGACTCATATCGTTCCGCAATCACCGTATTCGCCTGATTTGGTTCCGTGCGACTTCTGGCTATTCGGCGGGGATACCGTTGACACAATTGAGGAGTTAAAAATCGAATCGAAGAATGTTTTGAAGGCTATACCGGAAAAAGATTATTCCGATTGTTCAATATATATAACATTTTTTTTCAATTGATCAAGATAATGTTTTATAAATTAATCAAATAATATTAAGGAAGTAATAACGAAAAAAAATTCAATATTTCGATCGTTTCGTATTTATATAAATGAATATATTTGCATTTTTTTGAAATCGAAAATGAAGACATCACAGGAAAAATATGTTCGTTTTTCGCGATAAATCAGTAGGAAACGATCAGTAGTATCGTTAATTTCGATTTACGACGCGTCGCATTCGCCGTTTCCTGTGCTGCGCGCCTCTAAATGCGACAAAATACGTCGATAATTATCGAGAGAATGCGTGCCGTATTCGTTATTATGATGATAATTTTCGTCGTATAATGGGAAATATTGCGGGAATTTTACGACGTCGTTTAGAAACGCGATTAATTTTAAAACGGATACCGGCGACGAATCCTGCGATCCGCGTTTGTTTTTATAGAGAGAATAATATTGATACAATGTCGTCGTATCTCGAGTGTTTATCTTTCTACGTAAGTAAGAATGCGATGTGTTTTTATTTTAATATGTTGAATCATCTTTCGTATCAATGTGGAAATGTTATCAAGGTTTACAGTGCAGTGGTTATCAATTGATATAAAATTAAAATGTACAAAAAATATTAATTATGTCTTTACTTGTTTAATACTTTAGCATTCGTATAAAAATTTCGTACTAAGTTCAAATCTAATTATTCAATTACAAAACGTAAATGTTTGTCTTATTTCAGTAGAAATAAATCGCACTCGAAACAATTTTCGATAAAATCGAATCGCGTTCTAAAACGATGATTAAGTGTTGAAATCGCACTGCAAATTGTACGGTAATTGTTCGAAAGTGGACTCGCGTAAAATCGCGAAATCGGCCGCGGGCCGCGCGTTTGTAGCGCCCGTCGGCCCGATCGACAGTCGCTATTTATCGTCTAGATTAATTTCAATCAGAGTATCTCAAATGCGATCTGAAACCGTTGGACTGCGTCCAGAATCAGAGTCGTTATTATTATTGTCGCTATTTATAATGTTTTATTAACCTTCGTTGAGGAAAAATCGGAAAAGCGATTTTCTCGTCCTTTTAAATGTCAAAATGTACGACGATTTTTTTTGTTCACTTATATATATATATATATATATATATATATATATATATATATATATATATATAACGTATACGTTATATAAATGCACATATGTCGACGTTATAATAACATAATATAAATAAATTGGTTTCGGAAAATGGAAAATTCGACGAAATTACAGCGCACAGCGAGCTCGCTTTTTTATATCAAAATCGCGTATAAAAATAGACTTTATTACACGTAAAGATGTTTTTTTTTTCAATATTTAATTAAATTTCAATTATATAATATATTTTTAAATAGTTATCGGCACTCACTAATCTAATATAATACTGTGATCAAAAAGTATGGTGAACTTGTTTTTAAAATGTAAATTTTGTATTTCTTCTTAAAAATCAATTTCATCCTCTTCAAAGTAATCCCCCGTCCGATAAAACGCACTTTTGCCAATGATTTTTAGTCTTCGAAACAGTCAGAATAATCTTTTTCCGGTATAGCCTTCGATACCTTTTTCGATTTGGTTTTTATCTTCTCAATCATATCAAAACGGCGTCCCTGCACTGACCCTTTGAGTTTGCTGAATAGCCAGAAGTCGCACGGAGCCAAATCAGGCGAGTACTGTGATTGCAGAACGATATGAGTCTAGTTTTTCTCGAGAGATAATTAAACCTTTTAACAAACAGACACAAGACAATTATTTAAAACTCAGGAGTTTTTAAATAACAATTTCACCTTACTTTTTGATCACAGTAGTATATATTTTTTTATTTTGTAAAATGAAAAGTCAACATTTTCAGAACGGAACTTGTATAATATTATTATTTATAGGAAAATGGTAGCGCAAAAACCTTCAGACGCGTTATTCCATTAAAGAATAATTTACACATAAATTTCGTAAGTTATCCGCAATTATATAATGCTTTGCCGGGGTAAGGTTTCATAATTAATATTAGAGTTTGGAGACAGTTACTAATGTGACCGTTTAACATACGCCCACCTAAGCTACACCACTGGCGAAAAACACATTACTTATTACGATATTTTAACTCTCGCTTTGCTTCACGTGACGCAAACTATTTATTACTATTTTTATTTTTTTTTCTATTTTATTTTATTATTAAATTGCGATCGTGTCTATGAAATATGGGCGACATATTTCTGAAGATTTTTTTTTTATAAAAATATTTTTAATATTCTAAAACTATAGATCAACTTAAAATGTATCGTCATTTCTTTTACAATCAATATAATTTTAGCTATGAATTAAAATCGTTGAAATTTATAAGTGAAATTGAATTTAAATCTCTGAATTGTTTCTTATAAATGAGGGGTCGGTAATCTACGGTTCGCGAGCCACATGCAGCTCATTGGATGTGAAGCTGCGGCTCTTTAGTTCAATTTTTCTACTTTGAGTAATTATGTAAAGCAATCGCTCTCATTGAAAAAAAAACATTTTATATATGTATAAATAGAGATTTTTCTTCTGAAAAAATAGATTACATATTTTTTTTTTCATCAAAAAGTTTTATTTATTGTTGGCAAGAAAAATTTTTTAGCTCTTCAAAAATTTATAAAATTTGTAAATTATAATTTTTGACACTTCCAACTCAAAAGGTTGCCGATTCCTGTTATAAACAATTTAAAAATATATTTGTCACATTTTTGAAATGTAAATAACTCAATAAACGAACAAATTTATCAATACATTTTAAGCTCGCGTATTGCGCATATAATTTAAAATCGTTAAATTTCACGCACGAAATAGTAATCCAGTCTTAAAATCGTTTCGAATGAAAATTTAAACGATTTTTCCTGTTTTTTTTTAATTTTCATTTATTCTCAAACCGTTTTTTTCCTCGGTCGCATTGATCACTTATGTATTTTGTGACCCGTGTAATATTAAGGTCGAGAGGCTTTTGAAATCGTACGAGTCGGTTTTTTTTCTTTTTCATTTTTTTTCATTTACAACGTCGTCGTCGTTTTTCCGCCGCTTATTATGATCGAAGTGTTTTTATGTAAATGCGATCGTATACACAAAGGCGAATGGTCGGTCCGGGGCCGGCTTCGGTCCGCGTGGGCGACTTCGACAGGCCTGAACGAGCCACTCTTACCATATATGCAACGCGTTATCCATAAAAACGCGTATTTTTTCGATATACGGAAACATATCGTAAACGGCGATAATATTTCTCGTTTTTTTATTTATTTATACATATATATATATATATATATATATATATATATATATATATATATATATATATATTATACTTCTACTTAGGATTTATATTATATTACATATGTCAGAGGTCGCAAATCTTTACGCCGTTTTTATGTTCTGATACGATTTTTTTATATTGTTCGTCTATGAATAGATGGACATTTGCAATGCGAACGTTCGAACGGAACATTTACGATTTTTTTTTAAATCCCTCAATCACCTCTAAATCTCGATTGAAAGTAATAAAAATTGCAATAAAGTTACAATGTCACAGTATGAACCGTAAGATTATATACATTTCAAAACATATATAAAATTATTTATTAACGATTAATATTATTAAAGAAAAACGACAAAAATATTGATATTACTTATATCCGTATTAGTTTATAGTTCGGCGTTTATGTTTGCAACACGAGGACCGCCGTTGGACCACGGAGATCGTCTTCGGAACCGCTGTCGAGCATTATACGAATTCTATTTATTCACTTTTCGGTCGATTTTTATTTGTTGTACGTCAATTAGACACTCGGAGTTCGAAATGCGAAAAAAAAAGTTGTTGTTACCATATAAAGCGAACGCCTCATATGGAAAACTTTAATTAAACGCCAATTCAGTGTCGAGAAAATTAACACTGACTCACATACATACACACACACGTAGAAAAATAGTTATATGTTTGAATTAGTGTCTTTTTGTTTTTCATTTTAATCTTTTTGTTACTTTCGACGTTTTTCAACGGTTTAAGTTGATTATTCAGTATTTTTTTTTTTGTAATAAAGACGCATTGCAATCATCGTTAAGCTCTTTAAAGCTTGTAATTCGTAATAATATTGTTATTAAATGTGTGTAGTAATAATTAAATAAATATAATAAATATATTTTATAACCGGTAATTCGATATTTGTTTTTTATTTGTTGATTTATATGAATTATGTATGATTTTAAAACGAGCGAATAACATTTGAATCTATTTAGTTATTTTATTGTCAATACAACAATCGATTTATTTATTATTTATATTATTTAATATTGACGAAATTATTAGATAAAATGATGTAATATATATATATATATATATATATATATATATATATATAAATGAGAATTATAGAGGTATTTTAATATACTAATATGATCAAAAAGTAAGGTAAAATTGTTATTTAAAACTCTTGGGCATCTTTCGAAAAAAAAACTTGATTCATATCAACCATCGTATTCGCCTGATTTGGCTCCGTGCGACTTTTGGCTATTTAGCAAACTCAAAAGGTCAATGCGGGGACGCCGTTTGGACACGATTGAGGAGATAAAAACCGAATCGAAGAAGGACTTGAAGGCTATACCGGAAAAAGACTATTCCGACTGTTTCGAGGACTGGAAAAGGCGTTGGAAATAGTGCGTTTTATCGATTACTTTGAAGGATATGAAATTGAATTGGAAGAATAAATAAATAATTTATATTTTATAAACAAATTCACCTTACTTTTTGATCACAGTGTTATAAGAAATTCATGCATAACTTATTTTATAGTTCATTATGATCAACATTACAAATGTATATAAAAATATATAATATTTTTACAATATAATTTTATATATAAAAAAAATATATATAATCGATACATATATTCAATCGTTATAATTTTATTGTTAATTATTAACCAATTGAAAAACCCACTCGTCTTTCGTGAATAATTACTCAATATAAAATACGATATTCAACTTTCATCGAGGATCGCTAAATATGGCGATTTTTATTATCGGTGGAATAAAGAAAAAAATCGCCAGAAAAATAATTAACTATTTCAATAACGATTCATTTTATGAGCCGTGAAACCTCAGAGAAACGGTTTTCAAGATACCATTTCTTGCGTGGGTCGATCAGATATTTAAATATATTAATAAAATATAAGTTATATTAGAAATTAACGTTGTGAAACAATTATCATACGTTCAAATGATAATTATCTTATTATTTTAAAAATGTTCTGTATTTATCGTGTAAAAATAGATAACCTTTCCATTTTGAAATACTGAGTTTTTTTATATTCTTAGTGAAGAAAAAATCGACGTAATTTACCGATGCATGACATGTAAAAGAAACCGACAAACGTTTTCATTACATTATATAAAGAGATAAAAGTAATTTTTACACAGAAATATCCGTCTATTATAATGTTAATTTATCGTTAATTATAAATAAAATAAATTAATAATATCAATAATATAATAATACATTATTGAAAGTTTTCAAGTATATTTCATTAATTTATTAAAAGATATTATAACAATGTAAGGTGAATTTCTTTATAAAATGTAAATTCTTTATTTATTCTTCCAAATCATTTTCATCTGTTTCGAAGTCAAAATAGCTTTCTTACATTAGTCTTTCGAGTTTGCTGAATAACCAAAAGTCGAATGGAGCCAAATCAGGCGAATGCGGTGGTTGCGAAACGACATTAGTCGAGTTTTTGTATTATTTTGAAATAGTTGAAATTGATTTACAAGAATAAATAAAGAATTTACATTTTATAAATAAATTCACTTTACTTTTTGATCACAGTTTATATATATGTTACAATATATAATGAAGCTAAAGTATATATTTTGATATATTCATTCATTTTTAATATATTATAATCGTAAGATATCATTATTCAAACGATGTTTATAATCAGTTGATTATCACTGATCACAAGTTTTTATCTGAAAAAAAAAAATAAATATTATAAAGCAATACAATAAAAATGATAATTTTCGTCATCATTTTTATTTTAAATAATTTAATTTAATCACATTCGAGATTGATATCACGTCGTAAAGACGAACGTTAAATATCTCGAGAAGCGTTGATTTTACGTCGGACGTATAAATTGCCATTAAAACGAAAATATTTACATATATTGCGAACGAGCAACAAAAGAGATACGTTAAGGCATGCAAATTTAATAAGTTTTATACGCCTTTATAAAATTAAAAAAAAAACGAGAACGAGATACGTATCTTAATTATGTACAATATGTGCAAAAAAAAAATATAGGCTCGTGTGATTTCTTTAATGGGATCGTAAATCGACGATTCCGTTGTATGTCAAAATTATAATGTAATCGTGTTAATGCCAAAGATCACGCTCGATGATTATATAAATTATTATTATGTTGTATGAATAATGTATTGATATTTTTATTATAATTATTTATATAATTTTTACGTTGATTATTTTGTGATAAAAGTGATTTTTTTACTCGAGTTTAAATTAATCATTATTTATAATATGATATGAATGTTAAAATTATTACGGATTCGTAGTTTTATATTGATAATATTCAATTACATTATTGTTAGATTTGTTAAAGTTAAATTAATATTATATTTCAGTACGAAAATTTAATTTGAAATTAATCGTTTAAATATTTTATTACATTTTATTAGATGAGAAACGTCTATTGATGTTGTTTAAATTAAATTGTAATTTATTTTGAAAGATAAACGTTTTTTTTTTGTTCTATTCGAATGATTCAATACAAGTATCGTTTAAAATGAACATTATTAGGATATCATATTAATAGACGAATTAATGAAAATGTCCTTTGATACGAACTTGAGCTTATGATATGACCGAATATTATGCATCTCGTATGACTCCAATGATCTTATAATTCAATTCAGACAGTATAAGCAATCGATTTTTTCCGTTAATGATATAAATATATAGAATGAGAAAGGGTGCACAGTGTACACAGTGCTTAATTAAATTCCATGAAATTTAATTGTCGAATGTGAAGCTCGAGACTACGATGAGTTAAAATGAAGACATCTTAAAACCGAGTTTCTTTCACGTGTCGCCGTTTTAATTTACTTCAACGGTGTGCGGTTCTATTTAAACCGTTTCGGGACATTTAACACAATTACCGGCCGAGTTTGCACCGTTAAGAATCGTCCGAACTTGGAAACGGTACCTTTTTCACGTTTTCTAGGTATCCATGGAATCTTTTGTGTCAGGATGGCTGGCTATTTTTTTCTTATCTTTCAGAATGTTCTCCATCTTTTTAAACGCGTCCCCATCTATAGCTAAAGCGGCGTCGTACTATTCGTGCTGTCGTCTGGACCTTCTCGATCTGTCGGACCCTTATTTTATTTTTTTACTTCTCTTATATATATTATACTAGTTTCGTTCTATTTTCGAAATTGGTCGTTTCGTTTTTCGCAGACGTTCTATCTCTATCTATGAAGAGAGCAACTCGTCGACCAATTATTTGCAGGAACCGTAAAAATCAACTGCCGGAATAATTAATGAGCTAGGATACTACACCGTTGAACTGAAATTGGAGACGTCGACAAAAAACAAAAAAAAAAAAACACCGTGAAAACCGACGAAATTGTATCCGTACATTTTATTTACGTGTACGTGTCGTATTTATGAGTGTCCGTAAATAAACATATGCATTCGTGTTCACGGAACTGAAATGAACTGATGGTTTTAGGGATATAAATATCTATATATCTATCGTGCAATTTTATGCTTTACTTATTTTCATATTGTTATTGTTAAAATATGAGAGCAAACACTAAACGTTTCAGTGATTAATATTTATACGATGTTAATTAAAATATGAGAAATTCATTTGCCTTCAAGACCTTCTTCGATTCGGTTTTTATCTCCTCAATCGTGTCAAAACGGCGTCCCCGTATTGGCCTTTGAGTTTACTGAATAGCCAGAAGTCGCACGGAGCCAAATTAGGCAAATATGGTGGTTGCGGAACCAAAAGTTGTAAAAACACATGTATGATTAAGTCTTTTGACAAACAGACGCAAAACAATTATATTATAGGTAGAAAAAAAATACAATTTATCTGCCTTCTTAATGCCCGGGAGTTTTAAATGAAAATTTTACCTTATTTTTTGATCACAATAGTACTTAAATAATAAAATAAAAAACATTTTTAACATTATTATAACACGATATATGATGTATAACTATATATTTTTGTATATTTACATTGACTAAGACTAAAATTTATAAGCATATGGATCGTAGTTTGGTATTGTTTATTTAACTATTGTATATGCGATAACGATTCAGTAGCGTTCGCATGCGTCCGCTGAATCATTGGTTGGAAACCCCCGAAATTTTCCCTTTTCCTAGGGCCACCCTCTTTTAGACCTCTAGAGTGTATTTATATATAAATATTTGATATGAAATATCGCACCCTGTCATCTGGCACCTGTAAACAGTTGCCGCGATATGAAGTGAACGCGTCATGATACGAGGGTGTCGAGCTTTTCACTATGTAGACAGGGGTAAAAAAGGCAGGGGTCGAAAATTATAGAAAACGATCGCTGTTCGCGATTACGTTAACAAGTCTCAATGATTACGAATCATTTTTATTTTGGTTTAATTAAAATAAAATACGCAAAAAATTGTATCGACATATGGCATTATATTTGATCTGTTAGACGTTTACTTTTGAAAAGTGTTGTATATTTTATTTTAAATATTATCTTTTCGTATGACACTGAGGAAGATTAATAAGATAGTATTATTGACATTTAATAAAATACTTAATAATATATAAAATATATTTAAATTAACAAAATTATATTCAATTCTTGCTATTTATTGCGTTCTTAAAATTATTAGTCAATTTTTAAACCTTTAAAGTTCGAGACGTTATTATCGATTGCACAACGTCAATTTTTACAAGTCAAATAAAAATGATCTTTTAAATCTATTATCCAAAATGATTTATTAAAAATATTAATAGTTTTTTTAGGACACGTCAATTTCTTTATTGCATTATTATTAGTCAATTATAAAATAAAACCAAAATACCGCCAAATTGATTAAAAAATTCGAGAGCGAGAATGACTCGCTAAAAAATTCGTAGTATATAAAATTCGATTTATTTTCACATTAAACCAAAATAATAATAATTATAATAATAATAACGTTACAATATTATTATAAATATATGAATAATTTTCGAGTCGACGCATTTAACCGTGTCGTGCCGTTTTAATCGTCGTTTCGAGTGCAAAAAGAGTGTTCGATTGATGGATTGCATGCTTTTTGAAAAAATAAATAAATAAAAATTATAACGACGTGACGTTACCGCTGCCGGTCGTTCAAGTTTAACAACAAAAACAAAAAACAAAACAAAAAAAACGACAACAACAAGAACAACAACAACACAACAGCGCCGAGTGACCCAGTACTGGAAGCTTTTAACACTATCATAACCGGTATTACGGCACGTCTGAGTCATTGACTTTCACGGGTTTTACTATCACTATCGCCATATATATATATATATATATATATATATATATATATATATATATATATATATATATATATATATATATATATATATATATATATATATATATATATATGTGTGTGTGTGTGTGTGTGTGTGTGTGTGTGTGTGTTACTGAAAAGGTTTTATTATAAGATTGAATATTACACGATTATTATATATAATAATATTCATATTTTAAGATCAATATTTAGACAATTACAGGTTCACATATGACTGTCAACAAAAAAATCATGAAAACAAAATTTCAATATCCAAAAATCATTAAATCAATATAGAGGAGAGCAAATGATTATATATAACTTTAGATCAGAGGCGTCAAACTCGTAGCACATTGTGGGCCATACGAGTTTTGTGTACTAAGTCGTGGGCCGCAGTTTTCATTTTCATTCAAGTCGCGGATCGCAAGTTTCAACTAAAAGCGTTACATGCTTAATAATCAAAATATTGTTTTTTAGACTCCATCAATCTCGGCGGGCCGCAATTTACGTATTGGCGGATTGCATGTGGCCCGCGGGCCTCGTGTTTGACATGTCTGTATTATAGAAAAGGAGTTGAAATATATAAGTATTATAGAAATATATTTTTATAATTATATTAGATAAATTATAAATATTATAATTTTAACAATAACATATATAAATATATTATATACAGGGTGAACATATTCGATATACCGTTTGACATAGTTTGTCGATTAGCTTCGGCTAATAAATAGGCGACAGCAATCATTACGCTTATAAATCTTTAACTGAGAACGCTATTACTGAAACTGGCTCGACACTATATAAATATAGATAGAATAATAGACAAGTCGAACCGTGGAACCAGTTCGTATTTATATACTTTTATAAACGAGGGTTGACTATATTTTATAGACCCTCTCGAAGGTACAATAAAGTGAACAATGGCTCGGCGCGATAACGAAACTGTCATACGTTCAATCGTCGCTCTTTCAGATCGAAAAAAAATCGCATTTTATTATCGCACACTGAATATAAGAATGACACATCACGAAAATCGATTTAAAATATAACATATATTATTAACACATCTAATGCGGGAGACGAGAGTTACCGTCTTTCGTTCATCACTAGTCAACGGCGGGAAAAAAAAGTTTCATGTTATTCGATTATGAAAAAAAAATGTTTCTATTTCGATTAAGTTGACCTCGCATTAGATGTGTGATAAAAAGATAAATTTGTGTGACAAAAAAATCTCGCTTAATAGGAATCAAAGGCGACGTAAAAATTGCATTGAGTCGTAAAACGGAGCGCTTTAAAAGTCGTGTTTGCGCTTTTAATTTACGCTTTTTTGATTGTAATAAATGTTTTCAATCTGAAATTTATCAGCGAGAAGAAAAACGCACTCGTGCACGTATTTTATTGCGATGTTATCTCGTGGCGACAAAGGAAAGGACAAACATGAAACATGACCAAGAGGAGACTGGAAAACGACCATAATTTTCGAAGAGAACGAGGCTACGGTCACAGCGAACGTGCACTAAGACAATTGTCACTATATCTTTCTTTTATTACAATTCTACAGCATGATCTTTTTACAAAATAGCATTTATAGAATACATCTATATATTTAATCGTTTGAAACTTAAAAAAAAACTCACATTTATAAGGTAATATGACATTTTATAGAATACATATATATCTAAAATATTAATAGTAATATGTGATCTATAGTTACGGTAACCATGATTTTTATATCAAAAAACAGGACAAGAAGCAAAAAAATCTATAAAAAATATTAATATGTTTATTAAAACGAGATCGGTTATTACAAAACAATAGCCATATAATATGGTCATTATTTTGTCTGCTTGAACTATACACTTATTAATTAGTAACAGAATGAATTTACATTTTATTACTATTTAGTAACTCTTGTAAAATGAAAAATATTCAGTGTTTCAAAATTACAATAAATTAAATTTGATTATAATTTAAATTTCATTGAAAAAACAGTACAAATAAATAAATAAAAAAACACATGATATATATGCTTAAAAAATAAATAAAAGGACAGCGTCTTAAAAAAACAGTACTGTCCTGCCAAAAACAGTACGAATGGTCACCGTGTCTATAATTAAAAAAAATATATGTTTTTTTTCATAATGTAGACATTTTAGACCGCATATGTCTTATTTTGACAGGCTAAGGGTTAATAAAATAATGTTTTTATATTATGCACATAATGAATATAATATTTAAGAATAAAAATATTCATTATTCTGAAGATAATATCGATATATAAAATAATATATACATAAATCTGTCATGATTTCGTTATTAATGCGACCGCGGTCTCAAAACAGCTCGGGACCGTTGCAAGTCTTAATTGATTTCCGATGAGCTTTCGCAATATGAAATCATTCACGTTTTGTTATTTTTCATTTTATTTCATCTTTTTTTTTTTGGAGAAGGAAAAACGACACGAATTTATTGCGTCAACATCTGGATTTGCTCAAATCAAGGTTGTCTGCCGTTCGGTTTCGGTGAACGTTGTTTGTCCTTAAGGTTTTCTTAATATAAATGCTACGTTTTGTATGCCAGAAAATGATTATATATATATATATATATATATATATATATATATATATATATATCATCGATAACTGTTTGTCACAATGTCGAGAATTAAAAAAATGCGGAAAATCGAAGAAAATCGCAAATTTCAAAATATTGTCCTCGTCAATTTCAATTGATGT
Source organism: Leptonema lineaticorne (assembly GCA_024500535.1). Classification (NCBI taxonomy): domain Eukaryota; kingdom Metazoa; phylum Arthropoda; class Insecta; order Trichoptera; family Hydropsychidae; genus Leptonema; species Leptonema lineaticorne. Next base: position 817,699 of record JANIJI010000006.1, on the reverse strand, counting down.
TATTGAAGAGAAAAATGAAGATTTATCGGTTCAAATCTTGAAATATTAAAAAATAGATGTATTGAATCTTATCATAATGTATGTATATTTTTATAAAATATTAAATTGAATATTGTTTACAAGTGGACCTATGTACGAATTCGCACGCGGTTTCACCGTATATGTGTTAGGTCATTAGAAGTGTACAATTTATATATAATGTAAATATTGTGACGAAAACTATTGTTTTGTTGCGTTAAAGTCTAGGTATAATATATTGCGTTTAAAGCCAAGAGGTCAGATTTCAAAATCGTAGCAAAATTGATAACATATAGTAATAAGATAAATTTCGGCATTGCAAAGGTCTGTATTTTGAGTTTAAAAGATCATTTTAGAATAAATTTTTGCATTTGACGAAAACAAAAAATGCAACACCATCACAAACATTTCACTTGAGCTTGCATTTATATATATATTTCCTAGGTTTGTAGGATTAACTATAAAATTTGTCGTCTGTTTGTCAAACGGTTTAATTATTTCCAAATTACACGGATTTTTAAAAAACTCGACTTTTATCGTTCCGCAACCACCGCATTCGCCTGATTTAACTCCGTGCAACACTTCTGGCTGTTTACTAAACTCAAGCGGCCAATACGGGGACGCCGTTTTGACACGATTGAGTATATTAAAATCGTGTCATATCGGAAAAAGACTATTCCGACTGTTTCAATGATTGTTTGGAAAAGTGCGTTTTATCAGACGGAGATTACTTTGAAGTAGATGAAATTAATTTGGAAAAATAAATAAAGAATTTACATTTTATAAACAAATTAACTTTACTTATTGATCATATATAATATAAAAAAAAATAGAATAAGAGATTTTTGAGAAAAACGAAGCGATCAAAAAAATAAAAAAATAATAAATAAATAAAAAAAATTAAACGATCGAAAAATAAACAAATAATAAAAAGAACGGGACACGAAATCGTGTCGATCGGATATCGAACCGTCGTTGTAAGGAAACGAAAGTCGACGATTTGCCTATATAAAACCGGTAGCGGAGCAAAAGTGCGAGTGTCGGGTCGATCACACCGTCCGGTTCTTCGGTACAACCGGTTTTTTTTAAACCGATCGTGACTCATGACCGAGACGCACGAACGCACGCACAACGATTTTTTCCATTTTTTTTTTCGTCTTTTAAAACCATATTATATAGATTCTATAAAAGCTTTGTATGTATATAATGATCGTATAAATGTCAAAAGATGAACTCTATTTTAATTTTGTATGTGTGTATGTGTGTGTGTGTGCGCGTTTTTTTTTTGTTTCATTTTATTTTAGATCGTTTCATATTCCGGTTTTAATTTAATTAAATCGAACCGTGTTCGGTAGGATTTTGTTCGTTTTGTACGTTGTGGTATACGGTGTCATCGCTATTTATATATTATTATATATCGCGTTGAGATCTTTTATGACAGTGTTTTTCAATTTTGGATCCGCACACCGATATTATTCTGTAAAAATTTTCATAAATGTAATTAATATGGTGACGTTTGATTTTCAGATTTATTTTAATTTTTTATAAAAGATAAATATTTTAATTATATATATATTTTAATTTTACTAAAATTTATAGAAAAAAAACATTAAATTAATAAATTTAAATTTTTAATATGTTAAAAAAATCAAAATAAGAAATGAGACTCCAAATAAGATTGATATTCTCTGAAAACCATGAAATGATTTGAAAGTCGTTTAATAATTTCAGCGTTTTGAAATTCAAAAAAGATAACAATATTTAATATATATATATATATTGTTTTAGTATTTTATTTAAAAATACTTCATATCGGGTATGTCAAACACGAGGCACGCGGGACGCACGCGGCCCTCCGAGATGGAAGTAAATTTTGTTTTTTTTTATTTGTATATAGTTCCTTTTAGTAAAGTTCTATTGTTCAGTTTAAATTAATTAAAAGTAATATTTTAATCATCTAGTTTGTAACGTGCTTTCAATTTTTTTTGAATGCTGCCCACTACTCATTACACAAAAGCTCATGTGGCCCGCAATATGCTACGAGTTTAACACGCCTGCTTCATATGAACTATTATGTTTATGAACGGTTAAATCAGACGTGTCAAACGCAACTAATATGACGGGTCATATGATCGATTTTACATTAAAATGGACGTATTTTTTTTTATTTTATTTTATTATCGCCTTTCTTGTGACGTATTCAAAAAAGGCATGTTTTATTTAATGATTAATTATAAATTATTAATGCGGCATTTGACGGCATAATATAATAATATCGAATAAATTATATCATACGCCTTGACATTCATGTTCAAGGATCGTGATGACCATAAATAGGATACTTTTATATATAATGTAACACAATCAATATTTAAATATTATATAAATGATAAAAAAATAGATTAAATATTTAATTATATTTTATTTTTATAATAAATTTATATAGTATTGTAGTTTTGATTCATATATTTCATAATTTCTCATATTGTGTCATGCATATACAGGCCGTTTAGTAAATACTTTGCAAAGTTAAATCCGCAAATTTATCCGATTGCACGTCGTATATTCGTTCGTTGCGTGCTTTGTTATATACATATATATATATATATATATATATATATATATATATATATATATATATATATATATATATATATATATATACACACATAGTAAAAGATTTCTCGTTATACGCGTTAGTTCTCGTATAGCGAGCCGTTATCGTTTCGTATTCAAGTCTGAACTCGGTTAGTCCGTTCGCGTATTAATTAAGAGGAAACAGAGTGTCAGATAAGAGCGACCGTCGTAGGATCGGCTCTTACATATATAATGGCAGATGATGTAAGACAGGCGTGGTAAATTCGTGATTCGCGTACCGTTTATAGTCCATTTTATATTATAAATATCAAAAATGAAAGATTATTTACAGTAATCCCTCGATTATCGCGGGTGTTACGTTTCCAAGACTTCCCGCGATAGGTGAAAATCCGCGAAGCGGTGTTGCTTTAATTATTTAAGTATTTATGCACTATTTTAAGACTTTTTAAATTCTCCCCAATAATTTTACGCTACATAAACCTTTCCTATTCCTTCTTTAATATTTTTAAAAAATCCGCGATAGGCGAAGCGCGAAGTGGCGAGAGATTATTGTATGCAACATATACAATAAATAAATAATATATAATGCCAATTTCAAAGTTTTATAAATTGTAAATAAATACAAATCAGATATTTTAAATTAAATAGCTTCTAAAGAGTTACATTGAAATAAGACGGATTATTTTGATTTACATATGTAGTGAAGATTGAAGAATAAAAATATTGGTTTGAAAATCACTGTTATTAAATTTATACGTTTAATAATTTTTATTAGGTCACATATATAACCATTCCAAACTACGAATGATTGAAGACCCCTGATAATTTTTTTTACTAGATGTTATTTTTTTAATAGTTTTTATAAACGAATTTAACGTTTGTTAATCATCTACATTAAAATTTTTATATTGATATGAAAATATATGGAATTAAATTATTATTATTAAAATTGAAATATTTCACTTATAAAGTTGAATGAAATATGTCAATTATATTTATGAAAAATTACATAAAAAATAATTTATATGAAAATATTTCTATAAAGGAAAAAAAATGAAAAACTACGTATAAAATCGAGAAAAGCAGGTTAGAAATATATTTTCCGTAATATAAATTTTCAATGCGTAAACGATTAGTTTGCCATATACAATGTTCCGTATAAACCGGCAAAAGCCCTAAGGGTATGTAGATAAGGGTAAGTGCGTATATATATATATTTTTTTTCATAAAGTACCACACCAAAAACTTTCAGTCAATTGAAGTAAAAAGAAAATATACGACCCCTAATCATTTACATATCGTTACTTTTTAGTATATGTTACACACTTTATTTTTCGGTCGCCATTTTTTTTTCTTCCACAAATACTTATTCTTCTTCTTTAAACCGAGTCGTTGATAAGGCCGTCGCGTTAATGGGTTCATAACGACGGTCGTATATATAAAAATATCTGTGATAAGGGCGAAATTCCCGAAAGGGGTTGATTTTCTTTCGGCACGCACGGAAAAATTTTACGTAACGCGGTTAAATCTAAACCGCTCGGTTATCTTACATGTTTTCAAAAAAACAAAATGTATATGTAGGGTAGTTGAAAAATATAAAATGGACATCATACTTTTTTTCGGACGCTGTTTTCTATGTTTACAAAAATTTTGAATTTGCTTTTACCTATTTTTACAGCAGAATAAACGTAAAAATTGACTATTAGACGTACTCTAAGAGTGAAGAAGGAATGAAATACATACAACTATTTACTAAATAAAATAAATGTACAAAAATATTTTTTTAATCAATTATTAAATTTTTGAAATATAGGTTCATAAAAAAAAATTAAGACCCAACTTTTGATAGCAATATTCCGTATATGCGATATCTAAAAATTCGATTTCTCGACACTTTTACGCATTCAGGGGAATTAAAAGAATAATATTTACAATCAATTTGTTAGCTACTCCTGATATATATATACATATATATATATACATATATATATATATATATATATATATATATATATATATATATATATATATATATATATAGTAATCCCTCGATTATCGCGGGTGTTCCGTTCCAAGACTCCCCGCGATAGGTGAAATTCCGCGAAGTAGGTTTGCTATAATTATTTACGTATTTGTACACAATTTTAAAGCTTTAAAAATCCTCTTCAACATTTTTGCGCTACATAAACTATTCCCATTCCTTTAATAATAATTACTCACATTTTTATACATTTTCAAAAATTCTTAAAATATACATTATTTCCCGCCAATCGAGTTCCGCAAAAAATCCCTGAAATAGTGATAGTCTGCAAAGTATTTTTTCTATTATTTTTTTTTAAAACCCGCTACAGAGCGAAGGCGCGATACGTGAAGCGCGAAGTGGCGACGGATTACTGTATATGATTTTTATTTTAAATTATATCGAATATAATAATATAAAATAAACTGCCGACATACGGTAAACTGAGAAGAACGATCGAAATTTCTCTTATATACCGCGACATCGCAGCAATTCGACACAATAAAAATTAATAGCTACATAGTTCGCATTAATCCGAATTCCATTTTTTCCGCGTCGCTTACGACGTTTCGTCATCGGTTCGTTTTTGACGATTTACGAGCGAGTCGCGAAGAAACGCATCCCGTACTGCGACCGATTTTTCTTTCTTTTTTCTTTTTTTTTTCTCGGTCTTTGTCGGATGATTCGAATGTATACGTCGCTCTATACGACGGCCACCTGGCGAAAATACGACGACATTTATGATCGTCGACGGCGAATTTGAATGGCGACAGGAAAAACGGTAGACGCGATGCACTTCCGCGAACTGCGACAATCGAAAACGCAGTAAATTTCATACAAAAGGTTCATATTTGTGCACACATACACACACACACACACACACACACACACATATATATATATATATATATATATATATAAGACACGGTATATACACACACACGCACACACATTTTTGAAATGCATACAATTGTTATTATGAGTGTTTGCGGAGTTTTGTAGTGAACGACCTGCAGTGACACCCGCGGTTTGAAAACATGAAAAGCAATATCGATATCATTCACAAAGTACTGTTAAAATTAATGCGATAAAAACGCGCTTCATGCAAGTTTGAGAAACTCTTATTACCCTTTCTTTGTTAGATTAATATAATATGATTTTAAATTATAATCGACCGAACGTTATTTGAGATCTTTTGGATAATGGAAAATGTTTGTCCAACAGTGGCATATCATATATTAATTTTAATTATTATAACTTTTATATTTTATGATGTATTTATATGCTGTATTATAAGCCAAAATAGGTTACGAAAAATATTATTTATATAATAATGTGAACAAAAAGTAAGGTGAATTTGTTTATAAAATGTAATTTTTTTTAATTGTTCTTCCAAATCAATTTTATCTCTTTCAAAGTAATCCCCTTCCGATAAAACGCACTTTTACCAACGTTTTTTCCAGTCCTCGAAACAGTCGGAATAGTCTTTTTCCGGTATAGCCTTCAAGACTTTCTTTGATCCGGTTTTTATCTCCTCAATCATATCAAAACGCCGTCCCCGCATTGACGTTTTAAGTTTGCTGAATAGCCAGAAGTCGCACGGAGCCAAATAAGGCGAATACGGTGGTTGCGAAACGATATGAGTCGAGTTTTTGGCAAAAAAGTCGCGAAGAATCAATGCAGTATGACATGGTGCATTATCGTGATGATGGAAACGAGAATTGTAAAAAGAATTCTCAGTGAATTTTGTGTGAAATTATTTAAAACAAATTATTTAAGTAAAAATTATTTAGTATTGAAATGTAAAAATAAACTATGATAGATCATCGACCGGATAATCCGATGATATCAAAATACGCCGCTATCATCGCATTGTCCGGCCCGGTTAGTAGCCGCACTGTAATAATGACGAGGGCCGCATAACGGGAAGCCGCAGACGTAAACATAATAATAAATATATAATTTAAAAGTGTGACGTTTATTCGGTACGTATTGCGTAATTGAATAGCGAATTACGTGCAACGTTTTATAAATGAGAAACGCGTTACGCACACACAAACACGACACATGCGTATTTATTCTGTATACGTTTATAATTAAAATTGGTAGAACTGTCTATATTATTTGCCGAGCGTTTTTTTTTTTGTCAAAAGATTTAATTATCTCCGATTACACGTGTTTTTACAACTCTTGTTTCCTTCATCACAATAATGCACCATGTCACACTGCAATAGTTCTTCGCGACTTTTTTTGCTAAAAACTCGACTCATATCTTTTTTCAACCACCTTATTCGCCTGATTTGGCTCCGTGCGACTTTTGGCTATTCAGCAAACTTAAAACGTCAATGCGGGGACGCCGTTTTAACACGATTGAGAAGATAAAAACCGAATCGAAGAAGGTCTCGAAGGCTATACTGGAAAAAGACTATTCCGATTGTTTCGAGGACTGGAAAAAGCGTTGGCAAATTGCGTTTCAGTGAGATGAAATTGATTTGGAAGAATAAATAAAGAATTTATATTTTAGAAACTGTTCAAATTGTGAAATAAAACGTATTTTAATATAGAAATTTCCTTTTATATTATTATATAATATAAATATATACACGTGTAACCGTGTCTAAGCATTCTCGTATGTGAAAAGCGGTGGTGTTTTTTTTTTTTTTTTGATGAAAATGGATAAAATGGATTTATAGCCGTTTAATATTTCATACGTTCACATGCCAACCCCCCTGGGGGACGTAACCGTAATATTTTTCGCGGTAGTGCTTTGTGCATGGTACGTCACATGCCAAAACTACTAAACTATTCTCATTCATATATCGTGTAGATGGATTTGCCGCGTTTATTATTCGATACTGTTTTTGATAGTTTTCACTAACCCCCTCCCACCTTTATACTCCCTACGTCTCCCAAAAAAGTATTTTTCATATTCATTGATATGATTTTTTATTTAAAAAAAATAAATAACGAACTAGTCGTATTTTTTTTTCAATTTTAATATTAAAAATATAATAAAATTTATAAATTTGATACATTTGTGAATATACTTTGATTTTGATAAAAAAAATAATACTTTTTATCTGACCAAAAATAAAAAAAATTACTCATTGATTGATTAATGTTCTTCTCTAACTTCAAATAAATACAGACTTTTAAAATTGTATTAATCATAGAACATCAGTTAGATTTATATCTATTTAATAATTATTGATTTTTTTGTTAATTATATAATTACAAGTGGACCTGTAAAAATCGAAGCAAAATTGTTTTCTTAAATGTTGAAATATTTTACATGAAAATACCATATATATAATAATAATAAATTGATAGAAAATATATTATAGATGTATATTTTGACTTATAAAAATTATTTTAAATTAAATTGTAATAAAAAGTTATCATTGTTTAAAACGTAAAACGATTCAAATTTTCGTGCGACGATCGAACAAAAATAATATAATAACGAAAAAAAATAATAAATAAATAACAATTTAGGTCCACGTAGCAATTATTGCGACCTTTACCATTTAATTTTCGACTTATTTCCACCATTTTTTTTTTCACCAGTTAAATATTCCGCGTGCAATTATAAGTTTTCTTTTACAAGTGCTTAAAAGGCGTGTTAAAAAGTACGACATGAACTCGTTACGTCGAAAACACGCGAGAATTTCGCGTTTTTCTTCTCTTCGCTATTAAATTTTCGACGATTATAACGACGACGTTTTTTTTATTATTATTTTTATCGTATATATTATAAATTAATTTATATGTATATATATATATATATATATATATATATATATATATATATATATATATATATTATATAAATAATACGTATTTTAATCCTGGGATATTTTAAATTTTAAACGTCGACGTCGTCGCGCACTTAATTAATACGCGAAAATTGAATTTTCTAAAATTTATACGGTTAGATTTTAATTAATAAACTTATATAATGGTTTATTGTATATTATATGATTTATATGTATATATTAATAATATGCATATAATAAAGGGCACGTTTATAATTAAAAAAAAAATAGTGAAATAGAAAAATATTTATAAGAATTTCGTTGATTATATATTGAAAGATTATATCTCTAATTTATTTAATGAAAAAAAAAATAAATATTATGTAAAATATCTTTAAGTTATATATTATATTTAACCTTCAAAATATTTAAAGAATTCGATAAAATGCTATCCTTTCTTTATATATATATAAAAGATATAATAATTTAGAATTTCCAGCGTTTAATAATATTTAAATTAAATCATAACGAATTATTACTTTAACATTTTAAAATATGTATTAATAGAGACGTGAACTTTTCGTACGTCTATTTTAGCTTAGTGAAAGGCAAAAAAATAATCATATATTTTATATATATTTATACAAAAAAAAATCTATTACTTATTTGCGTCACGATTTAGAGTCAATAAATATAAACATTTCAAAGAACGCACATAGAATTTAAAATATAAAAAATATTAATTTTTACGATCGATTCGTAGAGTTCATACGCGTGCTGCGAATCATACAACAATCACTTATAGAGATCGTCAACCTTTTTTTTTTCCCCATTCAAATTTATCATTTTCGACATCACTATAATCGTCCGAATTTATTATATCTTTGTAAAAAATACGATATATATATTTAATCACATGTATTTCTGGAGAGAAAAAAAAATAAATATATTTTTCTTTTTTTCTATGAATAGAGTCTTAACGATCGCGTCGTTTTTCGTTCATTAATTATTGACAAAAGTCGTTTTATGCGTTCTAATGTTCACTATATCAATTAGCGGTTCGGTTTTGACGAACGAAAATTAAGAAAAAAAATAAATAAATGCCCCCCCCCCTGTATATAATCTTTGTAAGTGTAAACGTGCTTTATATACGAATCGGCGAGATCAAAAAAAAAAAAATAGACAAAATTCGTTACGGATCATTGAAGACGATAAAGTGAATTAATATTCCATTTAAAGACGCCGCCGGCAATTTTTATTCTATAATATTTTGATTCTATTATAGAATTTTTTTTCTAATCCAGTATTGAATGTATAATAAAATATAAGTAATGATAATTTAGATAATGACGACGATGAAGAGGTATAAATATTACAATTAGGTATACGATATAAAAATCAATAGTAAAATATTATTGAAGATATATCGAAATTATTGATATTTATTTGTGCAATTAAATTCAATATTTGATATTTATAAATCGATTCATAGATTTATATAAATTCCTGCCCGATCTCTTTTCCTTTGCGAAATTGACTAAATATTAAATTGTATTATATATTTTAATAATTTTTAAGTCATTGCATTAGCAACAAATAATATATATATATATATATATATATATATATATATATATATATATATATATATATTATAAATTGATGTTGAAATGTTGTATATAAAACTGACGGCACTAAAATATAAATTAATTTGTCAAACTATTGATTTATTCATTAAATAATTTAATATATGTTATTATTGTTTTTAAAAATCAGATCGAATAAAATCTTATTTCATATGAAATATAAATTTATATTTTATTATATAATTGTAATAAATGCAATTTTTTATTATATATAATATTAGAAAAAATAATAATTAAATGACGAATTAATGATAATCGTGAAAGAAAACAATTTAGGAAAAAAATGAGAAAAACTAAAGCGAAAAATATTTTTCCAAGAAAAGTTACAAATGGTTAATGCAATAAATAATCGCATAAGATTAGGGATGCGGAATATAAAAGGACCGCGACAGAGTGGAAAATTGGAAATGGCAGAAAAAGAGATGAAATTCCATAAAATCAATATTTTCCGTTTGGCAGAAACACATTGAAAAATAGATTATTCTTTTTATTAAAAAATAAAAATAAAATTGTTTTTTACATATTATAAAAAAATATGTGTATCAACCGGTAATGCCGATGAATATGTAATAGAAATATTTTGACGATTTTATTTTCTAGAATTTCTGATTTTTACAAAAGGTTTTTGCCAAAAAAAATACTTAAAAAATATTTTGTCAAATTCGTGATTAAATTATATTTTTAATAAAATAACTGATATTGATATCTTTTAAAAGCTAACACTGTAATAAAAAAGTAAAGTGAATTTGTGTGTAAAAATGTAAATCCTTTATTTATTCTTCCACATTAATTTCATCTCCTTTAAAGTGATCACCGTCCGGAAAAACGCACTTTTGCCAACGCTTTTTCCAGTCTTCGAAACAGTCGAAATAGTCTTTTGCCGGTATATCTTTCGAAACCTTCTTCGATTCGGTTTTTATCTCCTCAATCGTGTTAAAACGGCGTCCCCGCATTGACCTTTTAAGATTTCTGAATAGCCAGAAGTCGCACGGAGCCAAATCAGGCGAATACGGTGGTTGCGAAACGATATGAGTCGAGTTTTTAGCAAAAAAGTCGCGAAGAACCAATGCAGTATGACATTGTGAATTATCGTGATGAAGGAACCATGATAAACGATTTTGACAAATAGATGCTTGTCAAATATTATACAGTCTTATCAACCTAAGAAAAAAATATATAATTTACCTGCCTTTCTAATGCCCGGGAGTTTTAAATGACATTTTCACCTTAATTTTTGATCACAGTAGTATATCGAAAATCGTTCCTAGATATAATTGAAACGTCGCTTGTTCAATTATTTATACGATAGCCGAAGATCGAAGTGGGAACGATTTAACTTCAGTAAAAATTTATAATCCAGTCTCATAAATCAATATGCAATAATCGAATGATGTCATAGCTCGAAATAAAATCTCGAACGGTCACAACATGTGTACGATGACCACGCGTTGCGGTTAATTTATTCGGCACGTGTTTGTTGATAAAGCGCATTTTGAGAACCGCTTAAAAATAAAATAAAATATTTTTTTTGATTTAGATTTGATTGAAGAATAAATATGTGCTTGAAGGTGAGTCATGATTTTTTTTGTATCGTCTACTTACTACAGAGGTAGTGAAAATGCGGCTCGCGAAAGATTATTTGTGGCTTTTTATAAATATATCCGATTTCCATTATTGAAATATTTAAATACAAAACACATATTTTTTCTATTATTTATATGTTTTCAATAAATATAATTTCTATAAAAAAAATAATATGTATTTAATTGCGGCTTGCAAAAAAATTAAAATTTTGAAAAATTGCTCGGACTATCAAGAAGCTTGACCACCCCTGGTCTACTATATGATGACATTTGATGAAATACATCTAGCGGTCGAATTGTTTTGAATTGATTTTTTTAATAGTATTCAAGATATATTTCAATTAAAAAATTATTCATATTAAATAATAATATAATATATAGTTTTGTATTAATTTATTTTTGATTAATTTTTATCTGGAAATCATTTAAAAATTTAATATATATTATATATATATTTCCTGATTTTTTTTTACAGATGTTGACCTTTAACAATGTTATATAAAACTTTAAATTATTCTGCATTTTGATAACAGCATTTTTTTATATTAAATTAAATATCAGAAAATCATTATAGAATCTAATATTACATATTCGAAAATATAATAGTTGCAATAATCGAGTAGAAAATATTCAGTTGAACGTTTGCTGAAATTATTATAATTTTCAGAGATATTAAAAGCGAAAGCCTAACGCATATATTTGTTTCAGCACACAGCAATATATATTATTTTTTATTGCATTTCATCTAATAAAACTTACGCACTTAGTCGATAGTATAAACTTTTCGATATGGAACATTCGAGTGCGACGATAGTTTTCTATTATCTATTTTCTATGCCGAAAATATATAAGCGCTAGATAGAACATGTATGTGTGTTATGCATGCGAAAATTGCAAAAGTTTGAGAAACATCGATATTTTGAATGTTATGAAATGAGATTGAAAACTTCTACGTGTACGAAACGGTTTTAACGAATTACGATATGTGAATTCTTCTTATAGAAAACGACTCTGGTTCGTAACGTGAAAAACAAAAAAAATAATACATATTTTCGAATATTATCAAAAATATACGATTTATATTATATATATATATATATATATATATATATATATATATATATATATATATATATATAATATAAAAAAAAATTAAAATAAATATTCTTGTCAAATGGTATGTATTAGATATGGGTTAACGATAATTGAACAATTTAAAAATGGATTTTTAAATATTATTTCAATGATTATTAATTATAAATGTGATGTGAATTTATAAATATATTATTTCTAGATTTTAATTATGAACGTATAAGAATCGCGTTTACGACACTTTTCCATCTAGACTTTTCGCGCAAAATTAATTTTCTCCACGTCGTCGATAAAAATGGCAGTTTTCTCTCGTCAACGTCGCAATAAAATATTGTTTGCCCGATTCGTATCACTCGTGTTAATTAAAGTCTCGATGGCGATTTACGACGGTGGCGTTCCCGATTTTCGAGCGTAGACGCATTTTCCGCAAAACTATTTATTCGTCGATTAATCATTAGGTCGATTAATTAATTCGGTAGAACGTTTAAAGATCGATTCGGTCGAGTTAATCGAAAATCGGTTCGAATTGACCGACAATCGTCGGGCAATTTATAACGGCGCGGTTAAAACCCGTTATTATGTGTCGACTTGTAAGATTTAAACGCTGAAAATCAATTTTATTTTATCAATCATATACATTAATTTAATAAATAAAATAATTAGTAATAAATTGAAACATTTCTCCAATAAATTGGGTAGATATATAACGTTTTTTCTAGTCCTTGAAACTTTTGGAATAGTGTTTTCCGGTATAGCCTTCTAGACCGTCTTCGATTGGGTTTTTATTTCTTCAATCGTGTAAAAACGACGTCTCCTCATTGATCTTTTGAGCTTGCTGGATAGCCAGAAGTAGCACGGAGCCAAATCAGGCGAATACGGCGGTTGCAAAATAATATGACTCGAGTTTTTGGTAAAAAAATCGCGAAGAATCAAACAGTATGACTTAGTGCATTATCGTGGTGAAGAAACCAAGAGTTGTAAAACCACATGTATCTCAGATATAATTAAACCTGTTGACGAACAGACGCTTGGCAAAAGTTATAGACAATCTAACCAACCTAGGAAAAAAATACGATTTACCTGCCTTCCTAATGCCCAGGAGTTTTAAATGGCAATTTCACCTTACTTTTTGATCACAGTAGTATATGGTAGCGATCGGAAGCGAAACATGCTGTTTTTTTTAATCACGACCTCTTTATCATTCTAAGGGGTTGTTTTTCTTTTCCTCTTAGCTATTATTTTGTGAGTATTTTTTTGTTTTCATTTTGTCGAGTAGACATCTCGTCTGATGATATCAGGTCCCAAAAATAAAGTGTCTTAGTAAAGCCTGTCTGGATACACCCTTCATAGGTCACTCACTTGTCGGTTGTCGGTTTTGAACTGGTGTGACTATAAGTTAATTTTTTTCCATTATTATTTAATAACACAACAAACCAAATACAAATATATAAATCTCAATTTTATATTATTTATTATAGACGTCAAATATTTTGCATGCCAAAACGATTCGATTTTATTTAAGATAGAATATATATTGATCGATTTTTAAATTTATCCGATCATCAAGAGCACTCAGTAGAAAAATTAGTTGGTCTTAATGTATAATTGACAATCGATATCCGAGCATAAACACATTTATCAATCAATATGTAAATTGTTGCCGATTTACATACACTGACATTATGGAGACGACGTCGAAGGAAGGTCGATTCTTTTCGTACCTTTTATATATATATATATATATATATATATATATATATATATATATATATATATATATATATATATATATATATATTTTATTTTATTTTTCACCACAAGTCTACCATCGACGACGGTGAAAATGAAAAATTGATAAAATAAACAACGTACACTATAAGTGTGTTCGAAAAGTATCCGAACTCATTGCCTTTATAATCCATTATATGACATTGAAAAATAAATATGGCCGATATTTGTATATTTTTTTATACATTCTTAGATTTCATTTTATATTATAAAATGTGAAATAATATTATTAAAAATTATGGAACTCTATTGAAATATTTCAATCAATATTATGAAACAAAATATTCTTATAAATCTCTTTATCAATTCACATTTGACTAATGTAGTATATACTGTGATCAAAAAATAAGGTAAAATTGTCATTTTAAACTCCCGGAAATTAGGAAGGCCAAGTAAATTGTATATTTTTTTTCCTAGATCGGTAGGACTATCTATAATATTTGCCAAGTATCTGTTAGTCAAAAGGTTTAATAATCTCCGAGTTACATGTATTTTTACAAATCCTGGTTCCTTCTTCACGATAATGCACCATGTCATTCTATTTTACATTGATTCTCGACTCACATTTTTTCAGATTTGGTTCCATGCGATTTTTGGCTATTCAGCAAACTTAAAAGGCCAATTCGAGGACGCTGTTTTGACACGATTGAGAAGATTAAAACCGAATGGAAGTAGATCTTGCAGGTAATACCGGAAAAAGACTATTCCAACTGTTTCGAGAACTGGAAAATGCGTTTGGAAGAATAAATAAGAATTTACATTTTACAAACAAATTCACCATACTTTTTGATTACAATGTTATATATATATATATATATATATATATATATATATATATATATATAGTTCGGATATTTTTTGAGCAGACCGTTCAACATTTTTTGCACGTCTTTTATATGGTAAATATTGTATCGGATTGATTCTTAATCGATTCGAACTGTTAACAGGAAGCCGTTCGTTTCGAACAAAATCGTTCGCATTAAGAGCTATTTGTATACGGCAAGTTGACCATATTTTCACAGACATACAAATGGTTTCCTATTTATATTTTTATTGTATAATATATATATATATATATATATATATATATATATATATATATATATATATATATATACATATATAAAATAATAAATGGCTAGATAAATAAATAAAGTGAAACGTACGCATGGCGCGTATTTAATCCGTACGTTTTAAATTTTAATTGGATTCTAATGGTTTTCCATATTTTGTGGATTATGAGCGTGTTTCATTAACGATTGACAGGTTCGACGCTAAGCCATCGATCACAGTAAATGCGAATCGGTACTGCGCATAATCCTCCACTTTCTATATTATTATACGATCATAGTTTTATTGTTAATCTGATGTAGCCGAAATGTCAACGGCTTTGATAAATATCATACTATTGTGTAATGCGATTTATTTTATAATTTTAACATAGAAAATAAATATTTAATTAATTTATAATATAATGCTATAATTCGTTATATACGTTTTATTATCGAATTATTTGATAAATATATGTATATATATATATATATATATATATATATATATATATATATATATATATATATATATATTATGTATATTTAGTTTGTATTATGTGGGCGTAATTAAACACTTCGACGAATAAAAGTTGTAATTCGAATATTAAGCCGTCGCCTACGACGTTGTCGGAAAAACGTTTTTCCAGACCGATATTAAATTTCGAATTTTCACTTCGAGTTTGAATTTTTAAACGGCGAATTTACGACTCATCGTATGAATAATCGAACAATTTACTGTTCTGTTATTATTATTTGTTAACAAAAAAAAATATTTTTCAATATATAAAAAATATTAAGAATTATGATGTATTTTAACTAAATTTCAAAATTTATCAGATATAATAATTAATTAAAATGGGATTCTTAAGACAACATTATTTTCTTTAATAATTGTTTAAGTATTTCAATATTTATATTATATCTGAATTTTTTTGTAATGTTTTTCGAAAAAAAATATGATTCACCCTCATGATATGCGAAATATAATTAATGGTATTCACTATTATAGACCGTGATGACTATCTGCGGATGATATATATGGACCGCTCGTCTGAACGGTCATACCTGTATTCCAATGTTATTAATTTGGAACTCATAGTCACCCTAAATTGAGGTGAACGTGTCGGTGCGAACGGCCGTGTTTGCGAGAGGCTTTCGGGGTGGGCGGTTGGGCGGCGAGGGCTCGAACCGCCCACGTGAAACCCGCCATATCGATTCGCCAAAAGCCTAGTAGCCCCGCTAGGCGTATAACTCTAAAAGCTAGACTCAATTGAAAACCGCTAAACAATCGAAACAGAAACGTTTTCTTCGCCAATTTTACGACTATTTTTTTTACACCTGAAAACAACCTTGGATTTTCCATTTACGGTGTTGTTTTTCTTTTTTTCTTTTTTTTTTGTTTCTTTCATTTTCACCCGCCTCTTCCTCTTGAAATCGAATCGAAAAGCGATCGAGCACCGTCTGTCTGCGCCTTGTAACTCCAGAGACAATACTCCAGAGTTAATTGAAACGTTTTTGGATTGTTTATTTATTGTTACGGTATCGCTTCTTCTATATCGCATAATCTATAATGTAACAGTTCGTTGGAAAAGCTGGGAAATTTCGAAATCCATCGCCAGCCAATTTTCCAACCAACTTTCAATTGGAAATTACCGAACCTTATTGTTGATATTTCTGGAAAACCAATTCTCTATATTACTTTACAATGACGTTTTCGCTATATTCAATATAAATCGAGTATCGATTGAGTTTACTTTATAAAGACTGATCCGTTTATTATAATCAAAAAAATACTGAAAGTTACACGATTTTACTATAAAATTAATTTTCGTTTAGCTTAGTTGAAAAAAAAAACTTTATATAATTATACATTTAAAGTGATTAATTTTGTTGAAAACATATTTATAAGTTAATTACAACATTTCGTTCAAGAATATAATGCAATAATTAAATTTCAACCCCTCAAATGCCTTCATTATAAAAACGGGCGAGTCGCGAAACTTTCGTATGCGCAAACACCTGCGTTCGTCGCATCGTCGAACAACCGATTATACATACATATATACACATTTACGACACTTTTTCGTTATATATATATATATATATATATATATATATATATATATATATATTTTTACAACAAATATTATATAAAACGTACGTATGCATGGCGTCAATTAAATATTCATCATTGCCGCATTAAGACGGTTATAATAGCGCCGTTGCAAGCGCAATAAACTGCACATCTCACAAACTACAATTATGCAGGTGTCACCGTCGTAAATTTCCGTCGCAGTTAACGTGTTAAAATAACCTGACGTCTTTACACAGACGACTACGTGCGATGTTGGCTCACGCCGCTATATTATATTGCACTTTGACGCCGTTTCATATGTGAAACTTGACACGTGTGTGTATGTGTGAGTGTGTAAAAGTGTGCGTTCGTCACTGAAACATTTACGGGTTCGGTTTATTGCTATTAGTTGAAAATCACTTATGTAATTTTCAAAGTAATAGCAATAGGCGCCAAAGGGTTATTACTTATATATAATATACTTTTATATAATTCATTTTTAATTAAAGATTTTTTTTTGAGTTACTCCACTTGAGTTCTATTTCGACATTAAAATATTCGTACTCCGGTTCCGTTTCTGTTCCGAGCGAAATTCTCCAGTTTAACTCCAAAGTTCCGTTTTTAATCTTCAAATCACGACGATGTGAAATTATTTCATTTTACTTTTAATAATTTTCATTTTAATATGAATGACGAAGTAAAATTTCAGATATATTTTTTTTTCACACTTTAACATTTCATATTTTATACGCAAGTTTAAAATTTAGATTATATTAAATAAAATTTGTATTATTTATTATTTTCGCTTTAAACCGGATTATATTGAAGAACGCGAAAGACGAAATTGAATACAAGATCTTACATGTCGTCCGTCGTATAATGATTTAAGCGCGCTTACGACAGAGGTCCTTAACCTTTTTTTTAAGGTATCGACCTTGTCCGTGAATCATCAACGGTCTGGTGTTTAATAAGATCAAAAAATAAAATATATGCTCAATATAATTTCACCAACCTCATATAAGTTAAGCTCTTGATTATCCTGTTGCATCCCAATATGGAATCGTGTACGTGTTCACATTATAAATTCGAGAGTACAAAAGAAAAACAAATATAAAACTCGTATTATAATTTTATGCAAATATAAATATTTAATTACAATTTGTATAATATTGATATTATTATGTTTGAAAATTGTGTGTTAGGTGATTTTTATAGTTTGTTGCAGTACTTTTTAACCGTAGTGTGCCTTTTTCGTAATAGTCATAAAATTTATGTTGCCTTTCTTAGAAAGTTCGATGCACCGAAGTAAAAAAAAACGATGTCAAAGATCAAACTGAACGTCCTCGATAGAAATAAAAGAAAATGCCGGTCGTACGTAATTTTAACGGCCTTGGATTTTCAACGAGGACATTGGCCGTCATATATTATATATATAAAGATATAAAATGAATAAATATTATGAAAAATAATAATATAATTAAATTTAAATCGTTTAGATTTATTGGAGCTTAAGTGGATGGATGTGATTCCAATAAATACTTTAAATTTTAACCATTTTTATACGAAATTAATTTGTAAACCGTCAAATATAGTTTGAAGATATGAATCGATTTTTATTTATGACAAAAATAGAACTGTAAATTGTATATAGTATAAAAATCGTGTCAAAAATTGAAAATTTAAATTCGCACACAATGACGAATTCGAATGCAACGTCTCCGATGCGCTCGCGTAACGGTTGACGTGTCTGGAGGCCCGGTTTCAAAGTCACCGAGAGGCCGTTCCTCGCAAAAAAAAAATATATATAAAAAAAACGACAAAAAATCAATTTCGGGGCCGCAGACCGTACGAGAGCCCGTAACTACGGACGACGACCCCGTCAGCGTTCGCGTACCGCCGGTTGTCGACACCATCGGTCACATTTTCCCCGCCCTTAAGTTCTCACGCGCGCCTATTATATATATATATATATATATATATATATATATATATATATATATATATATATATATATATATATATATATATATATATATATATATATATATATATATATATATATATATATATATATATATATATATATCTAAAACTCTCACAGTCAATGAGACCTAATTACTAACAACCAACAACACTTGAAAGCTCGACTAGTATCCACGTATATATTCGATTTCGAAAGCTCCGAGTGAAATTTAACCCTTTCACTGATATATATATATATATATATATATATATATATATATATATATATATATATATATATATATATATATATATATATATATATATATATATATATACTATTGATATTTAAGTGCAGCGGTTCTGATCAAACTTTGCAGACTATATTATATACGGTTGTCAGTGACATGCGTGCGGTTCCATTTTCGAATTGTAATTATCCGCTGTTCTTCGGTAATTAGTCCTAGTAAATTTTAGGTTTGTGTGCGTGTGAAATTAGAGATGATGATGTGGTTAACGTTAGCGGTAATTTTGGGTTCAAAGCTCCCCCCCCCCACTCGCCTGAATCTAATATATTTTAGCTGTCATTATGAAGAAATTGAATACCGCGTATAATATATAATATATTGAACGTCTTATGATTACTAAACATATAATATATTATAATTCTATCGACTATTTTTTCAATATACTACTGCGATTGAAAAGTAATGTGAATTTGTCATTTAAAACTCCCGAGCATTAGGAAGGAAGGTAAATTGTATTTTTTTTTCTAGGTTGGTAGAACTGTTTATAACATTTTCCAAGCGTCTATTTGTAAAAAAGTTTAATTATCTCCGAGTTACAAGCGTTTTTATAACTTTTAGCTCCTTTATCACGATAATGCACTATGTTTTACTGCATTGGTTCTTCACGATTTTTTTGACAAAAACCCACCGCCTCATATCGTTCAGCAGCCACCGTATTCGCCTGATTTGACTCCATGCGACTTTTGGCTATTCAGCAAACTCAAAAAACTAATGTGTAAATGGGGTTTTGATACAATTGAGGAGATACATACACACACACACACACATACACACACACATATATATATATATATATATATATATATATAATTTTTATATTTTTCGTCATAATATTTTTTTGCGTACCCTTAGGAGTACGTGTATCACAGTTTAAGAACCACTGGTATACGTGGATGCGACTTAATTTAACATGATATGTAATATATGAATTAATAAAAAAATATCTACTTTAACTGTTTTTGAAAGATTAATATTTCATCGCGCACTATTTTTTTTTAATAATATATCATCTTCATAATTGACAGCGCATTTTCATTTTTCAGCTATAATTCACACGTATGAAATAAAATAGTAAAGAAAAAAAATTTCAGCGCACGCGAAAAAAAAACACATTCCACCTTCAAACGAAGAGCGGGAAACGGGAACGGTTTTTCTCGCTATTTTCTACTACGAAATAAAATAATAAAACAATAGGGGTACGGCAAACGGGGTTTTATAGAGGGGAGCTCTTTTCGTCGCGATGACGCAATGAAAAGAAAATTGCGCCCTAGAAGAAAAAAAAAGACACGAACGGCGTATTTAATTACGAGCGAAGAAGACAAACGAACGAACGAAAAAAAAAATAGTCGTGTATTACACGCACGTGAAAAAAAAGCGCGCTCGCTTCGCGTAATTTATCTTTCGTGAGCGCGCTTTTTTTTTCTCTTCTTCCGGTTTTTCTTTCTATCCAGCGCTATTTCTTTCTAGACGCGTTTATTACAGTCGCGGCAATTTTCCGCGAAAACGAAAGAAAATTCTGTTCTATTATCGGATATTATACGATTGCGTAAGTGAATTTTTTTTACATACAAACAGACATATTATATTTACTATTAAATTGTACAATTAGTAAATAAAAAATATTTTTTTTATATTCATATTGATTATATTATTTCGCGTAATTTTATATACTACTGTGATCAAAAAGTAAGGTGAAATTGTCATTTAAAACTCTGGCGCATTAAAGAGGTAGATGAATTGTATTTTATTCCTAGATTGGTAGGACTGTCTATAACATTTGTCAAGCGTCTGTTTGTCAAAAAGTTTATTTTTTTCCGTGTTACACATGTTTTTAAAACTTTTGATTTCTTCATCACCATAATGCACCATGTCATACTGCATTGGTTCGTCGAGACTCATAATTCGACTTGCTAAAAACTCGACTCATATCTTTTCGCATCCACCGTATTCGTCTGATTTGGTTCCGTGCAACTTCTGATTATTTAGCAAACATAAAAGGCCAATACAGGGACGCCGTTTTGACACTATTGAGGAAATAAAAACCGAATCGAAGAATGTCTATATAATATATAAATAAATATATGTATTTCTAATTAACGATGACATATGTTATTAATTATGTAGTATTAATATGTTATTAATTAAAAATATATCTTTTATAAAATGATACACGATAGCCGTTTTGAATTAAAAATATGTTTTTTGGCAAATGACATAAAAATATTTGAATAATTAAATACTAATTAAATCATCAATAGACGATTTCTTCGCAAAAATATAAACTATTGCCAGCAGAGAAAAAAAACACAGACTAAAAAGACGAACAAACGACCAAAGAAAAAAAATCGCGTTATTTTTTATTTCATACTTTGTCAGAGGAATCGTGACAAATCGTTCTGGGAAACTAAAAGTTTTTTTTTTGAGAATCATTAGTCAACCGCAATTTTGGTTGTTTTTTTTTTGGTTTTGTTTTCGTTAGATTTTATTGCGGGTTTAAGGTTCGTTTCCATTTCGACGTACTCACCTACGAAGCGTTTTTCTTTCTATTTTCGCCGCCATTTTTTTTTTATTTTTCTTTTTTCGTTTGCGTTGTTGTGTCGCGCTTTTATTTTTTTTTCCGCCGTCGCGAGGTTGTGTCGTCGGTTTTCGTAGTTTTTCCGACGACGACGACATTTTTTTTTCTCATTTCACGACGTTCTCCTCTTTTGCGACTATACGAAAATATTGCCGTCATTAATTTTGCATTTATTTGGGCGAGCGGGTGGTAGAAAATGGGGGGGGGGGGGTGGAAAATCGAAATTTTGCGTTCAATATTCGTAAGAATTATTTTGTTATTATATATATATATATATATATATATATATACATTTTATATTATATATATCGTCATATTATGCGACGCCAAATACCGGTTAATTTTCCGGAACATTATAACGAGTTGACCTTTAAATTAAAGTTATTTTCCCATCCCTCATCCCCCCTTGTGCATGTGTTACCACTTGCTATGTTCCGTTTCCATTAAAATAAAGCAGTAATCGTATTTCATTCAAATCTCGTCGGAAAATCTGAAATGTGTTTAAAAAATCAAGGTTTTCCACCGGTCAGTCGATAAAAGTGTTTTAAAATTTTATTTCGACTCTTTGAATAGATTTCACACTCATATTGTTAATAAAATAAATCATTTTTCATTTGGTCATCTGTCGAATAATTTTATTTATTTTTAACATCTTCCATATTTGATATTTTTTAAATTATGATTTGTATCTTCAATATCTTTCTAAGATACATGTTATTTTACGACATTCCGAATATTTTTTTTAACGAATTTTAATTCGAGAAATAAATAGTTACACGTCGTGTCGAATATTTCTCGTGATAAACGATCGTCGATAAATCGGAATTTTTATATTCAATAATTCCTATATTATTGTATTTTATTTTTTTTGCGCCTACGCATTTTGGAGTTCACAATCTCGAAATTATTCAAATGAACAAATATTTGGACAAATTAGTTTCGAAACCGACTTTTCGTTTATTTTGAGAGTGCTTTTGTTGCGACCTAAATCATTATTTGATAAATCGATATCGGAATAATTTTTTGAAAATGTTGTCGAATAAAAATCCGTTGGATATCTGAATAATAATTATCAAAAAATAAGTCAAAGTACGGCGATCAAAAAGTAAGGTGAAATTGTCATTTAAAACTCCCGGGCATTAAGTAGGCAGGCAGCTAAATTGTATTTTTTTTTCATAGGCTGATAGGACTATCTATAAAATTTTCCAAGCGTCTGTTTGTCAAAAGATTTAATTATCTCAGAGTTACATGTGTTTTTACAACTCTTGGTTTCTTCATTGGTTCCGTAACCACCGTATTTGCCTAATTTGGCCCCGTGCGACTTCTGGCTATTCAGTAAACTCAAAAGGCCAATGCAAGGACGCCGTTTTGACAAGATTGAGGAGATTAAAACCAAATTGAAGAAGGTCTTGAAGGTTATACCTGAAAAATACTATTCCGACTGTTTTGAAGACTGAATAAAGTTTTGACAAAAATGTGTTTTATCAAACGGGGATTACTTTAAAATGGATGAAATTAATTGAGAAGAATAAATAAAGAATTTACAATTTTTAAACAAATTAATAATTTTCGTAGTATAAAATTCATTAATACGAAACGGATATTATGTTGAAAATCATGAAATATATTATCCTTTTATATAATCATTGTCGACGAGTTAAACTGTGAAATTCGATCATTGTAAAGATCCAAAACGACGGTAGTCATAGTAGAAATGTAATAATATTTGCCTTCTGTTAGTATAATCCAGAGTAAACCGTATCCACAATTTATATAATAGTATATATATATATATATATATAGTAGAAGAAAAGGTTCGACTAGCCACAGTCACTGGTTGTTCGGGGAACACATATTTCATAGATGCTGGACATTTTCTATGATATACTGCCAGCGGTTAACAACGACCTATTACATATTAAATAAAACGCTTTCACAATAGGGACACAGCGACAAAAGGGCAAAAAGGGAAGAAGACACACACGAATATCGATATAGCAAAAAGACCTAAACCTGCATAATAAATCCGACGATGTGACATTTGTTTTACTGCCGTCTAGTCTGTTCGTTTTTAGTTTCCTTTCGCCAATTTCACATTTCTTTTCAGGCATTTTTTTAAAATAAAAATAATAATGTATATGTCGTCCATATTTGAAAATATGTTTTATGTCGGATAATTTAGATAATTTGTGAAAAAATTATCGTAGAACGGTTTTGACGAGCGCTGTTCGGGCGCGCCACGCGTGCCCGATTGCACTATCCCGAGTCCTGATCGCGGGTTTCAATTTGTTCGTAGTTGGTAATGATACGTGAACGATCGACACTCGTTGGTCGTATATTTGAAATATAAAATAAAGAATATTTATAATCATATTTTTGTAATAAAAACCTGAGTATTATTAAGTGGTGTAGAAAAAAAATTCAAAACGTGCAAGTTTTGGAACTTTAATGGATATCAATTATTTCTTTTTGTGTAGACATAATATAATTATTTAGATATGAAAACGTATATAAAATAATGAAATCTAAGATCGTTAAAGTCTTGTTTTTAGAATTTGAAATTTGATATTATATCTAGTTAAAAGCTGCTTCAGTTTATAATCTATATATGCATCATAAAGAGTTGTAACTTGTTCACGCAAAATTAACTATATAAATTTTATAATATATAAATATTTAAAATGTTTAATATTAATTTATTTTTTTATGAAATCTATTTATTTTGATTTATATTTATTTTGTTGTAATTTTAAGAATGAAATCTTATCGATAGATGAACGGAACAAGATTGTTTCATATTTTATTTTTTAAACCTAACAAAATTACAACATTTTATGGAGATTTATTGAGAAAATTGTTACGATATATCATACGATATTTAATAAATAAATAATAGCCAATGTGAAAAACTATAACTATATTTACTATGATCGTATGATATTTTGTGGTAAGTTATGCACACCGTTCGAGATATACAGCAGGGGTTCGTTTTATAGGAATTGGTGCATTCTAATGCAAGAATGTGATGTTTTTTCCGACGTACCCGATACGTTCTTTCGACCATACGTCGATCGTATCGAATAACATATTCAAACGTGGAAGTGTTGCATTTTGCACACGAGGCTACTTACTTTTGCAAGCCGAGCATAGCTGAAAACATTCGCTAACATTTCTTGTCTATATTGCTTTATTTTTTTTATTCTATTCATACGTATATATTTCGAACGATATGTCGATTTAAAAACAAAAAATAAATTTTAAATACAACTATTGTATGTGAATGATATTTTAATTAATTTGATTTAAGTAATATTCGAAAAAGACTCGGGCGTCCAAATATTGAAAAATATTAATAAAAAAACATACTTTTATATACATTATTGTATTATCATATAAATGTATTTTATTCGTTATGACAAATTATCACTGGTCGGTCAATTATTTTTTAAATCTATTAATTGATTCCTGCATTGTCGTTGAGAGTGACTAAATATAAAAAATTTCAGCTGAATCGAACATCGAAAAGTGTTCGAAAAATCGATTACAAAATTTCACCCGGACAAACAAACAAGTGTAATAATCTCAGCGCTATGAAGAAAAACCGACACTTATGAAAAATCTAATAAATTCTATAATTTTGATTTGAAACGATATATTTTCGATTTATTTATATATTATATATATATATATATTTTTTTTTTTCAATTTTAGAAAATTTAATATTATACACGGACACGTGCGGCAAAGGCGGTGCATTTTTCTGGTTTGTTTGTTGATGCATTTATTTTCGCCTCGTTCGTGCACGATGCAGTCGATCGCGCCATTTGAATAATTTATGAACGATATCGATAAAACAAATTCGGCTAGCCGGCAATGGGATACGCCCAGGTCTCGCGCTCCAACGGTTATTGATCGCTGATTCGACTCCGAAAAAAAAATATAATATATATTAAGCCAACCGCCCGTGTGAACTACTCTATAGTTGTTTTCCCTATATATATATATATATATATATATATATATATATATATATATATATATATATATATATATATATGCACATTTGTGAATTTTATTATTGAATCGATAGGTGAAATAGATAAAAAAATATACTAATATAATCGTTAAATTAAATTTAGTATTGAATAATGATTTTAAAAAATCCAATATAATATTTTGAAATTAATTCTATAATTGTATATATATATATGGATGACATGTGAACTATTTTTATCAGATTTTTTTTGTGTGTGCGTGTGAAAAACTGGAACGCAAAACAAAGAAAATATTATGAAAAACAATTTTCAAAATCGGTGTCAATATATCATCGTGTCATTTCGGATACAAAGAAATCAGATTCAATGTGTAGCAAATTTGTTCTCTATTGCATCATAGAGACGCGTTAATAAATTATTCTGAAAAAAAAAAAATTCCGTCCACTTTCAGTGATTTTCAATGACATTAGTCATAAATTTTTAACGAATATAGATTTCTAACAAAAATTATGAAAATCGTTTTCACTCATAATTTATGCGAATAAAATGTCAGACGTATATATTTTGCTGTTTTTCACTAGTTCTGATTCGAGTGAAATTCTGAAATTTTTTCAAAATATTGTTTAAGGTTTTATTTAAAACAGTGATTAAAAAAAACGTATTCTTAATATTTTTTATGTATTTTTTTTTATTCGGTCACATAACTGTTTTCAAGGATGCTGAAAGAATTTCACCGCATTTCAGAGATTTTTCACGATATCGCGCATACATTTATCGCAAATTGGACGTGATTATATATATATATATATATATATATATATATATATATATATATATATATATATATATATATATATATATATATATATATATATATATATATATATATATATATATATATATATATTATACTTCGATATGGCATAAAAATAAACTTATCTCATACACTATTATGTAGTATCGGCGCTAGAGATCGGTCCGACGCGGAACAAAAGATGGAAAATTTATGTGGAAAAATTACGACTCATCTGCGGAAAAACGTCTGCGGCGACAAAATATATTGCGTGTGGTTGTCATCTTTTTTCTCAAAAAAAAAATGTCTCTCGCTTGTTTTATACGCATTTTTTGTTTTTCAGATTTAATAAAACGATAAAATTTATAGGCGCTCGTCTAGAAAAGGGAATATTTTTGGCAGTGTTCAATTCGACGCTTTAATTAATGCGAAAAAGTTTCACTATGATTTCGTATATATATTTTTAACTATTATATATATATATATATATATATTACTGTAATAAAAAAGTAAGGTGAAATTATTATTTAAAACTAACATTTGTTTAGCTGTTTTACAATTCTCGGTTCTTTCATCACGATAATGCACAATGTCATACTGCAT
Source organism: Leptonema lineaticorne (assembly GCA_024500535.1). Taxonomy (NCBI): domain Eukaryota; kingdom Metazoa; phylum Arthropoda; class Insecta; order Trichoptera; family Hydropsychidae; genus Leptonema; species Leptonema lineaticorne. Next base: position 789,837 of record JANIJI010000006.1, on the reverse strand, counting down.
TGGTTCTTCGCGACTTTTAAGCCAAAAACTCGACTCATATCGTTCCGCAACCACCGTATTCGCCTGATTTGATTTCGTGCGACTTCTGGCTATTCAGTAAATTCAAAAGGTCAATGCGGGGACGCTGTTTTGATACGATTGAGAAGATAAAAACCGAATTGAAATAGGCATTGAAGACTATACCGGAAAAAGACTATTCTGACTGTTTCGAGAACTAGAAAAAACGTTGGCAAAAGTGCGTTTCATCGGACTGGGATTACTTTAAAGGGGATGAAATAGATTTGAAAGAATAAATAAAGAATTTGAGTTTTATAAACAAATTCACCTTACTTTTTGATCACAGTGTTATATTCAAATTATATGGCTTTATAGTAATAAAAAAATATATACTATGATGTGTGAAATAAAGATATTTTTTATTTTAAATCTTAAAGTTCAATTTATAAATATATTAAAAAAATGAAATTTTTACAGTCGCCGATCTCGTCACTAGTGATTGACGCGTCGTGTAATTTTCACACGGCGATCAGTTCATCTCAATCTGTGGGGCGGTGTCATCTCAATGGCATTTTATATATATATAAAAAATATCGGTTAATGGGACAGCTCGTCTTGTGAGTCATGCGACTTGTTCTCGATATAAGAACGTTCTCATGCAACGTGTTATTAGAAAGAAAGATGTGCGATTATGCAAATTACACCTATAATCGTATTATAATCGTTTGCAGTAAAAAAAGCATAATCTTGCATAGATTGATATAATCATTTTTAAAATTAATATTTATTAAGAAAATATATAAATTTTTATATATATGAAAAATATATCTTATTATAATAATGAATATTTTACGTTGACATTAAATGAAAAAGAGATAAACTCGTAGTTATTTTGTGATTATACATTACAGTAAACTTTGTAATCAAATATCTTCATTTTAGATACAATTATATTTTCAGACTATTATATACTATTCTTTGAGTTGTGGCGTTATTCGTACCAAAGTAAAATACTCATATGCGGTTAAAATATATAATTTAAAGACGGCAAGTGTTATGAATTCTAAAATTCTGTTTGTATGAAAACTAAACGTGAATTCCATTCAAATGAAAATTTAGATTTATAATTCTGAAGTAAACTTATAATTCCACTGTCATACGTTTTATATACACCTTATATGGATGATTATATTAGACAGTATTAAAATAATGGATATAAACAGAACAAAGCACGTCTATTACTAAATATATATGTATACATATTATTTATGTAATATTGAAAAAGGTTTAGTAAACCAATGTTTGTGAAATTAACAACGATAAATTTTCACATATTAGAAGTATAACACTGTGATCAAAAAGTAAGGTGAATTTGTTTATAAAACGTAAATTATTCTTTTATTCTTCCAAATTAATTTCATCAAAGTAATCCCCGTCATTATGAATTGATGAATTATCAGAAGATGCACGGCGCCAAATTAGGCGAATACGGTGGCTGCGGAACGAAATGAGTTGAGATGGTGCATTATAATGAGTTGAGACGGTGCAATAGAGTATGACATGGTGCATTATCGAGATGAAGGAATTAAGAGTTGTAAAAACACGTGTAACTCGAAGATAATTAAACTTTTGGACAAACAGACACCTGGAAAATGTTATAGACAGTTCTACCAATCTTGAAAAAAAATTACAACTTACCTGCCTTCCTAATGCTCATTAGGAAGTTTTAAATGATAATTACACCTTGCTTTTTGATCACAGCAGTATATTGTGTAATATAAACGAACTGACCCGTCTATGATACATCGTTTTACGTTCGCTTCTCCGTCGTAAAATCGGTTTTATTTATATTTTTCCGCACATTCACCGTCGATTTTGTGTCTGTACACGCGTAACGCCCTCGTGTTCGTAAGATATTCGCGCACGTTCTGTCTCACAAATGTAATTTGCATAGTTATTGTTCCGAAATGGGCCACGAGCGTACGTGGCACATTGCGTATGTCGAGTTTAGATACGACGTATATATGCAAAAGTTTATGAAATCATTACTCCTGACGGTATACTATATATACAGGGTTGCCCTGTCTACCCTTATTTCACGCCCTCGTGCACCGAGCGTTATTTTAGGTTATTTTTCCCTTCTTCTCTGGCTGGAGGAGCCAGTCTTTATATTTTCGACTATATATATATATATATATATATATATATATATATATATATATATATATATGTGTGTGTGTGTGTGTGTGTGTTTGTTGTATACAAACGCGTACCCGGTTAAAACATGCTAACGTGTCCGACGAGTTGGTTACTTGTGCCCTTTGTGCGTCTGAAAGAGTACGCTTTTTACCCTGTCAAGTTGTGTGTCTCTATCTTTTTGTTGTATTTGACTGTGAAATTGGAAAATTTTCAAGGTTGCGCAAGCTTTCGCTTTCCTTTGAACGTGCTCGCTTTTCCGCGATGCAGGGTTGTCAAAACCACTATTTAAATTGTTAAGATGGGAGAGTAGATTTAGAAAATTTTATACATTTAAGTCGCAAAACTAACGTAAAAATAAAATACTGGTTAAAATTTATTTTCTTGAACCGTATTAGAATTACGAAACCTTTTTCAAGTTGAATAAGTTATAATACTCTTTTCTCCTTGACATTTTGAGTAGAGCATGTTTACGAATATACGACGGTAAAAACATTTTTAATAATATAAAAATATACATGTCAAATATTATTATGTAAGACTTTTCGAAAAACTACCTCATTTATATTTATATTTTTCGACATAAACACCCTTACATAAATATTTGGTCTGTGCATCGATAACAGACATTACCTGACACGTTTACTGACACGTCGACCGTGCTTTTCAACCCCTGGAAATGGTATTGCAACGAAAAGCACTATGAGGCTGCTATAAATTTAGAATTTCAGTTGAGTGTGAATTTTTAAGTCATTCGTTTTTTGAAATTTTTCAATTCGGAGACGTTTTTCATTTATTCTTGAATATTTTATTTTTGTAAAATTAAATATAAACATTCTATGAAAATTATACGTTTATTTGAATTTTATACGTTTGAATCTTTTGATCATTTTATTTTTCCGTAACAAGTTTGGTAATCCTCGCCATTTCGTAGGGTTCTTATCGGTTTGGCACGAACCTATGGATTCGTCTAGGATTGCACAACCCCCTATATAAGCCTTGCACGCCACTGGAGTCTGAAGGTAATAAATTTCTACGATTTACTAGCACAGTTTTAAGCTTTCGTTTGTCACCGGTAATAAGTTTTATTGCAATAATTACACTATGAAATATGAATAAAATTAATTTTAAACCTGTTGGCATAATTTGTCATAATTCATATAAAAAAAATCTACGTTAACGTATTTATTATTTTAAGAGTGTAACTAAAATTGTATTCAATGAATTTAAAATTGAAAATGTAATTTTGATTCAGTAATTAAATGTATCTAAAATCGCGCCATCTTTTAGCACACTCGAATAAACACGGTTTGTGATAATATTCGATATTTTTCATAACGAGAATTATCGTTGATTAACTTAATTGAATGTTTTGTCATGCGATTACGAGATTTATGAGCGAAATCAACGCTTTTCATTTTTATTTTACCATCGCTCTTCGAAAATGGATATTTTTCAAACTGTAAATAATTACATATCATTTTGGTCTAAAATATTAAATTATTTTAATAAATAATATTAAATATTTTTTTTTCATTGTTAAAATATATGAAAATCGACATATTAAACTGCATTTTTTTTAGAAGCACATATTAATGTTGATATATTAAATGTACCATATATTAAATTTTTCACGTGTTTAAATATGCTTAGAATTAATGCGCGTATTCGTTTATTCGAGAATAAGTAATTTTCTTAATAAGACATCGACATTCACGACGATTATAATAATAATAATAATAAGCGTGGAATCACACTTTGAGAAGCGGTGGTGTGAGAGTGTCGTTTCGCATAGGCATTGAACCGAAATATCAAAAGCGAATAAACATACGTACGAATGTTATGCGTGAATATATATATATATATATATATATATATATATATATATATATATATATATATATATATATATATATTGAAATTTGATTTATTATGATAACCTTATCAATTTCAGTCATTTGTCACGTGTAAATCTCACGGTTCACCTGATTCGAGGCCTCCCCAATTTCACCCCCCCCCTCCGAAAAGCCTGCGTTCAAAATGTCATCTCGAGATTAAAACCAACCAACCAACCCGTTCCGATGGAAATTCTCGGAAAATCGTACCCGAACCCCGTCTCCGGTTTTTCGCAACCCCTGGCATGACGAAACCGCTCTTGCTTGACGTGGGAGGCGCCGTGTTGTCGCATTTCCGGTGGAAAATCAACGCGTTTCCACCACCGTTAGTATTTCCACCCTCTCGTTACGAACGCATATTTTTTTATATATAATTTATAATTGAAAAAATATATGAATAATACTAGATATATATGAATAATAATATATTAATTACTAGATAAAAACAAATGTATTTAAATTATTTTATATTACTTTAGATATAATTTGAATTATGAACCTAAATATATATATATATATATATATATATATATATATATATATATATATATATATATATATATATATATATATATATATATATATATATATATATATATATATATATATATATTATAAAATAAATAAATCACTATAATATCAATTCAATATGACCTATTTTATAAATAATTTACTTATAATATATAAGGAAATATCCACTTAAATTCTTTCTTAACTTTATATCTTGTTTCTCCTGTTGATTTTCCCCGAGGTTAATTATTTATGAGCAATGGTCTGGTCACGCTACGTTTTACCTTTCTCACACCGAATTTTCATCTTTACCCCCCGAGTCTCTCTCGGGAGTCTACGCGGAAGATTTCGTCGAGATAGATAGATAGATAGAGCCTTCAAGTGTGGGCGACAAATTTGAAAATTTAACAGTCTTATTAATTTTCGAATTAACTTTCAAATTTTCATTTCGTTTCAGGCGATCACTTCATTCGAATGTGATCATTTTTACAATTCATTCATAATAAATATATTTATTATAAATTTACTAATAAAAGAACTATATGATAAAAAAAAGTATAGTTTAATTTAATTTAATTTTTTACGTATATTATATATAAAAAAATTAATAACGCGTTTTTATAATATAATATTCAGACACTTAATAACTCATAAATTTCGTTTGAAATATTAATATAAATTTCGGAAAGCGCACAATTAAAATCTAAATGGCGCTTTAATTGAAGATTTCATAACGACGATGGAATATACGTTCACTTTATGTATATTAATACAATATATATATTTTTTTAATATGTACGACAGGACTCTGAGAGCGTTTGAAAAGTCCTTATAAGGGTAACGTTTTAATTTTAACTGCGGAAATAATGAAGACGGAAGAAGAGATTGTAATTCGGATCGTTCGTGGAAATGTGATGTCTTATCTACTCTCAGAATTTTCCGAGCGTATTATTATTATCGCTCGGGCGAGACGAGGACAAAAAAAGAAAAAGAAAAAAAAGGCGAACGAGACGAAAGCGGGCGGGACGGAAAATTGGGAGGGGGGCGGGCGGGGTGGAAAATCGGGACTTTCCGCGAATTTCGATCGTTCGCAGCAAATTAAAATAGACGTTTCTTAATAAGCTCATCTCTGAAGAACGTGTTCTAGATACGAACGTAGATATATTTTAATTTTATAATACCGGAATTCCGACGTCGTACTCATAGCCAATCGCCCCCCCCCCTAATTCACCCCACTCACCCCCATCGCATTTTCGTTTTAAATATAAAAATTCGCCTTTGACAACGTCCGTCGATAATGTAATGAAATAATAAAGGTTTTATTTTATTTTTTTTATTCTTCAAGAAAATATTTTGTTGCTTACGGACGAGTGTCAAGCCAGACTGAATTTAATCTTAATTTATGTATTATTTATTTATTTATTTATTTTTGAACAATTTACAATATATGTAATATAAAAAAACCTGAAATATAGTAAATTACATAGAGTAGATAAAAATTATCAAATATTGAACATTTTCACGGTTCATCGAATAAAATTTTCATTTTATTTAACGTACAATTTATATTAATATGGAATATTTGAAATTTCATATTTTGATATATTATTTATCAATTAGCAAGCAAACGAATTCCCGCATTGGCCTTTTGCGTTTGCTGAATAGCCAGAAGTCGCATGGAGCCAAATCTGGCGAATACGTTGGTTGCGGAACAACATGAGTCAAGTTTTTGACAAAAAAAGTCGCAAAGAACCAATACAGTAAGTATGACTTAGTGCATTATCGTAATGAAAGAACCGAGAATTGTAAAAAACACTTGTAACAACTTGGAGATAATTAAACCTTTTGACAAACAGACGCTTGGCAAATGTTATAGATATTCCTACTAACTTAGGAAAAAAATTACAATTTACACGTTTTTTAAATGACAATTTCACCTTACTTTTTGATCACGGTTGTATATTATAGTGTAATATTTCATACGAAATATCAGCATTTTTATTAGTACAAATAATTAAAATAGAAAAAAAAAATGCAATTACACGACGATTACAATATTTATAAACGGTCGAATACGTACTCAATTTATTTTCCAAGTTTAATCAAAATCGACAAATTGAACCGACGCGTACGTATATTAAAAAAAAATCGAAAAACGGTTATAAAACGCGCATATACCGGTCTGAAATTTTCAGAAAAAAAATATAAACGTAAAAGCAAATAAAATGAATATATATATATATATATATATATATATATATATATATATATATATATATATATATATATATATATAGATGCATAATGAATGCATATCGTTGCGGTCGACCGGTGGAAAAAGTAATCAAAAACTACAAAGCTGATATGCGGTCAATTCGCTTTCAAATTCGGTACCGTAATTAAAACTGTCATCGAGGCATAAAACTATGTCTATGACGAACGAACGCATATAAAAGTCTGAAATTGGAAATCAATATTTTTCATATGCGTCCGGTTTTCAGCTAGTTCTAGGCGTGTATGCATTTTTCAGCGAGTTTCGAACGCTCTATTAATCGCGGCGAATATGCAATGTATTTACATGCATACGGAAGTTGCGTATTTTCATTGGAATATATATATATATATATATATATATATATATATATATATATATATATATATATATATATGTGTGTGTGATTATTTAAAAACATTAATTTAAATAAATTAACGATTTACGATTCGTCTTTAGTATTAAAAAAAGCGGGTAATTTTGAAAATTTATTCTCATACGAATTTTGTATGGAAGAGTATAATAATCGTGAAAAAATTGCTATTAATTAATTCTTTAAAATTTAAAAACGTAAACGTTTATTAATAAACGACTAAAACATATTATTTAGTATTTAAATTATAAACGATAATTTTCAGTATTAGTTCCGTTTATGCTTAAGCACATTTCTGGGTTGGAAATATGTATTAAACGCATTCGCAAATAGAACGATAAACTTATCGAGCATAATGTATATGGGAAATTCCTTTGACAGTTCACTTTTAGTATCCACGTGACTGTTGGAACTTTTGCAAAGTTACCGCGGAAGATACACAGCCTTCGTGGAAAGTGTATTTTACTTTGAGTGCTTCACATTGCATGAAACTATAAATGCTGTGTAAACCGCATAAATATTATCGTATATCGCTTGTTGTTTCTTGTCATAACGTTTGCTTTCTTCGATTATTTTGTTTAAAAAAAGGCTATTTATTTTTTATAATACCGAGAAATATTCAATGTAAAATTTCTATGAAAACATGTGTACTAATTCAGTATGAATGTAATTTTAATGATTGAATAACAAATATCGGTACTATATATATTGAAAAATTTTATATTAGCATTTTTTTTTTTTTTTGTAAGGTGAAATTGTCATTTAAAACTCCCGGGCATTATTAAATAGGAAGGCAAGAAAATTGTAATATTTTTTCTTAGGTTGGTAGGATTGTCTATAACATCTGTCAAGCATCTGTTTGTCAGATGTATTAGTTCTTCATATCGTTTCGCAACCACCGTATTCGCCTGATTTGGCTCTGCTGAACTATTTTTTTTTTTGAACTATTTGAAATCTTTATGCTACGGTGATATATAAGAATCCACTGAACAATAATATAAATCGATTACTATGATTAAAAAACAAAAAAAAAAATAATAATACGAGCAAAATGAAAGTAAAAGCGTAGACGATCGTACGGCACAAGAAACCAGCGCCGTGTCACTGTTCTCGGGCGCCTTAAGATGGCAGACGTTGTTTCCTAGAGACGTGACTCATTTTAGAGTAATGTTTATTTCAGAGCACGCGGACTCTCAAAGACGCAAACTTTGTCTTGTACCAGTGCAGACTGCTATTATTTCAATAGACTAAACCCTCAGTTTCTATATATACGGCATATTTCTCGTTAAATCGAATCGATTTTATCGTTCGAGTACCGATTTTGACGAACTTTTACTTATGATATTTTTATATCAATATAACGATACAATATATATAATATTTTTAAAATTGTTATATAGCATGCATTTGTGTCTAATGCGCACACGTTATTATAAAATTGTAGGGCGTCAAGTGCAAGTAGAATAAATGTTGATTAAACCGTTTTACATAGCTTTTATGGGTTGTTTACTCGTGCCGCTCATTTATGACGATTAATTAGTGGCACATATTGCATTTTTGCATACGATCGTTATTAGGCGGCGGTACACATGCAAAACTCAACGACAGAAAAGGAACATAAATTATGCGGTGAGTGCACAAAGGGTGCAAAAAAGCAATTAAAATAATCTGAAGCTATCGCCGTAAAAATGCAATGCTAAAAATGTAGTGAAAAACGATGTTCAACATTAGTTTTCATACGTGCAAATTTTACATATACCATAGAGTCAAATCTGTTTTTGTGCGGTCTTTTTGTATGCGTTTTTTTTTGTGCAGCATATGAATCACAATACGACTCATTGTATTGGCATCGCTCTTTTGTTATCAGTGTGTATGTATATTTTCATACAATCAGTCAATTTCGATACATAAATGTGCTTTTTAATAATTTCAATTAGTTGCTATTGACCGTTCTTTTACACGGTTCCCCTCTACCGTATAAAAAAAATTGTTGTGTTAAAATTATTTTCTATTCCCACAAAAACAGGTTTGACTGTAAACGTTTAAAATTCGATTATTTTCAAATGTCGAAAAAATCAACTGGGGGTGAATTTAGAGAATACGGCGGATGGTTATGTCGATAAAATTGGTCATCAATTATGATATTCAATGTCGTGTATATGTACAATAATTATAAAATAAATTTATTTATTCGTATTGACTATATATACTAGAAAAAATTGTATCATTTTTTCTTAAAGCTCAAGTACTAATTTAACACGAGAAAATTGTAGTAAAAAAGCACGGTCTACGAGGTCCGGATAAAAAGCGGGGTCCTGACCTATGCAAAAAAAATATAAATTAAATATTCATAAAGCAATACGTATTGCGAGCATTTTTCAACCCTCTCCGGCCAAGGACGACATAGAAATATAGAAAAAAAATAATAATCAAAGGGTTATTTCGCTTTAAAATCAGATTGTGTTGTGCGGCGCTAGTTCTTGTCGTTTTGCGCTGGTTTTTTTTTTCTTTTCATTTTACATTTTTAAATATGCGCACCTCGCAAACTCGCAGTTTTAATTCGCGCAATCACGCAACGTTTCCGCCATTTCAGGGCTTTTCAACGAACCTACAAAAGAAGGATGATTAAAAATAATGCACATCTATTATTCGATATAGTCAACCTATTCTCCATAGCAAAATGACGTATATATATATATATATGTGTGTGTGTGTGTGTAAAAAAATATCAAAATATGTCGTTCAATTAGTCATACGGTTAAATTTAACACCTCAAAAAAATATTTTAAAACACGTGGCACATGTAAATCATTCTGTATAGTCGAGTTGATAAGGTGTTAATATGTACATGTCACGTTGCAATTCTTATTATGCAGTTGAACCCTTTGGTCATATTTTAATTTGATTGCGTAAAAAATTTCTTTTTTCGTATACATTATATAAAATTTCGTTATGAAAAAGATTATGTTTATTTAAAGTTTATCAGTTGAACTAAATTTCATTTTCACAAAAAAATTGGTTTTTGAAATTGAATCGTTAAATCTTCATTTAATTTTTTAAAATATCCATTATAAAGCTTTAATATATTTTATTTAACACATATAGATATATCTTAAATTTAAAAAAAATATTTATAAATTAGAAAAAAATAGAAAATATTCATTATAAAATGGTAATATTATCCAAATTAAATAATTATTATATAAATATAGATAAATATACTACGTAATATCTCAATATAAATTTAAAAATCAGCTCATTTATATATATATATATATATATATATATATATATATATATATATATATATATATATATATATATATATATATATATGTATATATATATATATATATATATATATATGTATATATATATATATGTATGTATATATATGTATATATATATATATATATATATATATATATATGTATATATATATATATATATGTATATATATATATATATATATATATATATATATATATATATATATATCAATACTTTTAAAAACCGTGAATGAGCACAGTATTAAATTAACGCCCCCCCCCCCATTTTTATTTTGGGCTCTTATGTAATAATAAAAAATCCGTGCAAAATTCGTGCCAGTACGAAATTATATTTTATTACGGTCAAATACTGAATAAATCACAAAAAAAGTCTTTAAATCAACCTGCCCCCCCCCTCGATCCCCGGCTACGTTTTTTAAATCGCAGACTTTGCGCTGCAACTAATCCGAAAATACCGATAAAAACTCCACCCGCCCCCCTTAAATATAACGAAATTTTGTGTGTGTATATATATGACCCCCTTCTAGAGTTAAAATCGAATAAAAAAAACGCCTTTTTTAAACCACGCACCAATGAACTTAGTAAATTATTCTCGTAAAATTAAATGCCACATATATATAGATTGCAACGTCAGATAGATTTAAATGGCAAAACGTAAATTTCTGTCGAAAGAAATTGCAAAACGCACACACACACACATATAAACATATATGTATATATATATATATATATATATACTGAATTTTCTGAAATAAAATTTCATTGAATAATCCGCGAAAATGTATGGAAAAAAGGCTGCTGAAAAAAAAAGTTTTTCATGTTAAAAGCACGGAAAATTCGACGTTTCAAACGTGCGCGCGCGCTATTTAATTTCGCATAATTCGTCAATGAATATTCATTTATAATAACACGGTTTTATTATTATCATCATCATCGTTACGGTGATGTGTTTGTGTGTGTGTGTGTGTATCGTTTAGAAACAGGGCTTTTCAATTTACTTTTGTTCGAATTTTTTTTCAAAATTATATATCATATAAATATAGATAAAAATCACGATTAATATAAAGTCGTATAAAATATTTTTTCAATATACTACTGTGATCAAAAAGTAAGGTGAAATTGTCATTTAAAACGTTCGGGCATTAGAAAGACAGGTGAATTGTATTTTTTACTATGTTGTAGGATTGTTTATAATATTTGTCAAGCGTCTGTTTGTCAAATGGTTCAATTATCTCCAAATTATTGGTTCCTTCATCACGATAATGCACAACGTCATATTGCATATCGTTCCGCAACCACCATATTCGCCTGATTTTGCTCCACAACTCTATTCAGCAAACTCAATAGGCCAACGCGGGCACGTCGTTTTGACATTATTGATGAGATAGAAACCGAATCGAAGAAGGTCTTGAAGGCTATAAATAATAATTATTTTCTTAAATATAAATATATGATAGTATTATGAATTTTTGGTCAGTGTTTGAAATTTAATTTATTAATAGATAAAATCAAATATATTCAAAATATTGATATTTAATAAAATGTTTTTATACGTAAATATTTAAAATAATTTAATATATATATTTCTTTAGTAACAAAGTATACAAATTACAATATAAATATGCAAAAGAAACGTCGATCGCACGAGGGCAATTAGTTTGAGTCGCACGACTTTCACTTAAATTCGCAATACTTTAAAACTGATGCCTGGTAACTTTGAACCGGTGCTTTATACTAATACCTGTATAAACGTACACGTATACAAAAAAAAACCAATATATACGCACAAAATATATATATATGTATATATATATGTGTGAGTGTGTGTGTGTATTTGTGTAAAAGGGTCAAATTGCATGATGGCAAAATGGCGAGTCATAGTCGGTCACGAACCCGTATAATGGGCTTTGCTAATTAAATGGCAAAAGTACTTTCAACAGATGCAAACGACTAACATCGCTATAACAACATGACAATTAAGAATTTCTGTTAAAATTTTCCAAGATTCGCCATATTCGAGACGGTCGGAGGTCAAAAGGTACAAGTGTATGGAACGTGACGCTCGAAGTTCGCCCCGTTGACGCTATTATACCGTTTCGCTCTACGCGTATTTTTAATCATTTATGTTAATATATATATATATATATATATATATATATATATATATATATATATATATATATATATATATAATTTTTATTTTAAATATTTTAATGTTCAATATATAACACTGTCATCAAAAAATAAGATAAATTGGTTTATAAAATGTAAATTCTGTATTTATTCTTCCAAAGTAATAAACGCACTATTGTTAACGCTTTTTCCTGTTCTCGAAACAGTCGGAATAGTCTTTTTCCGATATAGTCTTCAAAAACTTCTTCGATTCGGTTTTTATCTCCTCAATCGTGTCTAAACGGCGTACCCAAATTAACTTTTTGAGTTTGTTGAATAGCCAGAAGTCGCACGGAGTTAAATCAGGTGAATATGGTGGTTGCTGAACGATATTAGTCGAGTTTTTGGTAAAAAAATCGCGAGGAATCAATGCAATATGACATAATGTATTATCATGATGAAGGAGCCAAGAATTGTGAAAAGACGTGTAACTCGTAGGTAATTAAACTTTTTGACAAACAGACGTTTGGAAAATATTTTAGGCAGTCTTACCAACCTAGGAAAAAAATATAATTTATCTGCCTTCCTATTACCCGGGAGTTTTAAATGACAATTTCACCTTACTTTTTGATCACATTAGCATATAAAAAAAATACATAAATTTGTAAATTTATCTCTAAAATACAATCGAATAAGACGATTCGAATGCATCTGTATTCCAAATACGGCATCATCAAAATAAATATCAGCGATAATTCAGACAGTAATTGATTTGTGCATTTTCTAAAAGTCGTCGAGGAAAATTTTATCCATAGCCATTTTTCACATTGGCGCACAATTATGCCTAAAATGCCGTTATTATGTTTGTATTTAAGCTCACGGAAGGTTGTCTCAACTATAATTATCGTTAGTTGACATTAGTGGGTTAATATGGCAGGGTGACATTTAGATGTTCAATATAAAACCGTCTAACAAACGTATAAACATATTTCAAATAAAGCGAAATTTAGCTACATTACCATAAACTCGATTTTATATCATGCCATTTAATCGCTTTTCATGCTGTTTTATTGACGATATTTTTTTTTCAGTTTTATTTTCACTTAGTTGTACTAAGATAATGTGAGATATTCGATTTTAATACGTTATACAGTATATATGAAATTTTAAAATACAAAAATTATATATATTATAATAAAATTTGACCTACAATAAAATAATTTTTATCGTTTTTTTTTCTTAATATATATTGTATATATGTAAATCACTCGAATCGTTAAATAACCCAGTTAAACGCTCGTACAAATGTAAAGAACGAGTAAACGCGTCTTCGGTTTGACTTTAATAAATTATCTGCAAGTTTTTAAAATTGATTTATGATTTTTTTTTACAATCTCACGAGAATGTTGCTATGCACTGTGAATTCATCAATTATATAATAAATGTAAAACCGAATATATCACTTCAAAAAAATATATTATGTATCTAAAATTTTTGTGTCCGCACACAGTCGAAAATTTCGGAACAAGATTGATCTAATTCAGAGCTTTTCAATTTAATAAACATCGTTATTATATATTCATTCATATTTCTCAAATCTCATTTTGAATAAATTGAATATTTTCTTTTGGTTTTAAGGATGTAAAAAGACCTCCGCTCAAGTCTTTTAGAATCTAATCGATTATCTTGAACGCTTGTATAGTTTATTCAACTGTTTTCAAAAATGTAACTTCATCATAGATAATGAAGTTTTATATATTTATATATATATATATATATATATATATATATATATATATATTATCATTGTTTCACGGTCCAAGTGCCGTCCGCGAGTCGTGCTTTAAACATACCTGATTTAACCTGACTCGGTTAATTCCGAAATTGTAACCGATTCCAAAATTCGTCTCATTTATTATTGTACGTTTATTTTAGTACTTATCTATCTACTTTTTTCAGTACTTTTATTCTATGAATTCATACACACACACACACATATATAATAGTCGCGTATTTTTGTCGATTCATTTATCAAATCTGGGCGTGAAAGAGCGTCACCGACTTCAACGGTGATTTTATTTTCAACTTTTGGACATTTTTGAATGGTGAAAAATGGTTATGTCGTGTCAGAGTTAATAACTGGCGCCAATTAAGCCACGGTTAGAGCATAGTTTTCTAGTCGGTTCGATCAATTACCTATTTTTTTTTCTATGCAGACGACCGATGACAAATGTGTCGTGTTAGATGACTGCAAAACATCTTTAGAAAAATTTACAATTTATATTTTTGATATTATTAAATTTGTCAATTATGGTTATGGGAAGATTTTGTATGAATTTGAAATATATAAAAATGCAGTCATTTAACTAGAAATATTATATCTGAAGGTTAAGCATTGAACCGCCAATTTAACCTTATAAAAAAATCAATAATATATATGAGCCATAAAATTGTTATTTACATTTTTTTTTCAAATAAAAAATATTTTATAATTTTCGTAATTTATATTGGATATTATATAATAATGGTTATCAGAATGAAAAATACAGTGCATATATTTTTTATATATGAAATTCGTATTCAATTCCATTTCCAATAATATTATAATTGTTGAAAATAAATATTTGGAAAATCCCGCGCTTCGTATATAATAATATTATCGTAATTCAGGATATTGAAATTTTATAATATAATGAAATTGTTACCGAATACTTTATTATCGTGATATTATTACTATGAGTAAAATTATACGTGTTTATTTATTTATTATTATTATTTATTTTTTATTAAAAAATTGAATCGCATATATGGTATATTAATTCATAATTGACGTCATTGTTGGAATATTTTCGACGTCGGCACGTGATAAATTCAAAATTAAAATAATTGGCACGTATGAAAAAAATTGATGCGAAAATTGCATATTATTATTATTATACTGTTGTTAAAATCGAAAACCTCAATTGGAATTAATTAGTGCAAATTTTTTCTTTTTCAGTCATATTTAGAGCTAATTCTCATAAAAAACGTTCGTTCTGAATTGTCATCAGATTTTTGGGTCAAAAACCTTCATATATAATTTTTATATTTTTTTTTGATAATTATTTAAAATATTAATACATCACGATCAAAATCAATCAATGTACGAATGCCATTCAAAAGGTTAATTTTTTATATTATGATTTTCAAAAAGATGTATTATTTTATTATAATATTAAAAAATATTTTGTTAACAAATTATTAATAATATTTTTTAAATTACAGGATTTTAATTTGATATCATTAACTACTAGTTAAAACATATTTCACGTATATTACTCGATTTAGGTCACGTTGTAGAACAAGAATCGTGAATTCTTATTCTCAAATATACTTTAAACAAAATTAAAAAGTTATTTTTATGACAAAAACGAATTTTCCAAATATATATATATATATATATATATATATATATATATATATATATATATATATATATATATATATATATAGAAAGCTAGAACGAATTTCCCATGGCGAACGTCACGTTGCCGAAACACGTGCCGGAAAAACTCGGAAAAGAAACGTTCAAAGCCTCCGACTGGAAAACGCCGACTACCAGAAAAGGACGAAACTCACAGCGGAACGAAACCTCCTAGAGGGTGTTTTCGAATCTAGGGGCAGTTTACTGGAAGCCGGTTTCGAAAAATCGCACTCCCGTCGCCAAAAAAGGCTACTATAAGTCCGAATTTCCACGATCCGGACCGCAAATCTAGCTAACCCTGTATATATATATATATATATATATATATATATATATATACAGGGGGTAGTCGCTTGTTGGATGCAACTGTTACATTCAATTTTGTTGACCATGGTTGGCCGTGGTTGGGACGTATGCCAAATTGACAGTATTAGTTTTGCTCGCGGACACCTAAAAAGAACTCCAAAGTCTACGAGCCATCATATCTACAACTATATATTTCATAGTTTTTGAGAAATTTGCTGTAAATTTAGCTATATATTTTCTATTATTTCTATATAAAAAAATATTTTAAATAAAAATCAAAATTAAAAAAAAAATATCTGAACATCGATTTTGACAGTCATATATATAAAAAAATATTATATATATACGCTCCAAGCATACTGTATAATAATAATTATCAATATTAAAAAAAAAATCATTAGATAAATAAGCGATGTATTCATATATAATTTTAGATTTAGGTTCGATTACTATGCGGCGATTCTAATACAATATTAAAAGAGAACAAAAACAAACAAAAAAAACATAAACGAAGAGAGTGATAATAATGATATGTTTGAATTGGCATCGATCGTGTTATGATGATATCACTAAAATTGTACATTTGCAATGTGTAATTTGGAAAGTTTTCCTGGAAGCGATTCTCGGTCAAAAAAACATAAATTACATTGTCAATGTAAAACTATACTTATTCAAATTGCGGTGGATGCGCAAAATATGTGTTTTTAATTTGATTCAAAACGATTCATGTATATATATATATATATATATATATATATATATATATATATATATATATATATATATATATATATATATATATAATTTATTATATGCAAAAATATTTTATTATTAATTTTGTATAGTTTTTTATGAATTGTTTTGTTAAAAGTGATATATTATATTTCGTTGAAAATTGAACGGTTGAATCTGTTGCAAATATTTTCATTTTAAGCTAAGCTATATATATATATATATATATATATATATATATATATATATATATATATATATATATATATATATATATATATATATATATATATATATATATATATATATATATATATATATATATATATATATATATATATATATATATATATATATATATATATATATATATATATATATATATTACACGAATTTCTCTTATATGAACTCTAATGTCCATTAGAGAATATCCGTCAATTATTTTTGCTCATTAAATTTTACGAACATTCACGGACACATGTTTATGACGCGCAAGTGTACGATTTCGAAAATCGCACCGAAAACAGTTCAACATTTGCACGGTGCATTTAATTGAATTCCGTTGCAGAATATCGAATTTCGAACTAATTAAACCCGTGTGAAAAGAGAGAGAGAGAGAGAGAGAAAGAAAGATGGAAGGGGAATCGTATTTGAATGCGAGCATTCTTCAAATTTTGCACATTTCGTCTATAATATTTCCTATATATATATATATATATATATATATATATATATATATATATATATATATATATATATATATATATATATATATATATATATATATATATATATATATATATATATTGACTAATGTATATGAGCGTATTTGTATATCAGTGATTTATAAATGATGTTCTGTAAGCTTGTTCCGAATATTTTGACAAAATTGAGAAAAAAATATAATTATTATTTAGACAAAAAATATTTTTATTTTATATTGATATAACAGTATAATATGTAAACAATAATCAAAAATTTCAGATAAATTTAAATATTAAAAAATAAAATTATATAACGTTTAATGAACATACTGCACTTCTACGTAATAAAAAAATAAAAATATTACTGTTAATTAATTTTGATAATTTATGATGTATTTTTTTTGTCATAGAATATCGTTTGAAAATGTTGAGAGCGACTGACATATGTGTGTGTACACACGTGCGCTCGCATATAGATATCGTATTTTATGTTTGTAAAAATTTCGAAAACGGGAAACGCGTCGAAATTCCAATTAACGGCTAATTGGAAAAGCCTATCGAATTTTCCGCGGCGGAAATTCGGGAAAACTATCGGATTCGCAATGCGCACCGTCGAAGCCCTTTGTTTCGTCAAAAATTAGCCGAATTCGTGTACGCTAAAATTTTAATATAGGCACGTTCGCCTACGATGAAAATTACACTATATACCTTCGAACGTCATAGGAAACAAGTGCGCACAAAGTACGAATCATAAATCGGCTTTATATATCATATACATATATTATATATATATATTTATATATTAAAAAAAACCTCAGTGAAATTTATGCGAGTCGCGTCGAGTCGTATTTAACCGCGAACCCTTTTCACACCTTGCTATATATATATATATATATATAGACAAAAAAAGCGGTTTAACGTCGGGATTTAATTGAGAAATACTGTTTTAAAACGCATTTGCGACACGTTTAAGTGGTCCGCGTATTTAATGAAAAGAACTTAAAACAGGCAACAGGTCACTGTCCCGTTTGTAAAGAACGAACATAAACAAAAAAAAGAAAGAAAAAAGACGCGTATTTCTTTTCATCTTGAACGGTTAAAAATCCATAGATCACCATATTAAAGTATATATATATAAATAACAAGAAAAATATACAAAAAAGACTATCAGATTGAATTGATTTCTATAAATACTTGAAGACTTATATCATAGCAACCTGTGACCCCAAGACGGAGATTCGTTCTAGAATAGAACAAGCTAGATTGTAGTTCGTATCCATGAACAAGTTTCTAATATTGAAGAATATAAATATGACACTAAAAATACGTATCTGGAAGCCTTCGAGATGTTGTGCTATCGTAGAATGCTAAGAATATTTTGTACTGACAAATTGGCAAATAGCAAAAGTTTTGAATAATGTTAGATAAAAACAAGACATAGTGAAAACGGTTATGTTAATATAAATGCAATATCTTGGCCACATTTTGAGATATGATAAATACAGGCTTCTTCAGATAATTTTTGAAGATCAATTAGGAAGACAGCAAAACTCGTGGCTTAAAGATCTTCGTCGTTAGTTCAACTGTTTGACAATAAAACTCTTTAAAATGGCTGTATTGAAAGTTTCGTTAGTCTTGTGAATCGTCAAGAAGTGTACATATAAATTTATTTACTTTTTTAATAAAATTGGGAAAAAAATAATATTCTCAATAGTTTCAGTGCTTAAATGCCTTCAGCGAGTGCCTAAATGTCTTCAGTTTTTTTCTATTATGAAAATTTTGTACGTTGCACTTGTTTCTTTCGGTCTTTGATGACCTCGTATGTAATTTTGGATTTGCCCAATAACACTATGTCACTATTATCGAAGACATCTTTTAACGATGACGAAATTTCGATACGCGTGCCACTCCTGGCAACGCTTCAAAAAACCGAACTATACTTCACGTCTCGTCTTCCCGTAGGAACTTCCCGGCGGATAAAAGAAGACGCCACTCTTGTATGTATATGAAAATAAATAAAATAAATAAAAAAATAAATAAACAGAAAGGGAGGGGAAAAGATGGAGTGACACGGCGGCAATTCCGCAATAAAATTTATAACGAATGTTCACGGTTAACATGTGCGCGCGTTCGTTATTTATGCGTGGCACACAACTCGTTATAAATAAACAATTCGCTGACATTTTCTATGAGTTTATCTGGATCGATATTTTTCACGTAAATGTTTAATCAGAACTAATTCATTTAGTATATCGTTTAATTTTATTTTTCTAGTTTGATAGAATCATAACTAGAAATTGATATGTCATATTGTGCATCGTTCATATAATCCGATTTAGTAAGTTATTATGATATGAATATATTATTTTATGATCGATTAGTTTTTGAATGGATTTATAATGTTAACATATTACCGAGGAAAAGCGTAATAATATGACTTGACGTCTGCTATCGCTTAAATGGGGAAGCGTAGTAATACGCTTTGGATCGTCTGATGGTAAATGATAGTAACGTAGTAATACGATTGAATTTTATATGAAATTATTATGTCATCTGTTGAATAAATATTTGGTCTATATGAAAAAAATATTACATTGTATTTTTCATAATCAATTTATTCGATTTTCAATATTGACATAGTGGTTTAACGAAATGCTTACAAAATTACCCCCTTTTATGTAGCAGATAGAAACAAATTATTTTAAGTTTAATTATATTTTCGATCAATAAGAATTAAAAAATAACTGAAATTTCAACATCTCTTTTTTATAATAATTAATTTCTTTGGATTATATATATATATATAAACACAATAAATTTTGAAGTATATTAAAAGCTTATAATTTTCTGTGTTTATTCTATTGTAGATTAGATATGATATATAATTGAAAATTTCCGTTTTACGATATAATAAATCAGCGCCTTGTAACTCGTAAAATAGACCAAGTTATCAACTTAAAAGTGTTGTAATTCCGTTGAAAATATATTATATTATATATTATATTTTATAAAAAAAAATATTATTAAATCACAACCAATTTGCCAACTCGACTCGACCGACTGGTCTTTGTCGCATTATATAAACATTTAACACTATCGCCGCCGTCATAATTCATCATAATTGCACCGCTGAAAATACATTCGTATATATAATATTATATAGGCCATTTTTCATCGTGCGAACCGCCGGTTGGCGATCGCTGTTGCGCGATATTTTCCGCAACGAGCACTGATCTATCTCAATTGTTGGAAAATCGGTTTTAAAAATACACGTTTTTTTTATTATTTATTATTGAAAATCGGTCGGTGAACCCGCTTCATTCGAACGAATATATATTATTTAAATAGAATTGTATTAATAAATTATTATTTTGTTAATACAATTTATATAAATATATATATATATATATATATATATATATATATATATATATATATATATATATATATATATATATTATATATATATATAAAATTTGGGATGTTTGTTAACTGTGACATGATGTTCAGTATTAATAAATAATTGGCGATAATTGAAATGGTAATTAAATTTTTAAAATAAATTTACGATATTGATCGGATCGAATGGTATAAGTGTGATGTATCGTAATATTATAAAAATTGCTATAAAATATTTTTATTTTTAACCTCGATTATTATAAGACATAAAAAAATAAGTAAAAACATTGAAAAAATCGTTTTTTTTTTCGAAAGATAAGGATTAATAAAAAACATCGTATACAGTCACTTGTTTGCTTTGACAGAACAATTCGTATTATAAAAAATGGCATTCCTTTTTTTGTTTAAATTAACATATCCGGCAATTGTCGTATTAAGAGCGAATTCAATTTCGGAGAATTGTAATTTCTTTGAAAAACGAAATCCAATATGTACCTACGCAATATAAGAAGAGATTAATGACTGAGGACTGTAAATGCATTATATATATATATATATATATATATATATATATATGTTACTGTTAAAATGCGAAAGTCGATACTGTGATAAATAACCTAGGTAGGGTATACGGATAATTATGATAAATTAATTATTAATATTGGCCTTTTGAGTTTGCTGAATAGAAAGAAGTCGAACAGAGCCAAATCAGGCGAATACAGTGGTTGCGAAAGATATAAGTTGTAAAAACACGTGTAACTCGGAGATTATTAAACCTTTTGACAAACTAACATATGAAAAAAAAAATACAATTTACCTGCTTTCCTAATGACCGAGAGATTTAAATAACAATTTCACCTTATTTTTTGAAGTCATATTATTTTTTTTATATATATCAAAAAATAGAAATTATTGCATTTATATCGTACAATCTTTAATCGTCTTATATTATATATACATAATATGTACGTAGTTAGATATGAAGTTAAAATTAAACTCGATTTTCGGAATCGCAATTGAAAATTTCGCATATTGCTCATTTACTATACGGTAATTGGAATTTTGTATAGTTCGAAACGCGTATTTTCCTATTAATATTCGTTATAATTGGAAACGATAATAATTATTTATTTAACTAAAAATTAACGCGCACAATCGATTCTATTTATATTTAAAATTATAAATAAATGATTTTTATATAAATATTTCACATTTTATTTTATTCATTGAATTTGTAACGTGTTTAACGATATTTGAAATAGCTTGACGTTTACGTTTCCATTGTGAAAATAATCGTAATTTAATTTTAATATTATACAATATATAAAAGAGATATATTCACGTATAAAATTGTCTCGTAGCCAATATTATTATTTATATATATATATACATATATATATATATATATATATATATATATATATATGTGTGTGTGTATGATCTTTCTGCGTACAGAATCATCGGCGTACATTGATTTGATCACGTCATTGGCGTGGCAAACGTTAATTTTGGCCACGTTTTGACTCTATAGGTCATTATCAAGGTCGCACAGTGACTATTTCGGTACGAAGAAATATATAAAAGCTGCAACACACGATCGGGTTCACAGGGACGATCGGGTCAACGTCGTAAACAATATCGACGATGGTTCGTTAATACGTCGAAAATAGACCATTTCACCGATTCCGATACAAATTTTATACTATTTATTTAATGGTTAGGCATCGAGCTGGTGACTCGACTACGTTGTACAATATTTGAAATATATTTTTTTCATTTTATTTAAGATCAAAATTTGCAACATTTAAATTTTATATATATATATTTTAATTTAACACTTCATTTTTAAATGTAAACTTTGCACTGAAATATAATATATATGGCTTTTTTTTCAGATTTATAATCGCAAATTTCGAGTGCTGACGTAAATCGCAATTCGTCGACGGTTCAACGCCACCGAAATTACTTTTACGTCGAAATATGGCGTTTGCCGAAAGTTGACAACCGACGTTTACTATAAATTCCCATATATATATATATATATATATATATATATATATATATATATAATACAATGTGTGGAAAATTCAGAATACGCCGTTAAAGTTGATGTCACAACGGTCGACACGAAAACGAGTCATCCGACCGAACCGAAAGTTGCGTAATCGGATCAGACTGACAATATTTACAACATTGTCTGCGTTTGTCGAGTCGTTGCAAATACGTGATTTAAACTGTTGTAAATAGATTATGCTTTCTATAATAATTGTTTGTGTATCTAGATTTTTATCAGCAAGTCAATTTAGATCTATATATATATATATATATATATATATATATATATATATATATATATATATATATATATATATATATATATATATAATAGAATATATATTCACAAAATCTTCGTGATAAATATTGAGCATTATTCTGTTTTATTTTTCTAAACGGAGATTCACAATTTCATTCATAAACATTCTTCTTATTTTTTGTTTGAAAACATGATTTAAGATTAAAATAAAAAAAAATAAATAAAAATTAAAAAATGAATGATTAAAATAAAGAAATTTTATAATTCATATATTTTTATTTTAGTTTCAAATCGTTTAATTCGAACTGAAAGTATTGTTCAATACTGCATTAAAAATTACGAATTTTTCTTATAAAAATATATATACCATATATATAAACATTGCAAGTGTTTTTCATTTAAAAAAAAAACATTATAATATCAAAAATAATTTAAAATAAAAAAAATAGTTTTTATATTAAATATTCACGATTTGATTTAATGATAATTCTATATGTACAATTTGAATAAAAATTTCAAGGAGTTTTCTATACAAAAAAAAAAAAAAAACGAAATATATTGTTTTGATAATATGTAATCTGTCAGAGAAACGAGGCGACGACCGTCTGCCAGAAACATTGAAAACGTTTTCACGTCTAAAAGGACGTCGAAAAAGTGCGATTTTCGTCGAAAACATATCGTCTGAGCGTTTTTACGATCAGGAAAATGCAATCAGTGACAAATTTTCTTTACAGTATTATCTGAGGTTGATCTTTTGTCAACAGACATACTGTTGACAGACATTTGGCCACAGGACAATATACTCGTTGAAAATATTTTAAATTTACCGTCTTATAAAAAAATAATTAAATATGATAAAATTTTACTATAAGAACATTATTATATTATATAAGTATGATTAATAAAATTATGAATAGATTTTCTTAAATATTTGTATATTGAAACGATTAATTGACGTCTTATATATAATAATAACATTTTCAGTTCACTTTAGACTGACAGATGTGCGATTCGATCTTTTTTTTCAGCGAATGACCTATCTCAATAAGTGACGTCCGTCGACCTTCAGCAGTCGGCTGAAAACTTTCGATTTTATTTTTAACGATTTTATTATAAATTTTCGACCCACATCGGCCGAATAATGAGCTAAATAACGTATCGCATTTTTCGACGATTTGCGCATTCGAATGAATCCGCTGTCTTGGGGTCAAAAAAACAAAGTGCACCAATATAAAAATCGTTTAGTATGAAATTATAAATAAAAGATTTTTCAGGTCGTTAGTTTAAATAGAACGATACATTTTGAAGGATCTATAGAAAGTGCATTATATATTTTTTATTCGTGAATTGTAATTTTAAACATTTTCCAAGTGGCACTTCAGCAGATGTGTAATAAATTATTTGTTCGCGTTAAAAATACTCGTTTTGCGAAACATGCGATTTTAAAAGTCGTTAAAATTACGACCGTGTTTACTTTACGTCGGGTCGTTTGCGGATTTTCTTGACCGTTAATTGATATATAATAGCTTTAGAGATGCAAATTTCTCCATGAAAAAAAAAATAATCACGATAAACGTACATTATTTGAAATTATTTAAATCAATGATTTATATTTTTAAACATTTGTATTTTTAAGCTTGTATCATAAGATATAAAATAAAAATATTATTCGTAGAACCGAAAATTGATAATTAATTCAAAGCGTTAATTATCGACGCAATATTATTAACGTCGACATTTTGTGCAAGTAATAATTTCGAAGATCGGATAAAATTTTAAATTCGAAATAAAGGTCAAAAGCGAGCGAACGGTTCGCTTCCACTATTTATTTACAACTTAAAATAATCGCAAAAGTTAAACGGCACCGTTTCAGCTGAAAATTTCGACGATGGAAATTTAACGGAGTCTTATTGCCGTTGCCGAAGGCGATAAAGGTCGCCATCAAAATCGCCGTTAAATTAGTTTTAACGTTCATCGAAACAGGGTTAATTTCACAGACAGTTTTCAGCAATGGAATCGTTGTCATCGTCTAGATAGCAAACGCTCTCTCGATAGCTCTATTTTTATTAGGGTCGTATCAAAAACACACACATCTTCGTTAAGTATTGTATTTCTTTTTATATTCAATCATTATTTTATATAAAATTTTCTCTCTGTACACATTTTGTATTATCAATTGTTCACTTTATTCATCATAAACGGCGAATATTGAAATATTCTACATTAAAACATATAGTAATAAATTGTATTATAATATATGAACAATGTATATTTTAAGTTATAATATCATTATGTAAAAAAATACTAGTCGTCGAATATATTATAAATGCTGACGTTTCACTCTTATATTTTAAAAATATTTAATTTTTATTACACTTTAAAAATGCTAAATTCTTTTAATATACTATCTTATCAATAATAAATTACATTTAAAAAATAAACTATATATTGATTTCAACTTTCTATATATCAAAAAAAGTGATTTATTTACCTTTTATAGTCCACATAATTTTATAGTACAAAAGAAATATTTATCACTATCTTTTGACACAATTAGAGAAAAATACAAAATCTTTACATCAAAAGACCTACAGAGTCCTAAAGCTAAAGACATATTGTGTTATTTAAAAAAAAATAATAAAAAAGACATTCGGAATTTACGATTGAATTAACTAGCTTAAAATTAAAGCTCACAATATCGTTAAACGTTGAATTTAAAACTCGCTTCTTACCACATAAATAAAGTCATTATCAACTGTACTATTAAAACAGCGGACATTAAACAAGACTTAAATTCGAATGTGTGTGTGTAATTTAATTATATTAGAACTTCTGATGTGACCCTCGTGCGAATGTGAGGGGAATTCCGGGATCAAAACGACGGCTGTAGCGATGGTAAAATTTCAGAAACCATAATAAAACTTGCACTATCTAACATTTATTCGCGTTTGCATAAATGCTTCTATATATTGCCATCACCGACACCGTTTCGATCACATACACCCTTTGTACACGTATAATATAAAAGACATTTAGTCCATTTTATACTTGCGCACATATATATATGTGTGTGTGTGTTCGTTTGAAAGATACTTTTTCGTATATTTCTGATGTTGTTATATTTGCGCTATAAAAGTTTTATATGCGGACCGTTTGTCGCGAAATTAATATCCTCGATTTTATGCCACTTCTTTTTTTTTTAATAGTGACATATTTTTAATACATGCACGTGCTCTATAAAATATAAATAATATAATCATATACAATTGACGATAATTGATATTCAAAAAACGATACACAAAATTGAATTAAAGAAATCTAGAGATGAATCTTGAATTTCTCTGATTATCAAATAGTGGTAGATAACGATAGAACATATATCGTCGAATTACGAATAGAGTTTGAAAACATTATAATTATAATATTCAATTCGTATTATATAGAAAGAAATCAATCGGACGTCGAAATCGCGTGTCACGGTCGCTTTTCGTCGATGAAAAATCGTGCAAACGACTCGGGCAAAGTTTACGGCCAAATCGAAGCTTTTTTTTTTTAATGGAAAACGTACACGAATCTCTAAATACGCCATTGACAAGTTTGCATATCGCGTATAAAATGTCTTTGTGCACTTTAAAATGTTTATTCTTTTAGTGCGACGTCGCCGGTTTTCCACTGAAACGACTCGTTCGCTTTGTGCTGTAAAATATTTGCATGTTAATTTTCCCTTAATAGACCAACCTAACCCCCCCCTCTCCACCTCTTACCCCATCTCCCTTCAGTACCAAGAAAAACTTGAGTCAACAGTTAAAATTATACATATTTTTGCTACGTTTATGCTGTTTCTTCTTCTGCTACTTTAACTCTGTATTGCCCATTATGATAATAAACTAGATTATGAATCGTATTATGTGACATCTGGTTAAAAGTATTACTGAGCTCTAGTCAACAGATTTTGCATAATTGGATTGCAAGTAATGTATATTATTGTGATCAAAAAGGAAGGTGAAATTGTCATTTAAAACTCACGGGCATTAGGAAGGCAGGAAAATTATGAATTATTTTTCCTAGGTTGATAGAACTGTCTATAACATTCGCCAAGCGTCTGTTTGATAAAAGGTATAATTATCTCTGAGTTACACGTGTTTTTACAACTTTTGGTTCCTTCATAACGATAATGCAACACGTCATACTGCATTAGTTCTTCGTGATAGTTTTGCCAAAAACTCGACTCATATCTTTTCGCAATTACCGTATTCGCCTGATTTGGCTCCGTGCGACTTCTGGCTATTCAACAAATTCAAAAGTTCAATGCAAGGACGTTGTTTTAACACGTCCTAGCAATGAACTTTGTCGGAAAAAGATTATGCCGACTATATCAAGGACTGACAAAAGTGTTTTATTAGACGGGGATTACTTTGAAGTTGGATGAAATTGATTTGAAAGAATAAATAAAGAATTTTCATTTTATAAACAAATTCACCTTACTTTTTTGATCACAGTGTTATATACATATTTTTTTACCAATCAACACGTTCGACTTCATTCAAAGCGTTAAACGTTTTTTTAATTCCTTCCGTTCATTTTATAACGATAAAATTTATTAATAAATATGCACATAAAAAAATCACTTATTATGCATATTTTCATTGACTTTTCCTATGAAAAAGAAAATATTCAAAAACGTATATAATGACAGTAGTAA
Source organism: Leptonema lineaticorne (assembly GCA_024500535.1). NCBI lineage: Eukaryota > Metazoa > Arthropoda > Insecta > Trichoptera > Hydropsychidae > Leptonema > Leptonema lineaticorne. The sequence continues at coordinate 761,572 of JANIJI010000006.1, read as the reverse complement.
AAAAAAATCCAGTTTAACCGTCATTAAGAACGTATTTGACGATGTTATAAAACTTTAATTATATACGAGAGCGGTTCAATAAAGACGATTGCCTTTTAGGAATCGTATTATGTCGTTCGAAATACGTGTTACGAAAAAATAAAATAAAAATAATAATAATAAATATACGATATTTCAAGCTCTCGAAACTTTATTGTGAGCATATACAGACTGACTCAATAATATGGGTGCGCGTATCGTTTTTATTTGTAAATGTAATAATATATATAGCTGTTAAGTTTTGTTTTGCAATAGTGTTCGGTTACTTTCGATTATGATAAAATATATATATATATATATATATATATATATATATATATATATATATATATATATATATATATATATATATATATATATTTGTATTGTGTGTGTATAATATTGGATCTGATATTATAAATATGCGATTATTGTAATTAATTATATCTCAATATATATTAAAGTCTAAGAAATCGTCAATTAAAAAATTGACAGTTCAGATGAAGACAATTTTATTTATTAAAAAGTCAAATATTTATATTATAAATAAAAAAAATCAAAGACATTTCTCAATATCAAAATACAGACGACGCTTATATATTTTAGTCGCACGGTCACATTTTTATCTACACACACAGCGAGTACTATACATATATCTATTTATTATTATTATTTTTTCAATTTAATATATTATAGAGATCTATTATTCCACATAACGAACGTTATTAGAATACAGAATAATTTTACACAATATACGACGTTTTACATAGTCAAACCGTAACGTTCACATATAAATATATATATATATATATATATATATATATATATATATATATATATATATAGTAAATTTTGTATGTAACCTTAACAAAATAGGCGCAATCTACGTGAACGTAATAACTACGTGACGCAGCCAAGAAAACCGTAAATACGTCTAGTTTTCATTCAAAATACAAAAGGCAGTCACGACTTGTGAAATGTCTAGTATAAAGATATCTTACAACTAACACACATATCGTGCAATATATATATATATATTTATATGATAAATACAAACTAAATAGACAAAATGAAATATACCTATATATAATAAAATATATTGCGCAAATCCCATTCTCATTTCGTTGTACGTAATTATGCAAGCAATGATCGTCAGTAGTTATATTTGCAATAGTTTCGATATGTAATGATATCGATAAAATTAAATAAAAACGAATGAAACTCATATTTATGTATGTTTTAATAAATATTTTTCGATTGATTTTAAAGTTCTGTTATCCTTTTTATATATTGAAATTATACTGTTTATAAAATGTAAATTCTTTATTTATTTTTCTAAATCAATTTCATCCCCTTCAAAGTAATCCACTTCTGATGAAACGCACTTTAGCCAACGCTTTTTCCAGTCTTCGAAACTATTGAAATCGTCTTTTTCCGATATAGCCTTCAAGACCTTCTTCTATTCGGTTTACTGAATAGCTAGAATTCTCATGGAACCAAATCAGGCGAATACTGTGGTTGCGGAACCAATGCAGTATGACGTTGTGCATTATCGTGATGAAGGAACCAATAGTTGTAAAAACACGTGAAACTCGGATATAATTAAACCTTTTGACAAACAGACGCTTGTCAAATGTTATAGACACTCCATCTAATCTATGAAAAAAAATACAATTTACCTGTCTTCTTAATGCCCGTGAGTTTTAAATAACAATTTCACCTTACTTTTTGATCACAGTAGTATAATTCTAATCAATTTTTCTTGAATCACAATATAAAATATAAACAGTTAACAGAAGAATATTTAAAATTATCAAAAAGTGTACGAAATTACGTGACATTTAATTAAAGAAAAATATAATATAATTTTAGAATTGTAATCGCTTACGGCATTGTAGATTAAATATTGCGATATCAAAAATAAAAATTCATACATGACTCAAATGAAAACGAAACGATTTATATATATATATATATATACACACACACACACACACACACACACACACACACATATATATATATATATATATATATATATATATATATATATCAGATCAAAATTTCGTCGCAATCATTCGTACAATCGCAGACCACACATTGAGAATCGTAGATTTTAACAAAGCGGCATTATTTATATAGAAACGAAGTTCTCTTTCAAATGTTACAGATATTTCGATAAATGTTTTTAGGTTATTGCTTTGGCACGAGTCGCTTTTATTGCGTTTTTCGATTTATGCAAGAAATCGACGATAATTATAATGATAATGTCACTTCAGTAAAACGGTTCGACGTAACGATTTGAACGTATATTATATCGCAAATGAACGTTTTCAATTTAAAATCGTGACGATTTCAACTAAACCAATCGTCGTTACGTGTAATTATGTCATACGATTATAAATTAATTTATATATATATATATATATATATATATATATATATATATATATATATATATATATATATATATATATATATATATATAGTAAGTAGTGTTAATATAAAGTTTAAACTTGTCAAGCTTGATAATGGAAAAATCACTTATAATTAATTTAAACTGCACACTGCAATTTTATTAAATAATTTTATGTTATCAAAAACAGTACAATATTTTGGCGGACGGCATGCGACCGCGGGCCTCGTATTTGACATGCATGTTATAAATGAATTTTAACTCAAGATCTATAAAATATTGTATGACGTAAAAAATGAGTGATATTTTTTATAGAATAAAGTCAATTATAATTTCTTTATATATAAATATATGTCGCATTATATAAATATCTTTATCATTATGTTATGTAAATAATCGTTTATGAGCGGATTTTGTATTTTTTTTAAATAAAATTTAATATTGATATTGAAAATATTCCTATTTTATTTATAGCAATCGTAGAAAAATATACAATAGAATAAATTAACATAAATGAAACGTTTGCAACAAGATGTCGATCGATCAACTCGGTTTACTCGACACTGAATAGTATCAATTTTTCTCATGATGTCGGCGGTTAAGTCCGCACTTTTTTTTTTTTTTTTTGTTTTGAAACGTCCTTCCCATTATATTATAATATATTTTATTTTATATTGAACGATCTTTACGTATCGAGAGGCAATAGAACATGCAAAAATCTCGAATTGCATTGCGAACGATGCGCATTCGAGCTCGCAATGTCAGCGGATATAAATAAGGCGATTGACTTCTACGGTCTCTAAGATATAAATCTTCAACATTGTACACCACCCCTGACTATTGAAAAAACGGCGGTTCTCAAAGTTTACCGATAAATAATAAAAGTGCGGTCGCGTTCCGTTGAGAATATTGGTTTTCCTCTGTCTGAACTCAGCTTTTTTCTATAATAACTAAGACATAAAATTGTTTTGACAGATTCGATTAAAAAAATATACTTCGCCCAATTATTACACTTTTAATGATGAAATTTTTGAATCATTGTGTATTAAAATTGAATTTATCTCCTACTGTGTGTAGAATAATTCTCAAATTTTTGAATTCAATCTATTCGACTAATATTTTGCAATTTTTCATAGAAAACATACGTTTTAGTTTTTGAAATCATAATCACAGCGAGTGAGTATTTTTTTATCTTCATTCCTTTCAGGACATTTATAGTAAAAGTAAAAAAAAACATAAATTATGTCTTTTTACCTTTTTTCCAAATGTAAATTTATTGTAATCGTCATCGATTTGCATTTTTCCTCAAAAAAGCTTACGTTTTCATTTTCTAAACTCTCTTAGTTTTATTAAAAGAGTTGATTGATATTGATATTATTATTGTGTAAGCTTTTAATCTTATATCCATATATTTTCAAGCGCTTAAACCTAATAATTAATATAAGTATTGAAAATTCCGTTTCAAATTATATTAATGGAAAATATGGTTTATCAAATATTGTATGAAAATATCATTAATATGAATATTATATTTAAAACCTTGACCTTATTTAAAGTTTCGTGCGCTGGTTTTCATAAAATAATATGGATTTAGTTGAACAATTTAGCCTTCACTTTATTTTGATAAATAATATTAAAAATTTATATATATATATATAAAAGTATATTTTTATTTACTCAGAAATAGGAATGTTTTTAAAAATTGTACAAGATGTCATTTTTATAATTTATTATTGTCTAAAAATGTTTATTTTATAGAATTGACTAATATGCATACACACACACACACACACACACATATATATATATATATATATATATATATATATATATATATATATATATATATATATATAAGTATATATTTGATATTACATAATATAATTAAAGACAATAAATTAATTTATATAAAATTATGGTAGAATCAGTATATGCACCGATTGTAAAACTGTGTTATTTTTATTTAAATTAAACTAGAAATGAAATTTTCGTATCGATCAACGCCGCGTTCAATTCTTAGAAAATTTATTTATAACGAATTCTAACAGTCAAAACAGACGCGTTTATTTTGCGGATAAAACGCAGAAAAATCGAATGTTTTTTTAAGAAGAAAAAAACTACGAATTCACATGATGTTTATTCAATTTTTAAAAAATAAATATATTCAATAATAAAGTCATAAATAAAAATAAAATATTTGGCATTGAACTTAAAACGCGAATATTTTTACACAAAATCGAGAAAATTTTTTAAAATGCATTACAGGTAACACATATATACTACTGTGATCGAAAGTAAGATTAAATTGTCATTTAAAACTCCCGAGTTAAAGGATGGCAGGTAAATTGTATTTTTTTTCCTAGGTTAGCAGGACTGTTTATAACATTTGTCAAAAGGTTTAATTATCTCCGAGTTACACGTATTTTTACAACTCTTGGTTTTTTTATCACAATAAAGCATCATCAGTTACTCTACTTATATTGTTCCACTACCAGCGCATTCGCAAGATTTGGCTCCGTGCAACTTTTGGCTATTCAGCAAAATCAAAAGGCCAATGCGGGAATGCCGTTTTAATACGATTGAAGAGATAAAAACCGAATTGAAGAGAGTCTTCAGGGCTATACCGGAAAAAGACTATTCAGACTATTTTGAGAACCGGAAAAAGTGCGTTCTATCGGAAGGGGATAAAGTTGGTTTGGAAAAATAAATAAATAATTTACAATTTATAAACGATTTCACCTTACTTTTTGATCACAGTTATATAACATAAGTGATTAACTAATATTTATGGATGAATAATAAACTGAATTCCTATTTTGTAATAAAAATTTAACGAGCAACGAATTTAGATTAATCGATATTTCATAAAATCAAAATTTTGTATGGCAGCTTTCAAATTGATAAGCGAATAGTTTTATTTTAATTATAAACTCGACGGCCGTGAATTGAAAAATAGAGGTTTAATAAAAAAAAGTATATTTTATATTATGTATTAAACTTGTATTTTTTACACAAACAAACACACATATATGGTATATATATATATATATATATATATATATATATGTATGTATATATATATATATATATATATATATATATATATATATATATATACATATTATTGGTTAAAAAAATCAATTACATTTTTAATATATAGAATTGCAATGCGATCATTAAAACGATAACACTAATGAAAATGTTAAATAAATAAATTCATTTTAAATCAATAAATATATTCGTCAATCGTAATCGAAATTATCTATAAATCGATCTAACAAATTAATTTGTTATTGTTTATTTATTTATATGACATAAATAAATAAACGATATTTGTATTTTTAATGCATTTTTTTCCTTTCTTTATTCAGTTATAATATATTTTAAAACAACTTTCTCTGCATAAAACGCGATTACATTAAAGAGTTTATAAATGTTAATGATTAAATTAAATATTTAGCGTTTTATTTAACACGTCATAGTTAACTATGAATTTAAAATATAATTTGAAAAAAGAAATTCACTATATTTTTAAGAGGTCGTTGTTTTACGTGAAATAAATGTAACGTTTCGATAAAGTAAAATAGTATACGCGCTGCATATATTCAGTTGATATTATTGATTATTCAAAATAGTCCCTTTGTGACTTAATATAACGTTTGAAATGATTGTAGAACTATTTTGAGCAATCCCTAAAGTACTCTATTGGAAACGTTTGTGAAAACTTTGTCATAACTATTCGAATATTTCGTATTTTAAGTTAGACATGTTGCTTATGTAATTTATTGAAAAAAATAAAATAGATGCAAAATTATAGAAATATTTATTGATTATAAAATTTGTAAAGTATTATAAATTAGCTTAGAAACTTGTATAAAATATTTTTATATTAATTAAAAATTACAATATATTATAAAATACTGTGATCAAAAAGTAAGGTGAATTTGTGTATGCCATAAAATGTAAATTCTTTAATTATTCTTCTACATCAAAACGGCGTTCCCGTATTGGTCATTTGAGTTTACTGAATAGCCAGAAGTTTCATGGAGTTAAATCAGGCAAATACGGTGGTTGCGGAACGATATGAATCAAGTTTTTAGCAAAAAAGTCGCTCAAGAAGAATTAATTCAGTATGACATGGTGCATTATCGCGATGAAGGAATTGAGAATTGTGAAAACACGTATAACTCGAAAATAATTAAACCTTTTGACAAACAGACACTTGGCAAATGTTATAGACAATCCCATCAACCTAGGAAAAATAATTTACAATTTACCTGCTTTCCTAATGCCCGAGAGTTTTAAATGACAATTTCACCTTACTTTTTATTCACAGTAGTATATTGTTTATTAAAGTTTGAAATTGTAAAAATTTTCAATAATAATAATAATATATATATTTTGTACACACAATCGACTATAATATTATATAATATATAGTAAAATTTAAAGACACGAAATGTTTTAAATTAATTCGTACGTCAGTCGAAATAAACACAGAACCGTTTCAGATATAGATGAGTACGATATATCAATTTGACAAAATACACGAGCCGTGCGGACTTTGTAATGGCAAAAGTATAGATTTCACAAAGTGACAAATGAATAGGATCATATTCGTGATGTTGCAGTAATAACTGACATATATCCATTGGCAATTATCGTGGATAAATCAAAAGTGAACCGGGAAAATGTATCGACTTTTATATATATAATCTATAGTACAAAATGTACTACGTATGATCAAAGCTCAACGTTCAAACTGACATTTGAAAGTGTGATTTTCATATAAATAAATATATATATATATATATATATATATATATATATATATATTTAAAATTTATTATTTCGTATTTATATCCGTTGGTTTTTGATTATTCGTATTTTATTATATAATAATTAGAATGATAAATGACACAACAGATCATTGAAAGGTCAAAATTTTTAGCAAATTATTTTTATTACGCAAAACTGAGTCGTGAGCATTACGTCAAATCTTCTACTATTATTCATAATTGAAAATATAATTCAACTCATAAATATGTTATAATTATATTAAATTATTTATTTTATACATATTTTTAACAATGCACTAAGACAGAGGTTTTCAAACATTTTAATATATATGGTATGTATATAAATTTGGAGGAATACTTTTTTTTCTGTCAAATATTTATTTTTTTCAAAATATCAATCTAAAATCAAATAATTAAAAGTTTTAATAAACTGACAATTTTTATATATTACAATATGCAAATTATAAAAACATTAAATAGACTAATTAATAATTTAATTCTAAAAATTTGTGCAACAAATATAGCAACTTAATTTTTCTTAATTTAATTGATATTATATATGCTGATTTATATTAATGATTTGTTTAATTTAATCCTATATTAAATTAGAAATAAAACAGTTTGTAAATTTATTAAATTAAACGACTACGAAAAATATTATTTTAATATTATATAAAATTGAAATCAAAATATATACATAAAATAAAGTTAAAAAAAAAATCGCATGCTCCCAAATTGAATCATATGCGAGTTAATTCTCTTTTTTTTTTCTTCACGAGTTAAGTTTCAAGTTCATGTAGATACGTGATTCGAGTTCAAAACGATTAAGATACCCTGACCTATGGTTCGCCTTGTCCGAGAGAACGAGTTTCAAAGACCGGTTCTTGAACGTATCAATAAAAATAAATAATAATAAAAAAAAAAGATTGACAATCGCAGAGCCACCGGTTGCAATGTACGATTAAAAGAATCGATCGGTAATGATCTATATATATATATATATATATATATATATATATATATATATATATATATATATATATATATATATATATATATATATATATATATATATATATATATATATATATATATATATATCAAATCCTCTACTTTCGTACAAAAAAAATTCATTCATCCTATATTTATTTATTCTCTATTAATAACACACTATTCCATCTAATATAAAAATATTAATGTTAAGGTTTTTTTTTATTATCAACACATCGATATGTGATTTACAATAAAAAAAATCTATTTTACAATTGCGAATTTAAATTGGCAATATTTTATTATGTTCGTTTAAATTATTAGACGATTATCAATTTTAATTATTTATATTAAAATAATTTTCAATCAAGCAATAGTAATAAAATAAAAACGACTTCGCGAAATAAATTATTCATTATAAGCGAAAATTTTGAACAGGATTCGTCGACTTAACGAACATTTGATAGACGAAATAAATCAAAGCCTATATTTTAGTATTATGTTAATTCTATAATAGATACGTATCCAGTGATAGACAACCATTTTTCATGTTAAATAATAACATTCGAGCGTTGTATTGACATTTTAATACATCCTGAAAATTGCAAATTTGCCGATTAATATACGCATTTTTTAACATAATATCATAGATTTCCGCAATAGAGGACGTCTATTCGTAGACGCGAGTCCATTAAATAGAAAACGTAATGTATAATAAAAATGTACACTTGTCAGTTTTCATATATAAAGACGTTCGAATTTAAACTGAAAAACACATATTAAAAAAAACGAAATAAAACAAATACGAATCAATTTATTGCTCGTATATATTTTTATCGCTGATTTTCGGAGTTTGAGATTTATTACGATATTAAATTAAAAAAAAAACACGTTCATACATTTTAACCGTATTATTTTCGACCATATCCTATATATATAAATTAGACTTTTTTTTGTTAAGCTTATTTTCTAAAATTAAAAATTATTATAAATTATAAGTGAGTCCTCGAATGAAATTCGTGCATGATAAAGTTGAAAGATCAAAAAGTATATTGTCTCATCTGAAAACTTACTATTTGAACTCGCAATATATTTTAAAATATATAATTTTTAATTTATATTATAAAAATATATACGCGGCGAACAAATAGCTAACAAACAAGTTATTCCGAACTTGCGACATTACAGAATAAAAACTTTGATCGTTAACTAAGGAATCTCGTCGTATATCGAGGTCTGCCCACATATAATATATAAATTCTTGGAAGTATCGACGATTACATATTTTAATAAAAGAGAAGAAAATAAATATATAGTATATTATTAATATATATATATATATATATATATATATATATATATATATATATATATATATATATATATATAAGAAAAACGGGATACGCTTTCTGTAAGAAATTCTCACGCGATTTAAAAAAAAAGACGAACGTGTATGGCGGTCATTATGAAATGATAAAAATGTCATGTACTCGAGCTTATTGTTGGAATGTGAATAATTATCGTTAAAATGCATGAAAATAACAATTAATCCATATGTAATTGCGTATAATGACCAAATATGTAAGTGTGACGCAAACGTACTCTTACATATATTATACAGGAAATGTTTTTTTTTTATTATTATTTAATAAATATTTATTTTTATACTAATTGGCATGGAATTCATTACGTTCACATTTATACTAATTACCGATAAATCGAATTATATTTTATTTTAAACACCGTTATTTTAAGATATACTACTGTGATCAAAAAGTAAAGTGAAATTGTCAATTAAATCTCCCGGGCATTAGGAAGGTTGGTAAATTGTATTTTTTTTCTAGGTTGGTAGGAATGTCTATAACTTGGTTACTTCATCACGATAATTTTATATGTCATACTGTAATAGTTCGTCACGACTTTTTTGGCAAAAACTCGACTCATATCGTCCCGCAACCTCCCTATTCGTCTGGTTTGACTCCGCTTGACTTCTGGCTATTCAGAAAACTCAAAAGGCCAATGAGGGGATGCCGTTTTGACATGATTGAGAAGATAAAAACCGAAACGAAGAAGGCCTTGAAGACTGTACCGGAAAAAGACTATTCCGACTGTTTCGAGGACTGGGAAAAGCATTGGCAAAAGTGGATTACTTTGAATGGGATGAAGTTGATTTGGAAGAATAAATAAAGAATTTTTATTTTATATACAAATTCAATATATATATATATATATATATATATATATATATATATAAGTAAAATGCAAATGTTTTGTTTTGGCAACTATCAAATAATGGATAGTCATAATTTGTACTATTATAAATGTTCCACTACCGATGTTTCAGTTTGCAAAAAAAAAACACATAAACAGTACGATTCGATCAAAATTTAAAATTTATATATGCCGTTTTTCGGATCTATGAATACGTATGCAACTTTAGTATGGTGACCGTGCAAAATAAACAAATAAATAATATATTCGAGATGCGATTCCGAAGCGAAGACACGGTTCACAGAAGAGGATAGAAGACGAATAGCAAAGGACAGAAATGCTATTTGCGTATTTTCGAGGTCTTCTATTTTGTCATCGGAAAACATTCCCGTTATTTCCCAATAGCTTTTCATCGCGGAATATATTTAAATCACAATGCGGAAAAGCGATATCAAATATTTATCGCGTAAACATTCATCTATTTGAACGGAATAAGCTACTGTGCTGTAATTAACGCATTATATTCTTTCTTATCAATATTCGTAATGATAATTTACAACTATTTTTTTCTATATATATATATATATATATATATATATATATATATATATATATATATATATATATATATATATATATATATATATATATATATATATATATATATATATAATAAAAATAATTATAATATTTTTATAATTATATATAAAACTCCGGTTGAAAATCACTGATTACATACATGCATTGATAAATATAAAAAAATCACTATAACACTATTTTATAATCTCATAAATAAACATATAATATATATACGAATTTTTTTCGCGTTCGAAATGTGAGGATAAAAATTTTCAGTTGCGCAGGTCATGTTATGTAATATTTTTTCAGCGGCCTCTGAAATTTATGAGCTTTATAAATTTTCGCGTATGCTTTTCGATTTAATTTTTCACCGAAGTTTTCTTTTTATTTTCACATTTATATATATATATATATATATATATATATATATATATATATATATATATATATATATATATATTCATATTTTACATCTATATATTTATATTATAATATTTTTCACTCTTTTTCTTATAAACTGTTCGCTCTCGCAATGTGCGCTTTTATATTTAGAGCCGATAAATCTTCGCGCGGATTATTCTTCTTCTGTATTTTTTGACGGTTTATTATTATTTGAGCGCTTTTTTCTCCCTTTTTCTCCTCTTTTTTCTCTCTATCTCACATTTTTTCCTCTCTATCTCAAATTTTTCTCTCTATCTCACATTTTTTTCTCTCCATCTTTCAATTTCTCTCTCTCTCTCTCTCTCTCTCTCTCTATCTGTTACTCTCACTCTTTTCTTCTTTTCGAAATTAGAAAATCGTTTGCGTGCGTATTATAATTTTGCCATAGTGATAAACATCTCCTTTGAGACGAGTCTAATTATTATGGCAGACATACGAGATGAAGTATATACACTAACAACTAGTGAGCAAAGTTGATTTCGTTGCTCGAATCAACGTGGGCTGTCTCCAATTAACTCGAATTACACAAGACAACCGTAATAAATACACACACACACACACACACATACATATACATTTGTATGAACATTAGTAAATTTATATAATACATATATGAAGTTTACGATTTAAGTTATTATATTTGTAATATTTTCAGTATGTATTAATCTTGTTATAGTTGTATTAAGTTTATATCTCGTAAAAACAATATATATATATATATATATATATATATATATATATATATATATATATATATATATATATATATATATATATATATATATATATAATATGTTTTAAGTTATAAAAGTTAATCGGTAACGTTCGTGTTAAAGTTTTAATGTTGTTTTTTCTTCATAAAAAATAGTTTTACTTTTAAAAATACACATTTCAAATGTACTTAGAAAAATCTAATTAGTGACGCTTGCGCTGCATAAAAAGTGTTGTAAATATTGTTTTTTTTAAATATATTAAAATATATAAAAGTTGAATTTACTATATAAAAATATATATATTTTTTTAAATTATTAAAAATTAAAACTTCATGATTTAATTTAATATAAAAGTTTGAATCTTTGTTATTAAAAAAAAATATTCAAATATTTTTTTAGAAAATTTATGATATTTGAAACATAAAAAATTATATAGATTATTATCAATAAATATTCACATTGACGTCGCAACGCCATCTATTTTTAACATTCGTCAACTATTCGATTTTCTACATTTGAATATTTTTAATGTCAATTGTACTCTTTCATGTTTTTATTTCTATTATACAAGTGGATAGAAAATAAAAGTATTGTATAAAAAAATGTTATTAATTTTCAAAATTCAACATCGCATTGTGAAACATTAATTACAATATAAAATAGATTACATTGGCATACATCATCCAGGATTACCTTGAAAAGGCAGTTTTTATAACAACATCATCATAATTTGTCACAGTTTTAACATTTCAACACTGATCAGATTATTTCTACTGAAAATTATATTTAATACCGCATATATCATTCAATATATTAACCGATGATTTATCGTAGAAGTTGTTTGTTTATATAAAAGCGATGATGCGTTTATTAATCGGCGATTTTTAAATATGATTCTAGATTTTTTTTTGTGGCTGTTTCTATCCGAAATAGATTCAAAATGCGGTCATAGGGTAAAGAGATTAAATTTTTATTTATTTTGATTGATATAAATTTATGTTTAAAATTCATAAAAAAAAAATATTGCACTCTAAGTCATGATTGATTTATTACGATGTATATTATTGAAAATTTAAACTTTGATAATCTCAAAATCGTTGAATAAATTTGCATTTGCGACGTAATTTGTCAATTTTCAGATTACGAACTTGTAATGAATGCGAATCGGCGTTAGATAAATTTTCAGTTTACAAGTCAGAATAACTAATATCGAATGCAATTGCGACGATGTAAAGTTTTAAAGTTGTGCAAGTTTCAACTATCGCAAAATAATATTTGCATACGTATTTCGCAATAATCTAATCTATAGTAATCCGTTAACAATTGCACAATATTTAATATATGAACGGTATAAAATTAAATTGAGCGAAAATTATTAAAAAAAATATATGTTTAAAAATTATCTTATCTCTTAAAATAATTATTTTTTCCGCGTACGCTACTGACTTTTTTTTTGAATTAGTAATTCTTTGATCGATTTATTAACAACCGAACAACAAACTTTCAAAAAAGACTCGAACCTTGATTTACCTCATAAAAACGCCTACGCGTATTGTTTTTAAGGTCATCTTCGTAATAAATACACGTTTTGTAAACTTTTATAGAATTTCTTCCTATGATAGCTTAATTATATTATATTTAGAATACTTTGAAGATATGTAATAAAAAAATATATTCGTCTTAAAATTTATTGTATGAACATTTCATATTAATTTTTATTCATATATGTTATGAAATAAATTTCCATCAATAATATTGGAAATCTTCGATTTCACGATCTGCATTCTGTTTGTATTCGCCATATTTCAAATACAACTTATTCTTCTGAATTATTCCACGACGTTCTCGTCGAAAATTTTGTATATATTTCTTCTTTCCTGTATGATAGTCAGGGGGGGGAGGGGGAAAGACAACAAAATGGAAATAGTTCTTTTGGGTCAGTCGCCAGATTATCCGAGATTCTCGTTCCATAATCCATTAATCAGCATTAGCACAAACAGTGCACGGCGCATGAATAATTAGCAGCTCTTTCATAATGAGCCCATTTGAATGCTTTACACATGTTTTTGTGTGCCCTTGTTCTCTCTTTCTCACTCACTCGCACTCACACACTCTCTCTCTCTCTCTTGATCTTGGTTCCCGGTTTCTAGATAAACTACATAAATTAGTCGCTTGTTCGACAAGAAACCCGAAGAAGTGGTCCCCCTTTCGGTTCGAATTATTTGCTTAGTGTTTTGCTTGCATAACACATCTGAACGAGAGGCGTACGAATGTCGAGAACGGCGCCACTAAAATGCCGTCGCTTTTTCAAGGACAGAATTTAAAAAAAAACATAATATTTTAACAATCCATTGAAAAGAAATATCGATAATGAAAATTTTATTTGAATCTGAGAGCAATCTAATATTCACTTTATACTTGTCTGTTTATCTGGGTGAAATTTTGTAAACGATTTTTCAAACATCTACCGAAAATTGATTGAGCTGAAATTTTGTATAATTGCTCGTTCTCAATAACAATGAAAGAATCAATTAACAGATTTACAAAATAATCGACCAAATTTGTGTATATTAATTATATCACTTTTAAGATATAATTGCCACTAATTATGCGATAGTAAAATAATGTGATAGCATTTGATGTTTGTATTATTACTGTATCAATGCAATAAAAAAAACTATAATCGATCTGAACATATAAAAAAATATATATAAAGCATTTTTTATATCAGTTAGATATGTTATTATTTCATATGTGTTTCAATAATTACAATCGTTTACTACAACTTTTCGTGTACGTAATTAATCAATATTTGAAATTAAAAAAAAATTAATCGATGAATTTATGTAATAATATTTTTTGTATATTAATAAAAATTTAGTCGTCGTATTCATAATATAATATTATGATTCTGTTTTGATTTTTTATAACGGAAGAACTAATGAATACTAAAATTATTATTTGTATGACTTTTTTAAGTATATATTAAAACTATTAGAATATAGATTTTAATTTTTATATGATTCTATATTGAATTAATGAAATATTGAAATAGAAAGTAAAACTAAATATTTATTTAAAAAAATACTCGTGGTTAATAATCATTTCATTATACAATGTATTATTATCTAAAATGCTGTAAAAATATTATATGACAGTACAATAAATTGGTAGTTAATAATAATATATTAAATCAATTTATTGATGAAAACATTGTATTTAATAGTATGTCTTCAAAAAAGAAAAAGAAAAAAAAACGTTTATATATTACTGATATAAAACATAATGATACGTTATTTAACCAGCAAAATTGATGCATTTTACAAAAAAAAAATGGTTTTAAATTATTTGTTATATTTTAATATGATAAATATAATGTTATAGTTTGCGTAAAAAAAAATGTCAATTTTTATATAATACATTTTTTTTATCTGGAAATTTTATTTTTTTTATGAATTGTCTTTAAACGACTTTAATTGTGTATTACTAGTTTGATATGAAATAACAAAACATATAGATATCAGAAGAAATGTGTTCTGGTTAAAGAATATAATACAATTGACTAGAAATAATATTCAAATATAATAATATATTATTATTATTATTATTACATCTGACATAAGATAGAAAGGCTTTCTCTATGATGATAGTCATCTCTAAAGAAGAAGTGTTATCATCGATTTTTATTTAATTATAAATAATAATGTTTGTCACTCATTTCGACAATATATTCTCGTTATACTACTGTGATCAAATAGTAAGGAAAGCAAATATTTTTTTTTTCCTAGGTTGGTAGGACTGTATAACATTTTTCAAAAGATTTAATTATCTCCGAGTTACACGTGTTTTTACAACTCTCGATTCTTCGAGATCATACTGCATTGATTCTTCGTAATCCTTTTGCCAAAAATTCGACTCATATCGTTCCGCAACCACCGTATTGGCCTGGTTTGGCCCCGTGCGATTATTCGGTTTTGACAAGATTGAGGTGGTAAAAACCGTATCGAAGAAGGTGTTGAAAGCTATAACCGGACAAAGAACATTCCGACTGTTTCGAGGACTGGAAAAAGCGTTGGTACATACCATACAATTAATTTGGAAGAATAAATAAAGAATTTACATTTTATAAATAAATTCAACTTACTTTTTGATCACCGTGTTACCTATAGTCTTTTAATTCTATCATACGACATGATATTATATATATATATATATATATATATATATATATATATATATATATATATATATATATATATATATAATACTTTGATCGCATTTCCGTTAAGAGCGACATCGCTATATAAACACGAATTTAAACGGTAATTTTGATATTTTGAGCACGCGTCTTGTATTTAGTTTTTGAAATATGACTACTCGCGAGGTCAGATCGAATTAGTTTCGAACTAACGACAAACACTACCACGATTTTCGTTCGTGCAATTTGCGAAATTATTCATACTCGGTATAAATTCACACACACACACACATATATATATATATATATATATATATATATATATATATATATATATATATATATGTGTGTGTGTGTGTTTGTACGTGTTTATTCATCATCGACTCGATACGCTCATAATGGCCCTGCAGTGGCGTTTATGTCGGTTACCCACCGTTGGCAACAACGGGGCGACGATTCCATAATCTATCTTGAATATTATGGAACATTAAGAGCCAAGATACTTAGACCCACAATCCTAATACCGGAATCGTGCTCGGGGCTAAAGGCGATCGCGTAAATAAAATTTAATGATCATAGCCAGACACTAATGACACGATTCTTCTTCTTCTTTTTCATTTTTTTTTTATTTATCTCATAGAAAAATATTCAATTAATACGCACAATTAGAACGTCGACGTTTGTGACGCAACGTACTGAAAGTGCATGAAATATTGACGTTTACATGGATCTAAATATACTAATTAAAATTATTATTTTTTAATACAGATTCACGTATTAGACTATAAAGAAAAATAATTAAAATAACTTTATCTGTATACCATATATGGTAAACGAACGAGTGAATTTTAATCAACAGCTAATGGATAATGATTTTATTTATATTTTTTAATCAAATTTTAACTCTTATACGACGATATAAAATTATTTATTTTATATTTGACAGATTAATGTAAAACTAAGGATTCGATTATATATATAAAAAAACTGTTTATTTAAAAAAATATCTGAAGGTTAGACGCAGAGTGTCGATGACTTGATTTTATAACATAAAATATAAATTATAATCGATCGAGATTGTTAATTAATTAATTAATTATAATTGTAAGATGGCATCATATTAATATTCATCGTCGACATTATTAATTTATCACATAAACCGACTAACATTTATGAAATATAATATAAATATAATTTGAAGTATGTTATGAAGTATTATAAATAGTTCATTTTATTCCCGATTGCTAATAATAAAGTTTACTGCGGTAATTTCCATAATTTAGCTAAGAGCTTCACCATAAATTATGATATCTCAACTTTTATGACCGAATAATTTATCTACGTTGACCTTATTGGATATATATATATATATATATATATATATATATATATATATTTAAAACAAGAATAATTCCACAACTGTTTTTCTTAGCAATTATATACATTCACTAACTGCGTATATAAATTATTATTATATTTCCATAATAAATAAATAACTTTTTGAATTTGCGATTTCATAAATTGCACATTATTAATAAATTGTACGTTATAATTATATCGATGGAAGTATTGAAAATAATAATTGATAATATACCAGATTGATTTGTATTTTTTTTATATATTATATAATTTTTGTTGTATATATATATATATATATATATATATATATATATATATATATATATGTATGTATGTATGTATGTATGAAAATAATGTATTATTGAAAAATATGACTAATTTTTAGAGTGATTGAAACTTTCTTGAAACGTATTAAATATTTTTATATTTTAATTATTAATTACGTCATTAATTAATTCTTGAAATTTGTGTCTCTGGTTCAATTATATAAAAACGATTATTTTTATATATGAAATTTGAGTTTACAACATTTTTAAAATTTCAATATATATATATATATATATATATATATATATATATATATATATATATATATATATATATATATATATATATATATATATATATATTATAAATTTAAATAGAAATGAAAAAGTCAATGACGTGCCAATTTTGATTATATAATAGTAAAATTATAAATAAAAGAATTTTTAAGTTATGTTAATTATAAAAGCGCGTATCGGTCGAATGTTGTATTGTCAAACGACGCATTCAACGATTATAGGTGGGGCCCCACTGTAACAGTTTGATCTTTATTGAGATTTAATTATGTGGAAACGGAAGCCGAAGAGAGGCAAACACACACACACACACACACACACACACATATATATATATATATATATATATATACAAAAAAACCGTTATGCTCTTATGGATAAACAGGATGCCCCGAAGATGGCCACCAAATTAATATCATTACGCCTTGATAAAATAAATTACCTCGAATTGAGTGCTGGCGCCATAGCGCTGTGTTACTTTCTGCGTGAAAGCGTTCTCCAGTGAGATCTTCATGTCTTCAATCAGGGTTGTCCAAAATTTATTTTCGAATTAATAATCTTGTCTATTTATTAAAACGGTCTAAAAATTTTATATCTATTTAATATATCTCAAAAATTTAGGAATATTCCTTCTTTCTCTCTCTCTCTCTCTCTCTCTCTCTCTCTCTCTCTCTCTCTCTCTCTATGTATGTAATTTATAAAACTCATTTTTTATATATCAGAATTAACTTAATAATATATATTTATTTGTAATAAATAATAAAACTTAATTATAAAATATAAATACGGCTATTTGCATACTCTTATAATATCTGGTTTTTTTCCTATTAACCACTTAATTCTCGGGTTCTTTTCACAAAAATATGACTATGAACATTAGATTCTTTATTATATATTTCAAATGTACATTTTATATAACTAAATAAAAAATGATTTCCAACGTTCAACGAGTATAGATCGTTCATGTATCATTACAAACTACAAACAAGTTGAAATCTGCGAGCAGTGCTCGGGTTAGTGCAATCGGGCACGCGTGGCGCAAGCGAGCAACGCTCGTCTAAAAGCATGTTAATCAAATTAAAATTTGATATTACTGATTTTCAATTTATGTAATACTTGTCGATTATATTTATTCTTTTATCTATTTTAGTGTATATAAATATTCATATGAATGCTAATTTTGAATCTTTAAAATTGTAAATCGATTATATATTTATTTTTTATTCAATGTATCATCAATAATTATATTATTTTAAAAGTGTAATAGAAACGATTAACACAAAAACATTAGAGCTCATTTAATATGAATATTAAATTATTTAATTGTCGAATGATAAAGCTTGAATATTAAATTCTTTAATATTATACACTCGTGTGCATTATATAAATATCATTGAAAAATTTAATAATAGCATTGTGATACTGTCTAATAAATGAAAAAAAAAACATTTTTTTCTCCATTTTATAACGACTTTTAAACGAATCAATATAAAAAAAAAATATGACAGCATAAACTTTCAATATAATAAGATATTTTTTTTGTTAAGTTTTTAAGTTCAAATGTAGACGTTCTTATTCAAGGCTAGTCGTTTTTCAAGCGAGTATCGTTCAATTTTTCTCGTTCTTGTTTACGCACGTTTATTTTGAATAATGTAATGATTAATTGAGCGGTTGACATCTAAATAATGAAATCGAGATCAATATAAATATACATAGATATATAAAAATTGTAATATTATAATATGCCAAGATTGCGTTACATAAGATATGTTATTTTTTGCTGGATTATAATAACAATAATATTAATAATAAACATACGGTAGATATTCAAGATTATATTATGATTTAAAATAGCTTAGTGTATAATGTTTTTATAATAATTTATATATTTAATACGATATAAAAAAATCGTATATTTTTTTTTATACAAATTTTGGGATTATGAATTATTTTAACTTATAATAACATATTTAGATTTGCCTAAAAATAACATGTTATATAATTGTGGTAATTAAATTATTTTATAAAATTGTCACAACCCTGTTTAGTTCTCAATTAGTCCACACTGTTGCGAGAAACATATATAACAAATTAGAGTATAATCTCTTGCATCAAACGAAAGCAATCCATATATATATTGTATATATGTATATTGAATCACTGTTTTTTTTCTTCTATAATTTTCTGCATATTTTTTTCCTAGAGAATGTTAAAAAAATCGTAATTTATTTCTCATTTAATAACGCGTCATTAAGCTTGATTAACATAAACGTTTTCGCTAACGTTTATATTTAATAGATTGTAAACGATTACGAATGACAAGTCGAACGCCGAATAATATTTCTAACATTTAATAAAATGATGAAATTAAACTGGAATTATGATTAAAATTATGATAATGTTAAAATAACACTGTGATCAAAAAGTAAGATGAATTTGTTTATAAAATGTAAATTCTTTATTTATTCCTTCAAATAAATTTAATACACTTCAAAGTAATCCACTTTTGTCAACGCTTTTTTCAGTCCTCGAAACAGTCGGAATGGTCTTTTGCCGGTATATCTTTCGAGACCTTTTTCGGTTTTTATCTCTTCAATCGTATCAAAAAGGCGTCCCCTCATTGGCCTTTTGAGTTTTCTGAATAGCCAGAAGTCGAACGGAATCAAACCAGACAAATACGGTGGTTGCGGGACGATATGAGTCGAGTTTTTGTCAAAAAAATCGTGAAGAACTATTACAATATGAACCAAGTTATAGACATTCTTACCAATCTAGAAAAAAAAATACATTTTACCTTCCTTCCTAATGTCTGGGAGTTTTAAATGACAATTTCACCTTACTTTTTAATCACAATAGTATCTGTTAGGTGTAATATGATATATAAATATTAAAATAGTTGACTATATGAAAACTTTATAAATATTTTTTTTAAATATTAATTGCTATCATTGACGATAATATATATATGAATGATTTAACCTAATGTAATCGAAACACGCATTTGGAACAATCAAATCATCTGAAATGGCATTCAAAACAATGAGTAATGACACCATTGTCGACGGGCTTCGAACTCGTTTTGCTTAATTAAATACAGTTAAAACTTCATTCGATCCCAATTATCGTTATGTGGGTCCTCGTTTAACGCGGCATTCGTTTGACCTATATTTTGACGTTTATCCGTTTTACCATTCGAGTAAAAGTGAATTATAATTATTAAACACATGATTAATATTCAATTTATCTTTAATGATTATATATATGCAACATAACATAGTTTAATTCTTAGAATAATAATAGATAAAAACACTGTTATTAATTTGGTTCAATGTGTGTTTATATAGGATGTTTTTTTGGATAAAGGTTTTTTTGGGAGTCATTACTTGTTTTGTATTTAATCTGATATGTCATTATATCACGTATAAATTTATGGTTCAGTTCGAGAAACTTATGGCACTTTTCGTACCTTTTATGATCGATATAATCGTCTATCAGAATAATTAATTAGAATAATCATAGATAGATTGTGTACCGATTTTACTCTACAAGAAAATATGAGTTTTAAGAGATGTCTTGAGGAAGACTCAAATAAGTTCATTCAGCGTGGTGTTCGATTATTGAAATTGTGTTCATCCATTTTATGGAAGATTTTATTTTTGTAATTTACAAAAGTCAACTTGTGCAAGAATTGAAGCCACATGACCACTTTGCTGTTGTATATTTGGGGAATAGATTCAAAACAAAGTTTCTGGTAAAAATGGACCTGTAAATTGGTTTTCAAAATCATGCAATTTGACACTGCTGGACTATTTCTGGGTTACGTCGATAATCTGAAAAACTTTTGACATCATGAAAGATAATATTTATCATGTTATCACTGATATATGGCTTCAATTGCTGCAAAAAGTGATCGAAACTTGAACCATCCGTTTAGACTACCTCCGAGCCAATCGAGGTAACCACATATCAGAAATCATATTCAAGTAAAATGACATTAAATTATATTTTAAATAATGTCAAATATGTTTTATTTTAATTTTAAATTTTATATATTACGGTTTAAAATTTAAAACGATAATCCTTAGTGAAGTTAGACGATTATACTCGCCATATTGGCAAAATGTTGTCATTTTTAACGTACGGCACAACCTTTAAAACGATGTAATTTAAAATCGTTATTGCATTAGCGAGATTGCGGGTTCGAAACTCGTAATCCGATAATGTCCGGCGAGTGCAACGTTGCATCAGTTAAAGCGCATAATCGCCGTTGTTGCACACAAGTGTGTACTGTTTTGGAGCTTTTAGGCGATTTTCGTCGAAATGCTCCGAAATTTTGTCGAAATGCTCCAAAATTTTCGTCGAAATGCTCCAAAATACGGAGATAAATTATGGAATTGAGCCGATGCTCCATTACTGTCCGATTGGATAGGACGCGTGAAACGGATCTAAATTTTAGATTAATCCAACGTTATAAAATCTATATATATATATATATATATATATATATATATATATATATATATATATATATATATATATATATAACGCATACTGAGATGAAAATCAGTACAAAATATTATTAATAAATAAATTTAATTTTAGATAAAATTTATAATACGCAAATCGTTTGGCATACTCTCGTGTACTTATACCCTTTATACGTCTCGTATTGTCGTAATATTTCATATACATGTCAGCGACGAGTATGGATATATACAGGGTTGGTAAAATATCGGGCCGTAGAAGCTCGTCGTTGAAATAATCCGGTGTTAAATTAACCGTTAAATGTCACGATATCGGGTTGCCGAACATTTCGTGACTCGTAATGTAACTTCAACACTCGCATAGCTTCTTAAATGTGCATATATTATATTATGATATTATTATTATTATTATCTAAATAAAATTAATATTTATTATTTTATTATAATTATATTATATGTGTGATATTTTTTTAATGAATTATTTGTTGTTCAGGATATATTTATATATTGTTTCATTTCGATTATGATTGCGTAATTATTTAATATTATATATATTTAAATAATTTAATAATTATTTTAACACATTAGCGGGAGACAGCGTAATAATACGTTTGACGTCTGCTATCGATTAACGGGGGGAAGCGTAGTAATACGTTTTAAGTCGTCTGATGGTAAACGGTGGTAATGCAGTAATACGATTGAATTTTACATTAAATTATGATGTCATCTGTTGAATAAATATTTGGTATATATGAAAAAAATATTACATCGTATTTTTCATTCACAATTTATTCGATTTTTAATATTGACACAATGGTTTGCGAAATGCTTGCAAAATTACCCCCTTTTACGTAGCAGACACCGACAAGCTAGGTCCCATGGTAGTGTTAAAATAAAAAAAAACATATTTAGAATTTTATATATTTAATCCTATGTAACTAGTTAAAATATACTCGTTTATTTTAATGCTTTAAAGATTGAATTTGTTTAGAAAGCACTTTAATTTGATATATTGGCGATATTCAATTGAAACATTCCTTATATAAATTTTCGTAATATTGTCCATATTTTGAGAATTCACATCACTTTCGATGCAAAAAACAATAAAAAAAATTACGAATAGCTATTCGTCTTCAATTTTTTACATTAACACAATGTAAACGTGATATCGCCGTTTATTTCAATAACGGATAAACGCAACGAGCTTATTATTCAAGCGGACATATTTATTTTATTTTTAAGACGTTTCATAACGGTTACCACTTTTATATATATATATATATATATATATATATATTAATCGGCGGTAAATCACGAATTTTTCACGAAGTGCACAAAATAAATCACACCTCACGTTCCGTCGACAACTTTTCAAATACACGACAATTTCCCATATCGAAGAGGACCGTGAAAAAAAACCGATTAAAAGATTGTATATTTTGATTTATACGTCCGTTTTTTTTTAGTTATTTAACTTGTTGTTGTTGTTGAATTATTATTTTTTTAGTGAGCGGGGGGGGGGGCAATTTAAAATGAGATTTTTAACTCGAAGGGAACCGTTACAGATTAACTCGTTCGTTGCGGGTGAAAAAAAAATTAAACGATCGAATAAACACAGAAAACTCGATTTGATGCGGTCGATCTTCCATTTTTCTTCATTTTCCGGTGAAAAAAAAATGTTTCGAATCGAGTTCTTTTTTATTTTTTATTCAACATTTATGACTCATATAGCAATAGGATTTGTTTTTTATATTTAGTTTCAATACATTTAAATTTATTTAATTTATATATATTTTTTGAGTTAAAAAGTAATTTAAATCATATTAAATTAATAATCGTTATTGTGTTCAAAAAAAATTTCGTCTCATTTCTATAACCATAGTAAAAAAATGCATAATCATTATCACATATAATAAAAGGTTAAAATGTTGTCGTCGCCGTCATCATCATTTTTTTTCAATATAAATACTATCACAACTCAAAATATGCAAGTACATTATTCACATTAAATATTGTAATTTATAATATAATATAATTATACATTTTTGTACAGTTATTTAAACATTTAATTTGATTTTGACAGCTGATTACTGCATAATTTTATAATTTGTATATTTTAAATTTATTTTAATCTATTTGAATAAATTAATTAAGTTTGTATATATTGTAAAATATAATTTAATTGTTTATATAATTTAAATTTTGAAATTAAATAGAACATTTTTCAGAAGTCTAAATATGATAATTTTTATTTTCATATTTAATTAAAAAAAATAAACAACACATTTTTACTCGAACTTTCAATATTTTCATACTTATTTCATGTTGACTTTGATAATGTATATAATATAATATTTATGAAACTGTTGAAATGATATATTTTCGATAATTTTCAAATACACCTTGACACACTGACGACATCCCACATAATTCGACCATAGCCAGTTTCGAAACTCAACGACTCAACAATAATTCTTCAATTAAACACACAAACGAATAAAGTTAATGCGAGAAGAGTTACAAAAAATAAATAACGGAGTCAAAGTTCTCTATGGGAACGACTTTTTTTTCGTTTATTTATTTATTATTTATTTTTTTTCATAAGAATATTATAATAATAATTTGTTAAACTCGCGTGCTGTTAGAAGACGAGTTCGGTCGTGCATGGCAGATGACAACAACAAAAAAAAACTAACAACGTTTCAGCGCTCTTTTCTATAGATTTTTGTTTATTTTCGTTTACTTTATATATTTTTTTTCTTCTCGATCTTCACGCGTTTCGCTTCTCCGCGTTAACAGACTCATAATGGAGACAATATGGAGTCGAAAAAGGCCGCATTTCGACGTTCGAATAGAAAAAAAATTAAATAAAACGAGATACGAATGCGTGAGGCACAATGAATGCATTTGACTTGCACGAGTGAAAAACTGCGTTTGATTTAACATTATTATATATATTTAGTTTTTACTACCATTTCACAGTGTTCAAAAAACATTTATAGTAAATGAATGAATAAACTTTTCTGATCGCTTTATTCATATTCTGACTCTTTGCACTCGAAAGAAGCTTTTTGGTCACAACTTGGATTAATGCAAAAATTCGATGCGTGGTAATAATTATTCATGATAATTTATTTATAATGAATTTCTATAGTCTTTGTATATAATAATTATGAAATTGTAATACTAAAATAATTCGTACTCCGATTTCGCTTTAGAATCAAACAAAAATCTATTAAGTTTCCGTTTCATATTCTAGTTCCATAGTCTGCTTTATAATTAAATAATACTTAAATATATTAAACTTAAGTGTAATATATGGAAATTTAGTTAGAAGTAGTAACTGTTATATAATTATAAAGCAGAATATGAAAGCGAAATTTGGAACAGAAATGTAATAGATTTTTGTATGGTACTAAAGTAAAGTTGAAATGCGAATCATTTTAATTATTCTAATTTTAAATTTATTTAATATATATTTTAAGATAAATTTAAAAAAATATTATTTAACGGAATTTAATAGTTGAATATAATATATTTGGTGTGATAAATTTTTTGATGTATTGATTTTATATAATAAATTCCAAATTTCGACTCCAATCATTCATTGACACTCGAAATACATATATCGGACATACACTTGGGATATATCCGGTAAAGTGAAGTCCGTTAGAGTTAACCGGTTATTCCGGTCGCACTTCGAGCAATAATACTAAAGAATCAGCTGTTTCTTCTCGTTTTCCCGAGCCTTTTTTTTACAGCTATCAACCTGTCGAAGAACGTTTCGCGTAAAAGGATGAGAATTACTGACTCCGGATGAGGATGGACACGTCGAGTAACCAGTTCAAAAATATCGGATCTCTTCTTTTTTTTTAAATACGAACGATAGTTCTCGTTTTTTCAGTGAGAACGATCGCAATTTAGACCGGTTAATCCGATTTGCGAAGTTCAAGGAACGTGATCGTCTCCACTTCACAGACGAAAACTTCGACTAGGATTAGGCTATGGAATTTTACTGAATGTGCTCCTTTGAGATATATTGAAGACAGAAAAATTGAGTAATATATTTTAAAAATAATTATGAAATTATTAAATGTTAAATTTCATATATATATATTATGTAAGGAAATTTATGCGTATATACAATGTTAGTTATATAATAATCAAATTTATTTTAAAGTCAACATAAATCATATCTAATATACGCCCAGTTCTTTAGTAGAAAAATGAACTTTAAAATATTGTAAAATATATGAACGCCCGCTGTTTCATAGATATAGTTCCGCAGCATAACTGGTAACGTTTCCAATCTAGATATCGAACATTTATCGATTATTTGATTTAACTATCTGATACACGAGATGAAACTCAATTTAATTTCGCGCTGAAAGTCAATTATAGTTCGCATAATGGCAGAACGAATTAGTCTGAGTCGAGTTTTATTTCATTTCATTTTCGTGAGCTTCTTTTTTTTACACCCCCCTATACTCGGTTTTCATCCTGGCCGCCTAGTTTTACTTTGGCGTTATTAAATTTAAGTTTTCAGCGAGCGGAATTCTCGCAGAAGTTCGCAGTCGTGACGCTTTAAAACTAATAAAGACGCCATTATACAGTTTCATCCCTTCTGTGCGAGTTCAAGGGTGTAATGCGTCGTTATATTATTTTTTTTTCGTCGTTTTCGAATTGCATAAAAACGATTGTGAAAAACTTTTAGACGTTTCAGAGAAAGTGATTCTTTTTTTTATAATACAAAAAAAAAATATTATCGTCTCATTGTCTTGTCGAAGGTCGCCGCCGCCTTTTGGTTCGGTTTAATTTGAAAGCGAAATATTTCGATTATTTTATTTTTTTTGACGTAATGTGGCCTTTTGCTGAAATGCATTTTAAAATATCAAGGTTTATGGATGTTGCGGTAATAAATTATTGTGGCAATCTGATGCCGAAATTGCATTATTTCAGATATTTTATTATTACATGCGGTCTGCTGAAATAAATGAAATATCGATGTGGATTATTTTACGCGAGTTGCAAAATAAATGATGTTTATATTTCGGCAACAATAATCACTGATTCATTTTTAATTGCATAAAAAAAATCGTTTTACGTCAATAAATATTATCGGTATCTAATAAAATTGTTATAATTTATTGTGTTAAATTAAAAATATATATTTTTTAATTGTTGAAGATTTTTAATACATATTTATTTAAGTATAATTTCAAATAAACGAAAAACTTGTCACTATGTCGACAATCATCCGCCATTCGCACTAACGAAAGAATGTCGCTCGATAGCTGATAAAAAAGCTTAAAGATTTAAAGCAAATTTTAATTAAAAAATATTTTTATATAAATATTATCAGAAATATTTAATAATGAAATATATCCAGTTTGTATTTTAAAATTATTTCAAAAATTTTCACAATTAAATTTTATGTTAGAAAAAATTTAATATATATTGCGTTTGTTAAAATAATAAATTCTATTATTTTAGATACAAAAATCTTATTTTACATAAAATAGCTTATTATTTTAATAAGATCCAGTTTGACCGAGCTGCAGTAAAATCGCATCGCATCCACAAACAACCCTCAATCACCGTTCAATGTGACGTTTACAACATAATTAAGCAGCTTTTAGCCAATTTTGAAAATGTCCAAAGCGACCGGGGGGGCGTTCACAAAAGAGTAAATAGAAAAATATCATATCATTATCATTCCGCGTCGACATCATTCCATGTTAAACGACCCGATTTGTATGCATATGCAAGCGTTACAATTTCGACAAACTGGTAAGGAATTCCGACAAACTGGTAAGGGGATGGTATTTTTTTCCGAATATCGCCGTTTGAAATTCTGCAATTGTTTCCTTATACGCACTAAAAGCGACGCTCTTCTATATGTTTATATTTTTCTTATATATATATATATATATATATATATATATATATATATATATATATATATATATATATATATATATATATATATATATATATATATATATATATATATATATATATATATTTTCAAAATGGAAAGCGTGAGGGCGGTTTTTTCATCCAATAAGCAATACCATTAGGGGGTCATTCGAGCCGTTACCAAATTTATATGGAGTTTTTCCAGTAAATACTCATTCGGACTCGGTTTTTGTGTTTTTCGCCGTTTAATGCGACGATAAAAAATTCACGACGCGTAACCGTCGGCACTAGAGAACTCTCTTTTTTCTTCTCTATCTCTCTAAACAGTTATGTTTTTAACTTATTGAAATGATGTACTTGTAGCCTTTGGCGGATTTCATTTTGTAGAGAGCGCGTCGTTCAAATCATCCACCGTACGTGTGATGTAATAATAAGTTCAATATTGTTAGAAAAATAATAATTATATTTTAAAAATTATTACGGAAAATGTAAGGATTAAAAATGAATTCTTTTAATATAAGAAAATCGTTGTGAAAGCTCGAGAATTTAAAAGTATATATATATATATATATATATATATATAAGTTTATACTTTCGCAAAGTTTTGAATAGTTAAGACGACGGCGGTTAGGTTAAAAATTTTTAATGAGTCAAAAGCGCAAAGTGAAAAATTTAAACTCGGAAATATTTCAGCTACTGAAAATAAGTATTTCCATTTATATACTTTATAATTCATAAAATGTTTGAAAACAATCCGCAAAACGCCGCTTAAGAATCACTGCTTATGCGTGACTTCGGTTGCGTAACCCTAAAACGACCG
This sequence comes from Leptonema lineaticorne, assembly GCA_024500535.1. Lineage (NCBI taxonomy): Eukaryota > Metazoa > Arthropoda > Insecta > Trichoptera > Hydropsychidae > Leptonema > Leptonema lineaticorne. Next base: position 732,065 of record JANIJI010000006.1, on the reverse strand, counting down.
TCGCCTATTTAATTCATCCATTCTTATATTAATTATATAATGTAAAATATGAATTAATTGAATACGAATACGATTCACAATATTCGTTAATTTTTATCGTTATTATATAACATTTAAGTTGAATATTGCCCATTTTTTTTTATTCCTCATATATATTATACATAGCTTTTTATCGACGTTTTATCCGATTGAAATAAATACATGCTATACGAAAATTTAAGTAGCGTGAAAAAAACAATAACGATCTACAAAAAAAAAATATAATTTTTATATATATTTTTGTATTGAAGCAAGAAATAATAATAAAAAAAAACATAATCGAACGACAACGTTTAAAAGCGGCGCGTCGGTTAATCGACCGTCGTTTATGGTCGTAAATTGGATGTTTTATGCGAGAATTTCGTATTTTGTTAGCGATAAAAATACGTTGCAATTGCACTAATAAAAATTATTTTAGTGTCTTACTTGATGAAAACGGTTCAAAAATGATAAAGAAAAACATTTTTTTTTAATAAACGAGAAATAGACGTAATTATTGTTGTAATAATAAAATAAAGACGAAGTAATTGTTTTAAAATATTGAAAATATTTTTAATGAAATTAAATATTAACGGACAGTAAATTTACTTATTTATGTGTATATAATGTGATGTTGCAATTGGATTTTTAGATAATGTTTTTTATTAATATTTAAGAAGTTAACCTTTATCAACAATTATATGTCGTAACTTTAAATATATAAAATACAATATATTTATAAAGGACGAATATCAAATGAAATACTTTTAATACAGTAAAAAATCTTTTTGATATAAAAAAATAAATGTTTAAATCAAAATTATAAATAATATTTTAAGGTAATTTATTTTTATTATGAAAACATGTTTTTAAATCTAGAATATTATATATAGCTTTTTTAAATAAATATTAAATATTTTTAATACGTAGATATTCTAGATGTTTTTGAAAATTTAGACACGATATTGAAATATTAAATTAAAAGAATCTTTTTTTTAAGTAAAATAACATTTTTTTAAGAAAAATTAAAGACTTTTTAATACATTTAAAATATTTTATTTATATTCTTTCAAAATTATAAAAATATTATATTAGTTAATAAATGGTGAGATAGTTTAGACATATTCTGATTTATTAAATTGATGACTTAATAATTTTGAAGTTTTCTTTTCATTTCATGTTATTTATGTAAAAAATAAAAAAAACGTGAATTGAGTAATAAAATCTCATCTGTCAGAATGAATGCATATAGAAGATTTTATATCGCAAAACGTCACAGTAACACGACCCGATGTTTGGTTTTAGTGCATATTTAACCGGAATTCATTAACGGGAAACGGGTACGTATTAAAAAAGATGCCGGCACCGCGAGGGTTACGATTAAAGTTTTTTTCCTACAATTCTTTTTAAGTGTATGAAGAGAGCATCAACGGACACAAATGCTATGGATAGCATAAAAGTTTATACGGCATTTGCATGAAAGTCGCATTGCACTATGGAGAGACGGATAGAATTAGTGCCGGCACATGACCGGCATGAGGAATTTAATTTTTCGTCCCTTTTTTTCGGTTTTAATAAGTAACTTTATTGCCAAAGGGGTGATTTCGGAGTGAATTGCTTGCGTTTTCTGAGCGATGCGCATAAATTCATATACAAAAACATTCCGTGAACATGTAAAAAAAAATATGTGTTTACACTTTGGTGTGACCAAGGACGAAATTTTAAATTAAATCATAAATAATTTTATACATATATTATAACAATATTTTTAATTATATTTTAAATTAAATCAAAAAATATATAGTCTATACATCGAATTTCTCAGAAAATAAAAATTAAGCACACACATATTACCAATAATAACAATCGCACCATTGTAATATCATATAAATTTATCGTTAAATGTATCATTGTATTATTATTTGTCATATCGCATTATCGTATTGTCGCATTACTAGTGGCAATTATATCGTAAATGTGATATAATTGATTGACACTAATCGCTCAATTATTTTTTTAAATATATTAATTGATTTTTGTATTGTCATTGAATGTGAACAAATATGCAAAGTTTTAGTTCAATCGGATATTGCGAAGTGTTTAAAAAGTCGATTACGAAATTCCACCCTGACAAACAGACAAGTAAAACTTATATAAAAGTGTATAAAAATAAATTTGAAAGAAGTTTATAAATCATATTTAAAACTGAAAACTACAAATTCATAATAAATATAAATTATTTGTAATCGAAACAATGGTCATCGAACAGTAATTCGAATTTGAAACTATTTGATATTTATATATAAAAATGTATTATAATTATAAATAATATGTATATATATTAATTTTAAAATAATATGTTATACGATTTTCTAGTATATATTTTTATCAGTATTATAAAATAAATAAAAATATATTGTTGTGCTCTTTAACAATTCCGGACTCTTTCGCAAATAAAATCCGCAGTCCCATAGATTCGGCAAGTCATGGTCACCTCGAAGCACACGCGCGCATTTATGGTGGCGTTTTGGTGTCTCGAACGCTTCATACATAAATATAATTTCCCTTGTTTTTCCCTCGGATGGTCAGAATAATGCACAAGTTTGGTAAGCGGACCACGTATTTTCAACGATGTCGACGTCTAAAAGGTCTTATATACGTATTATTTGCGGCCTTTTGCCCTTTTCAATTACACGCCAGAAAAGAAACGAAGATACATTTACATATCGCAAATAAAGGTGATCAAATGAAAATGACGCAATTCGACATAATGCCAAATTATATATATATATATATATATATATATATCACAAAATAATCGTATCGATGAAAATAATTTTTAAAGTTGTGACATTATTCATGTTGGATATTCGATCGTGTTTTTGAAAGTATTTCAATAATATGTAAAAATTATTCAGTTTTTATATTAGAATATGTAAAGATATTGAATAACACGGGTTGTAAGTTACTGTTTTTGACTATAATTTATAAGATATTACATATATTTTTTAACTATTTTATAAATTCCTTTAAATTTAATAGTGAAAGATATAATATTTTCACTAAAAACAGTCTTATTAAAATACTTTAGATAAAAGGGTAAATATCATAGTTTCCCTTGTAATATAATATATTTATCATTCTAAAGTTACTATGGCGACAATATTATCTATTTTAGAAATCTTTGATACGCGATATATTCATAAAATATAATAAATTAACGTCGTCATAGTCCTTATGAATCTAGATTATACGTATTGAATTTCAAAATACAATTTTTTTTTAATTGTCACTATTTTAATGAGATATTTTATATTAAATAAATATCATATTATGATTTTAAAACCTAATATAACACTGTGATCAAAGAGTAAGGTGAATTTGTTTATAAAATGTAAATTCTTTATTTATTCTACCAAATTAATTTCAACCCCTTCAAAGTAATCCCCGTCTGATAAAACGCACTTTTTGCTAACGCTTTTTCCAGTCCTTGAAACAGTCGGAATAGTTTTTTTTTTCAGTATAGCCTTCAAGACTTTCTTTGATTAGGTTTTTATTTCTTCAATTGTGTCAAAACGGCATCTACGCAACGGTCTTTTGAGTTTGCTGAATAGCCAGAAGTCGCACGGAGCCAAATCAGGCGAATACGGTGGTTGCGGAACGATATGATCGTGATAATGAAACCAAGACTCGTAAAAACAGGTGTAACTCGGAGATAATTAAACCTTTTGACACACACACGCTTGGAAAATTTTACCATATAGACAGTTCTGACAATCTTACTTTTTGATCTCAGTAGTATATAAGAATATCATAGTTTAAATAAAAAAAAATAGTTGTCGACGACTGAGAAAACAGTAAGAAAATTTTTTGCGTTTATCGGGAATACGAATCGTCGTATAATTAAAGAAGTATTATATAGCATTCAACAAAATGTACCGCGGTTCAAATCTCGATTTATACGGTATTAATAATAAGAAGAAAATTTCGTGGGTCAAAATATGCGATTTGTTCGCGTTTAATCGCCCGTTTATTTCTATCGCGGATCGTAATAAAAGTCGGAAAAAAAAGGCGCTAAAGTACGGTCTTAGATAATTAAATAGCGTAGACATATTGAACGTGAAAAAATTCAGATAAGACCACAATAGAATTTCGGTCATTTTAAAAATTAAAAAGATAGCAATAATAATAATAGGTGAGGGAAATAAAGGGAATATATAGAAAAAAATCGAGGTGTGCCCAATTTTATTTTAAATGTTCAACAGCAGTAAGCAGTTCGTCAGTTTGATAAAATTAAGAAAATTTATTAATGTTAGATAGTGTCGTAATTTTTCAATTGAAAACGGGCGATTTACATAAATTATAAGATTTTTTTTCACTGTTGAAAATTGTGTTGACTGATTTCGCTTCAATTTACATATTAAATTTATTCACTGAGATAACTTTATGTTCACCAACTTAGATGTTTTTATTATCGTTAGATAGGTTTCAAAATTTATTTATTATTATGTATTATATATTTAAAAAAAATATATAAAAAATAAATACTGTTTTAACGAGCGAAAAATAAACTACAATCAAATTTGTTTTTATGCGGTTTTTTGTATGCGATTCTTTTTTTGTGCGGTGAATCACAATACATTTTAATGTTTTAAAAAAGTGTTGATATTACTTTTTTTTTGCTATCAGTGTGTATGTACATATTGCATATTTCATTTGCCATGCTTAATATTCTTAAGTATTATAATTGCATTAGCCAATTTCAATACATAATACGCCATTTAATAACTTTAATTAGTTGCCGTCAACCTTTTTTCTATACGGTCCCCCTCTACTGCATATTTTTTTTTACATGTGTTCAAATTATTTCTTCCAGCTATTAACATAGTTTCTGAATATGTTTTTTTTTATAAATTAACACCGTCTATAATTAATATTTTAATATTTTTTTTATTCAATCTGCTTCATACAATATTATACTATTTCCAATTTTAAAGATGCAATATTTTACAGTAATTTACTATTTCGTGCTGAACTGAAAATGTCATTTCTTCATATGTGAACTATTTCGTCCTAGCTTCGGAGGTTTATATTGCGGCGTTGCCGGTTTATTACGTTGCAGAAGCTGCGGCCCTATAAAACTTGCGCTGCATACACGTATATATATATACCATAAATCTATATATATATATATGTATATATACACACACACATTTATGCGCTTATTTATTTATTATTAAGCACTCGTATATATGTATGTATGCATGTAATACTTGCAACGATAAATTATTCGCAACGTACGTGAGGGATGGATTGACATTAATAAGCTTTTCGATGTTGAATGCACGATTTCCCATCGACGCTTATTGCGCCTGCTGTTGATATTATGATGCAATATATACGTGTGTGTGTATGTGTGTATGTATATATAAATTTATATATATGTACTGAGAAATACTAGAGAAATAGACGTCTCTATATTTTGTACTGAAATTATATATTAAACGATATATACTAGTGTGATCAAAAAGTAAGGCAAAATTGTCATTTAAAACTCCCAGTTATTTATTAGGAAGGCAGATAAATTGTATTTTTTTCCTATGTTGGCAGGACTATTTATAATATTTGTCAAGCGTTTTTTTTGTCAAAAGGTTTAATTACACGTGTTTTTACAAATCTTGGTTCCTTCATCATGATAATGCACCATGTCATACTGCGTTGGTTCTTTGCGACTTTTTTGCCAAAAACTCGACTCATATGCATCCGCAACCACTGTATTTGCCTGATTTGGCTCCGTGCGACTTCTGGCTATTCAGTAAACCGATTAGAAAAAGGTCTTGAAGGATATACCGGAAAAAGACTAAAAGGATGAAATTGATTTGGAAGAATATATATATAGAATTAAGGTTACTTTTTAATCATAGTGTTATACGTATAGTGGATAAGTTTATTATATAAAATAATATTTTTGAATTAATAGTGGTACTTGAAAATATATATATTTTTTAAATAAGTTCATATCGCACTCGAGATTAATTATATATTTAATATGAACGTTTAATGCGACGGAACGACTTCCTCAATTGACAATTAAAGGGACTTTTTCCAATGAACTATATAATTGAGCGCGTTGATAAAACGCCGTGGACTTTGTCAAGTGAATTAGTCGAGCTATAGTCGTTTCGAGCACTCGTGGCAGATCCCGTTTTCGGATTTTGAAACCTATCGAATAGCGTCCATAAACTGAGACGACGTCGATTTCTGAGACCTCTTTCTTATTCGATGACGAAGCAACCGATTTATAGGCGACGCTGTATAAATTTGAAATGTTGCTATAATTTAACTATGAAATTAATATGTACTAAATGCGGTGAATATAGTTTCTAAAGTCGTTTATTTATATAGTGTAGTATAAGTTTACGATATTTGCATATCAAATATATATATATTTGATATGTGTGTGTATGTTTGGGTTTTTTTTAATACGTGACATTTTTTTTAATTGTCCTTGAAAATAATAAATTGAAAATGATACTGATTTTTTTTAATAAAATTAAATCACGAACTCATTTTATAAGTATTTCTTATTTTTAATAAATTTTATATATCTCAACATATTTATATAATTCAAGTTGAAAAACTCGAATCTTACATATAGTGATATATTACAGTTAAGTAAATTTAACTATTTTGCCAATATTAAAAAATACGAATAGAAATATTTTTTTCTCATTTACAAATTGACACTTAAAAATGTAAATATTTTTTATTTGAAGATTTAAAATAATTTTATGTATAAATCAGTAATTTTGCTACTCTTTGATGATTTCAATTTGTATTTTAAGATTTATGACGTTAATACATTTCTCGCAAGATTAATTCATGAACTTTATATTTAATATTACGATGTTCGTTTTCATAAAAAATAAAAATATAAATTTTGAGATATTTCATAATATTTTTTTTAATTACTTATAAATACTAGCTAATTCTTTCACAAAAAAAAAATCAACATAATCAGAATTAATTAGCGATCGTAACTATTACAATTATTTATACGGGTTTGACATTTATACTACAACTTAAATTATATATACTAAAAATACGTCTGAACGTTAAAATCATTCAAAAAGGAACAATATTTTTGAAGATTAAGCGTAAAGCTGGCAAGTCGACTCCATAAAAATAAATCAACGTCACTGATAAATAAAATAAATAAACCGTAACTAACTCTAAATTTATTTATATTTTATTATTTATATAATCAGTTATTATTTTTATATTGAATTTTTTTTTCAATATGCCACGATAGTGAGAATGTTATTCAAAAAGGGTGAAGAAATACACAAACAGGATGTAAAAGCTGGTCCCTTTACTGGCGGTAGCTGCAAAAAGATGACCTGACTGCATCACAATCACGGGAAATCACCAAGTTGATGGTCAAGTCAATAATAATATTGTGACTATAATTCTGAAATAAATAAAATAATAATTAATATTGTTAAACCATTATAATTATAAAAATATAAATAAATATATTTTGAAAAAATATATTTATAGCTATAAATTCTAATTTTGTGCGTTCTATTTATTTGGTGATGATTTAATTCGATTAGAATTAATCGTGCGTGCGTTCAGAACGGATGGCGACACTAATTCATAACGCAGAAAGCACCTATAGTCGACCTACGCCCAATAAAGCGACACAAGTGACACGAGACAATAAGTCAACCCGTCATTGGCTTTATTAATTAGAACGGGGTATTTCCGGCCGGTCACATAATTTAAGAGACACGCTCTCCGTTTGCCCTTTTGCCCCTTAAATACTCAAAAGAATCTGATCAAAAAAAAAAAAAAAAAAAACACAATGTTTGATTACTCGGTCAAAGACCAAAATCCGTATACAGCATGTTAATTAAAATATTAGTATTATTTATTGATTAATTTAAAATTTGTGAGTAAGAAATTCTTAAAAGTTCGCGATATTCTGGAATTAAAAATAACAAAACCAATTCGTAGCATCGAATCAACTGAGTAAACTGCTTCGAAGAAGTACAAGCGACTCATAATTTAAGTAACCGGTGACAAAAAATAGACATTCCGCGAAATGTTTTCTTTTCAAATTGCACGGCAAAGAAAAACGTGCCGAAATAGATGCGGCGATGTCACGATTAAAAAAAAACGAGGAGTGAAATATTTTTGATAAAATAAATAATAGGGAAAATTAACAAAAAAATGTTGAATTTATTGATAACGATGTAATTTTGAAAAAAAAGATGATATTAATTTTTATTTGGCGTAATATTATAATATATATACACGGTGACCATTCGTACTGTTTTTGATAGGACAGTACTTTTTTTAACACGCTGTCCTTTTTTTTTCAAAGCATAAATGTTCTGTATTTTTATATATTTATATTGTTTTCCAATGAAATTTAAATTTAATTTGTTGTAATTTCAGAAGATTGAATATTTTTCTATTCACAAGTGTTACTATTTACATTTTGTTACTAATTGATAAGTGTACAGTTCAAGCAGTTGCTCAGTTTCGGCTGAATATGGACCATATTATATGACCTTTGTTTTGTAATAACCGATCTAGTATTAATAAATGTATTAATATTTTTTAAAGTTTTTTTTTTGCTCCTTGTCCTGTTTTTTGATACAAAAATGATGTTTACCGTAGATATATATATATATAACTTTCTCTTAATTACTTTTGGTGATATAATAGTTCATTTATTCGAAATAAGAAAACTTAAAAAAATACTACAGATCTCAACATAAATATTAGAAACACTATTATATATTATGGTAATTTTTCGCAATAGTTTTCTATATAATAGTATTCATGTAACATTCTTATTTAACAAGTCTCATCAGTTATGCTATTTTTTTTTAATCCGTATAATTTCTATGAAAATGGTTATATATGACCGTTTGAAATTTATATGTAGTTTTTTTATTATATTAGAAAATGATTAAAATATATATTTTTTTTTGCTTGAAATGGTAGATAAAAGGATTTCAAAAAGCTACTATATAAGTCTATTATTAAGATCCTCTGGAAATTTTATAACTTTAGTGCACCAATAATAGTTCTATACACACGATTAGGTTTGAATATACAAGCAAATGGCTTTCAAACGCGTTTCCACCGGAAATATACGTACTAGTCGAAATAGTCTGGGATCTCTGCGAAGGAAGTACCTGGACGTATAGTTGAAAAAGGTGGAACCCGAGTCGTCAAGTTAAAACCCGACTTCCCTATTAAAGTTTTAAACTTTAACACATACACTTACACGTATACGTCGTCGACCGGGCGCGAGAGGGTTAAAAGTGGGGTGCAAGAACACCGTACGATTCCAGTACAAAGTCGACTCGTAAAGCGGTTTATTTGATAGTCTTATCAGTGCCTTGGCTCAATAGGGGCACCGCTCGTTATATGGGCGCTCGTAAAACCAAGGGGGGGGGAGCTCGCTTCGAATTAGACTCGTAGCTTTTCAGCAATAAAAACATATATACATTTATATATATATATATATATATATAGATAAATAGACATATCTATATAATTAGCACTTCAATTTCGATTCGAGTTAACGGATTCGTAAATTTGATTGTGTCCGTTCGAGCTCGCTGTATCGTAAATATTCACCGGGCTCTCGTTTTAACGACATCTGCGCCTCCATAGCGAGCATAATCATTTATTTATTTATTTTCGTTTTATAAAGTGCTAAGATAGCGCGCGACAAATTTTACTAGTGTTCGTTTGACATTTAAAAAAAAAAACATACATATACGATAATGAAATTAGCACTGTCGAGTAATGCAGATTTGACAGTATCGTAAATTTGATAATGGATAATATTAAAGTAACGATTAAAGACGTGTTATTTCTATGTCTGTATAAATCTACTAAAGTTTATACAGTGAAACCTGTTTTTGTGCGATAGATAGGGACCGCACAAAAAAAATCTCATAAAAAATATTCAGAAATTTAGTTAATAGCTACAAGAAATAATTTCAATACAACATACGAAAACAATGAAATCAACACTTTTATAAAATAATGAGTTGTATTGTGATTCGTGTACCGCACAAAAAATAATAGCATACAAAAAGACCGCACAAAAACAGGTTTGACTGTATACTTTGATCTGATAATGAAGATATTTATAAAGAAACCGTATTAAATATAAATCGAATTTATTTTTATATATACCATATATTCGATCAATAAATATATTGATATTCAATTTCATTATATGATGCAGAAAATAAACTTGAAATTAGGAATTATTTAGGATTAAATTAGGATTGATTTAAAATAAAATATTTTTTTATTATTATTTATACGTATTCGATTAACAATTATGTATTTATTTTTTATAAATATATTTAGTAAAATTTATGTGGAAAAATAAAATAAATCGAATACCAATTAATATGGATAACTGCATAAATGGATATTAACCGATCTCATACGATTCGTGCATTTGCAATTATTTTAAAGGCACGTTTTTACCGATCGTTTTACCGGGGGGGGGAGGAGGAGGAGGATGGTTGAAAGGAGAGGGGGGAGGGAGAAATAAAATGCATTTTATTTTTTTATATATAGTAATTTATTTTGCGGCCAACGGATCAATAATCGGAGCCCTTCAATCACACTTTGTAATAAATAACGGCTATTACATTAAAAAGAATAAAATATAATAAAAAAAACCGGTAACGAAACAATGCTAAGGAAAAAAATACATATATATAATGAATTTATAATGTGAAATGTCAAATACGTGTATGAATTCAAAGGAATAAGGCTGCGTTCACATTATGAATGAAAAGTGAAATTTAATTATAAATTTAAAAATTGCTTAAATTATAGTATATATTTCTTTAACAATAATAAAAATTCATAAAATTCGTTGTAAAATTTAATTTTAGAGAATGCTATTGAAATATATTATTATTATTATTATTTTGATGTAGTCGCAAAATTTACAATTATTGGATTTAAAAATGCACTTTTTTGTCATCGTATAATTCGATAATAATAATGCAGTAAAAAGTTAATGAACGTCTGCGACATTTATACGAGTTTAATATTTATACTCGAATATTTAAGTGTATAAGGTAATAACTGCATTAAAAAAAAAGACATTCCATTTATTTGTGCTCTTGTACGACTTCAAATTGGCAAATTGTATTTGTTTGTTACATATTCAGACAATAATTTAATATATTTATATTAAAATTGTTTTATTCTTTATTTTTAATATAATTATAGTTTGTGCAGTGAATTAATTAAAAGGGTGTCCGAAATTTCGTTTTATTTTCGGTAAAATTTCGATATGAAAACACAGAAGAGCATGCAAATGAGTTTTGACCGACGGATATGAAAAGGGCCGGCAAACTAACCGGAAATTGGAGTCGATAACAAACAGATTGTTTCTGATGGGGTTTCCTCGGGTAAAAACGGAAGTGTTCTCGCCAGGCTGTATTCTATAATATGTACAGCCACCCTTCTAAATTAAAATCGTGATTATCTAAATACGTAACACTGTGATCAAAAAGTAAGGTGAATTTATTTATAAAATGTATTTTTTTTTATTTATTCAAATTAATTTCCGTCAAATAGAACAAATTTTTGCCAACGCTTTTTTTAGTACTCAAAGTGTCGGAATAGTCTTTTTCCGGTATAGACATCAAGACCTTCTTCGATTCGATTTTTATCTTCTAAAACATGTCAAAACAGCGTTTCCTACATTGGCCTTTTGAGTTTGCTGAATAGCCAGAAGTCGCACGGAACCAAATCAGGCGAATACGGTGGTTGCCGTATGTTGGAGTCGAGTTTTAGGAAACCAATGCAGTATGACACAGTGCATTATCGTGATAAAGGAACCAAGAGTTGTAAAAAATATGTTTAACTCGAAAATAATTAAACCTTTTGAGTAACAGACGCTTGGCAAATGTTACAATTTATTTAACTTCTTAATTTAACTTTTAAAAATTACAATTTATTTGCCTTCCTAATGCTTGGGAGTTTTATTTGACAATTTTACTTTACTTTTTGATCATAGTAATATATGCTTATATAATATTCAATACAAATGTACCTCAATTATGAAAGAATCTGAAATATAAATTTTAATTTTTCAAAAAAAATATTTAAAATAAATTTTAGGATTTTTTCACATTGTAAATAAGCGATCTTTCATTTTTAGTAAATATCATAAAAAATGTTTTGTTACAATGAAAATAGTTGAATTTTGTAGGGGAAATAATCTGTGAATGAGTTTCGTTCTCGTTTTTTTTTTCAGTTTTTCAGCGCGCATTCAGTTTTATTTTTGTCGTTTGTTATTTTCAGTTAATTTATTTCTCTCTTTCATTATTCATAGCGTATTGCCGTGTAAATGATTTGTTTTCATAAAGATACAATTCATATTTCTATCGCGTACACATTTTATTTAAATGCGAATTATCATCATGTCGCTTTTTTTTCTCTGGACGCAAGAAATTAAAGCGTTTTCAATTAATATTTCCAGCTGGAAAAACTACATGAAAGAGCCGAATCGTTTCATTTTTGGCAGACGGAAAATTCGCTCACACACACACACACACACACACACACATATATATATATATATATATATATATATATTATATAAATTTTCACGCAAACAGACACGATATAAAAATATGAAAAAAAATTCGATAGAGCAAAAAAAAAAAGAAAGCAGTAGACGACGATAAAGATGTACGACGAGCGATGAAAAAAAAAGTGAAAAACTTCTTTTTCCAGTATTGAAATATTTTGTGTTTTCAGCTGTTCTGAAAAATAACATTTCGGCGAACGTGAAATCGATGAAATGTTTAAAACATATTTTCGATACGTTTTTGATATTTTACAAATCGTACTCTTCGATTGCTAGTGTTATTTTTCTCTCTCGTTGGAAATGAAAATACTGAAAAGTATATCTTTAATAATATAAAAATATTCTATACACCATAAAAATATTATCTGAAAAAAAAAGGAGAGAATTTTTTCAATTATAAATTTTTCAATAATATATTGAAAATGTTGAAACTTGTATTTGAAATATTCCGTATAAGATATTCGTTATATATGATTTTCAAATAAAAGCATTAAATTTTATTTGATTAACATCAGAAGTTTTAAATTTATTTTTTCAAAATAATGTATTTAATGTATAGGAGTTGTAAAAAACGTGTGAAAAATCAAACAATTTGTATTATAAAATATTTAAATGACATGTAGCTTTTGTACGACGATTTGGTTCATAAATTCGTGTGTATAAAAAGGAAGAGCGAACAATATATTTCCTTGCAGAAATATTCCATATGCAAAAGAGTTTCCATCAGCAGTTTTTCCCCGTCTCACCTAGAAAGCTGTGAAGCCAAATAGATGAAAAATAAAAAAAAAAGAGTAAAAAAAAAGGAAACCCAGAGCCCTCCCAGAACTCGCATAAAGTACCCCATCGCTGATGGAAATGGAAGCATTGCTCATTTCAGCCGATGCATCGTGAATAAAGAGTATTGGATGCTGTAAAAACTTCAAACGGAAACAATTGCAGTAAGTGGAGCAGGAAACGATGGCAGTCGATATTGCGAACGAGTAAAATGCTGGAAAATTCGTTTATTTCGACTTGGTGTGCAAACGGAACAAACAACGAAGAATATTTTTATTCCTACCGACGACGACGACGACGACGACGTGGGGGCGGGGTGAGGGGGAAAATATAAAATTTTAGCCGCTTTTCCGTTCAGCTTATATAGACGATGTTGTTTTCTGTATTTTTGTTTCTTTTTTTTTGCCATTTCTTTCTATTTGTTTAATTTATATTCGTTAGCGAAATGGAAGAGTGAAAATCAATACGAGGCTCTATAATAAAAGTTTGCGTTTTTTTTTTTCATTCAGAAAGGTTTTTTTATTCCCTTTAAAAAAGTAACTATAGACTGTTTCTGTCTATAACATTTACCAAGCGTCTGTTTGTCAAAAGGTTTAATTATCTCCGAGTTACATATGTTTTACAACTCTTGGTTCTTTCATCACGATAATTCACCATGTTATATTTCATTGGTTCTTCGAGACTTTTTTTGGCAAAAACTCCACTCATATCTTTCCGTAACCACCGTATTTGCCTGATTTAGCTCCGTGAGATTTCTGGCTATTCAGGAAACTCGAAAAGCCAACGTAAGAACGCCGTATCGACACGATTGAGAAGATAAAAACCGACTGAAGAAGATATATAAGAAAAAAAAAGATAAAATTATTAAATCTTAATTTATTTTATACAATTATATATCATTGATATATTAATATATAAAATTGATTATTTTTTTAGAAACCTACTATTTTTTCCGTCTCACGTTTAATTGGAACGAGTAGAGAATGCTTCATTTTCCAATACAATAAATAAAAGAGCGCGTCTAATAAAATCCGCATCGGTTTATTAAAAGAGACGACGTCTTCTGTTTGTGTTCGGTTAATCCTGGAACTGATAAGCCTATTAGGTCTAATCCACATGTACGACAGGATTTTAGCAGGATTTGACGGATCAAAGCGTAATCTTGGAGCCCGTCTACTGTGCGAAATCTTTCGGGCGGATATTTTTACACTTTTTTTTCAGCCTTCCATAGATTTTATCAATTTTTTCATTATTTAAAAAAAAATAAATAAATAATCCGAGCAAAATAAAATAATCTTATTGTATATAAAGAAAATATTTGCGAATGTGAAGAAAATAAATAATAAATACGAAATATTCTATTGACGATGAGCATTTATAAAAATGTATTATTCATAGATAAATTTGATAATTCTGCGAAATACGAACGAATAAATAAATTATTAGTATTACAGTTTTTTTTTCAGTATATTATTATTTTTTATTTTAGATAATAGAATTTGATTATTTTTCATGTTTTAATAATTTTTATTAATGTATTGAAGACGTTAAATCGAAAGTACTAATATAATTTGATGATAAAATTATCAATATCAGTGAAAGCGATCAAAAATAATGTTCATAAATATTATTCTAAGATATTATTATAGGGTTTTTAAAAGTAGTTAAGGGATATGAAATATGCTCTCATAATATATATAAAATATTTTATATTTGTGTCAATATATTTTTAAATTATCCTTGACATCGTCAGTTTTGATCCATTCGAGGAATAAAACAGAAAATGAAAATGACGAAAAAAAAAAGTGGCGAAACGAGATGAAACCGTTGGCCAAATTTAAATCGTGACCACATTCGTCCCAGAACTAAATTATTAGCCGGGTCTTTATCACTGTTCCAGTGCTTTTTCCCGGTAATAAACCGCGGTTCATTCCCCCGCGGTTATTTTTCGGTCTCGTCTGGTGTTTTACGGCCGAAACGGTGCAGTGGCACATCCCCGAATGCAGTTTCTCGGTTCGCACGGAATTTTTACAGGGCAACTAAACAGAAATTGTCTTGAATGTATTATGAGTTTTCCGGATTGCACGTAATGAAATATTTTCCGCAGAGTGTTTTTCCGCCGATGGAAAACTAAGTGCGCACGTGCGCGCACGTGAGAATTGGATTTTCTTTTGTCGTCGCTGAAAATTTACGGAAAATTGGAGGTTAAAGCTTACGTTATATTGAGATACTAGCGAGTGTTTTAAGATATGTACATCGATTTAAAATTCTATTTCATTATTTAAATTGCTTGAATTTTAAAATTTAAACAAGTATGGAAAATTTTCTTATTACTTTATATATTGGTATATATATAGTTTGCAAGTTAAATTTGCAATCCGTTTAATTTATAGATAGCTGAATATAGTAGATATTACATATTACGTATATTATGAAATTTAATAAGCTCATGTGAACTCTGGTTGTCTTTAATTTAAAAATTTATACAAGTTTTATATTATATATTATATAATTTTAATATATTAAAACTTTTTAGTGAATTGAATTTAAGTAGAGTTCAAATTAAAACCGATGTTTATTAGTAAAAATTTAATTAAATTTAAACATAGAGATCACAAAACATTTTATTTGAAATTTGTATATATTTTGGTTCATTTGGTCGTTTTTAATTCAGCAACTGTTGCATTTTTTACAGCGTAGACGTCATCTTCTAAGTATCACCATAAAAATGTTCACCGGTGTGAGATCTGGTAAATGTGGAGAATGTAATATAAAAAAATCCTTTTTTTGTCATCAATGTGGGAGAAACTTACGTCGTCTTTTTGATCTGAATAATATATTATTAAAATAATGGTTTAATTTGAAATTTACCTTTGTAAATATATATTATACGTTTTAATTTTTCCTCTGTAATAAAACTTGTTGTAAACATATAGATGTAAATAGTATAGATGAATTTGTTTAAAACTCATTTCAAAACTGTCTTTGCACTTTAATTAGATTTTCATAATTTTCTTAAATTTCCTGTGATCATTTCTAGATATTATGAGTTTGATGACATTTAAATTCTCCACTATTTATATCAAATCGATACCATTATCTATAAACTTTTCTCATAATAATAATAATGTTGTTTTTATAGAAAACGATTAATCTTCGAATATTTTACAAGCGACTACTATACGTTATCCGTTTTTAAAGTCGTAAAAAACACACACAAAACGTAAAATCAGCGATATTACGTTACGCTAATCTAAGGTTTAAAATTTCACTGCACAAACTAACTAACTAACTGCACACACACACACACACACACACACACATTATTATTACATTGTAGCATGTACAAATGGAATAATTGTAAGCTGGCGTTGTTAAATCGCAAATGTTGTTATCTATTTGTCATCACTGCGAAGATTTATATTCTTCAAGACGATCGTATAAATCAGATCATAAATCGATAAAGCAGCTTTTTGAAGAAAAGCACGCGGAACTCGGCGCCCGTGTTGCCAGATGTATCGCGATAATAATCAACATGTGGCAACACGGCGGTTTCTCGTTGTCTGTTTGTGGTCGTGTAACGTTATTTTTCGCCGTATGAAATCCGAGAAGGCGATCTTAGGGGTGCTGTCGATGTGAGCAGCGCTGTTTTAGATTTTCACTATATATATATATATATATATATATATATATATATATATATATATATATATATATATATATATATATATATTAATACGTATTATTTTATAGTAATTATCACGATTAAAGAATTTTTAAATTGTGAATATTTATATAAATTGTACGATTTTTATTTAAATTATGGAATAAAAATTAATTATCTTAGACGGGTGAAGTTTTATAGAATCGATTTATTTTTCAAAGTATGGAATTAATAGTTTTGCAATTAAATTCCAACATTTATTCAATATGTTTTTGATTAAATTGTATATATATATATATATATATATATATATATATATATATATATATATATATATATATATATATATATATATATAATAATATTGCGATATGTAAAATTCATATCATAATATAAAAAAATAAAAAATATATTATATATGATCCAAAATATTTTTTATTACTTCAACTGTATAGTGTCTCATATATGGATCAAAATTTTTTATTTTATTTTAATTATTGAAAATATTTTTTTTGTGTAAAAATATAAAAAACAAGTCTTCATTTTTCATACATTATATATATTTTTTTGTTAATTAAAAAAATATACGTTAAGTGATTAATCAATAATCAATTCAATTCAGTAATTTCATACCTATAAATAAGTGGTTTTATATTAAAAATTTCTATAATATATTATTAAAAAATAATTTATATAAAATTGATAATCTTAATTATTCCATTGTTATATTGTTTATTTTTTTTTATATGAAGTCTAAATTTGAAAATAATCAATCGAAAAGACGTACATCAATTTATATCTAAACATAAATAATACATTTCGTTTTACACGCGAATTATATAACAAATTTTCCTATTTTCAATCTGATCGTTATTTTTTTTTTAGTAATAATATAATAATAATAATTTTTGACGAACAGGAAAATGAAACAATACATCGGCAATAAATTATTTTTTTTTCGCATATCGAAGACCAAGTTCAACGGAATCAGATAAGGCAAAAATATAGTGATCGAATTCGACGAGAACGATTATTGTTATTATATTTCGACACGTTTTCAAATTGCGCGCCATTCGATACTTTTTTTTCTTGTTCGCTTTTTTGACTTCGTAATAATTGTATATAACGTATAAAATATAACGTTTCGATACATGGAATCGATCACGCCCACGTTAGAGTGGTAGCGATCGAATAAATATAAATACGTATATATATATATATATATATATATATATATATATATATATATATATATATATATATATATATTATAAAATAAAATGTTGACTTGTTCGCCAAAAACTCGACTCATATCGTTCCGCAACCACCGTATTCGCCTAATTTGGTTCCGTGCGACTTCTGGCTATTCAGCAAACTCAAAAGGTCAACGTGGGGATGTCGTTTTGACACGATTGAGGAGATAAAAACTGAATCGAAGAAGGTCTTGAAAGTTATACCGGAAAAATACTATTTTGACTGTTTTGAGAACTAGCAAAAGCGTTGGTAAAAATGAGTTTTATCGGATGGAAATTACTTTGAAGGGGATGAAATTGATTTGGAAGAATAAATAAAGAATTTACATTTTTAAACCAGTTCATCTTACTTTTTAATTACATTATTACATGTATGTAAAGCATGTATGTCAAATTTACGATTTACGAATTGTCATCAAATTCAACGTTTTTTAAAATATTACATTTAAAAAAATCTAAAAAATAATAATAATGGTAAACAATTGGTGTTTTTTTAGTTATATAAATATTGAATATCCCTGATGTGTAGTAAAGAATAAGAAAATGATACTCAACATCATTACGAAAATAAACAGCAATGAAAATGCATTTCGAAAAATTTATTACAGTGTAATTTAAATTTTCACTTAAATGAGCTTTTTTAACAAACTGTTTTCAATCGTGGATTTATAAATCAGAAGTTATCAACCGGCGGTCAGTCGAAATGTTTATACGTTTACAAAAATAATTTTATATTTTTATATAATATTTAATTTTATATTCTTGTGATTATATTAATTTAATTTACATTCATAATATATAAGAAATTAAATGAAAAATAATCCACGATCAGTTTAAAAATGTTGACGATGACTTTTAGAGATTAAATGTTAAACGACTGGCCTTCATATTATTTTATTTACATATATAATTTTTTATAGCACATAACTAATAATTTGAAAATTGTGTAATTTGTTGTTATTAATATGAATATTAAATATATTTTTCTGAGATCAAGGAAAAACGTCGTAATATATTTTTTATCGAAATTGAAATCTATAGTTTGCGAAATATAATTTTTATTAATAAATTTATGATTTGAATGATTATCATTAAAAACAATATTTAAAAAAAGTTGACCTGAACATCATTAAATTAAATTATAATATATATTTATTATTTAGAAAATATCAATTAAGAAAATTATAAATTTAACATAATATAATAATATTAAATAATAAATCGTCAAAAATCACATTAATTAGTAGGTATATTATGTTGTAAATAGCAATATTATTATTTTTTTTGCTACAATAATATAATATAATATTTATTAATATTTATTAGCGACGAGTTCACGTGTGAAATACATATGTTAAAGTTCACCGAGAGTTTACTATTTAGAAATCGACGTGTTTTACCATTTTTGGATAGCTCATGAATAAGCGAAGCCTATTGCAAAATATGCACGATTATAATATATATATATATATATATATATATATATATATATATATATATATATTATATTTTTATTTCGTTTTATGAATAGTCAATATCGAGAACCAATTAACCGAACATTATCCGGTTTAGATTTATTGTACGCGTGCTTAGATTTACCGGTTGAGTTAATCGACGATAACGTTTCGGATTTTTATCGATTAATTACACTTGTAGTAAAAAAAAGTTGTGTTTTTTTATTGTAAAATCTATTTCTAATCATACTTTAATTTATATTATAAAAATATATATGTATATTTTTTTAATAGTGAAATATATTACTGTGATCAAAGAGTAAGGTGAAATTATCATTTAAAATTCAGGTAAATTGTAATTTTTTTCCGCGGTTGGTAAGACTGTCTCTATAATATTTATCAAGCGACTGTTTGTCAAAAGGTTTAATTATCTCCGAGTTACACAAATTTTTACAATTCTTGGTTCCTTCATCACGATAATGCACCATGTCATATTGAATTGGTTCTTCGCGACGTTTTTGCCAAATACTCGACTTATATTGTTCTGCACCACCGTATTCATCCGATTTGGCTCCATGCGACTTCTGGATAAAAACCGAATTGAAGAAGGTCATGAGGGTCTGGAAGGCCTATAGCTTATATATAGCTTAGAAGAATAAATAAAGAATTTACATTTCATAAATAAATTAATCTTACTCTTTGATCACAGTGTTATATAAATTTAAATTTAATTTTTTAATTTCTATATAAGCTCTGTAATTGTTTAATATGATAAAAATATTTTTTGACAAATGTATAATCGCCTAATTAGAATTATAGCGGTCGTTTAAAATCGACGACGATTAAACCGCGCCCGTTAACAATCGTCGCGCTCGCGGTTAAACTTAACCGTTCGCGGTAAACTTTTACGATTACAATAATATACCTTTTGACAACAACAATGGAAGTGAAAGGTTTCCCGGTTCGAATCCGTTTCGTAAAAAAGCAAAAGATTAATATATATATATATATATATATATATATATATATATATATATATATATATATATATATATATATATATATATATACACGGCGTTTTGTTCGAATGACGAAGTGCTTCGAAAAACCGTGGGTGGACGTTTGACACGTGACTTATGATATTCTCTATTTTACTCTTTTGTATCGAACTCGGTGCCCGTTTCGTTTCGTAATAATACATGCATGTATTATTATTTATTTATATATATATTATAAATAAATATACGAACGTGAAATATCGACTAGTGTCCGTCAAAATAGAGCTTGACCGCTTTCTATGCATTTTTTAGAAAAAGATCCCGGTTGAATGTGTATTGTTGAACGTATATGAATGCTTAGAATTATATATATATATATATATATATATATATATATATATATATAATCATAAATTTATAGATATTTAAGAATCTGAGTGATTCATATGATTTATATATTGAACGATGACGTTTTGATTTCGATTTGAAATACTAATAAAATTAATAATAAAAAATGGAAATGAATGAATTAAATTTTATTACTAAAGAAAAATACTCAATTATTTATAAATATAAGGTTTAATATTGTGCAAAAAGTTGTGTTAAAATATATGTAATTTAATATGAATTCGTATATAAGTTATACGTTGAACTTTTTTTTTTCGTTTTCGATACTATTTTACATTTCAAACATTCAATTGAAAATAATAATAAATTCTTAGATTTGAACGTAAAATATAACGATATAATTTAAAGATTTTACATTGACTAAATGTCGTAAACATTAAACTGATATCTAAATTAAAATGAAATCCAATAATATTTTTTTTTATAACGAAACACTATATATATTATATATTTTACAGTTGTTTTGTGAAATAATAGCACCATAAAAACATCGTCTATAATATATTAATATATATACAAAATATTGTGTAAATATACGATTGGGTCTTTATTTGTATGTGCGTGCATTCGTGTGTGCGTAATGGGAAATGCTAGATGAGAAAAGCACTAGATTCGATAAGTGCTTTCTATACAGTAGCCGTAAATCACACAAACAATATAGATTTATAGTATTATAATATTCTTCTCAGAAAGAATAGCATTTACTTGGAATATTGTATATTAATCAAATTCTCGCCATAAAAAAAACTAAAAAAAAAATGACTATCTATCTGGTATTTTTATATGCGCCTATATATTATATATACATATCATCATCTCTACTTTCATATAATTTTCGTTTCCGAAATAAATTATTCATCAAATGAATTTTATGTTATTCTAAAACTTTTTTTAATAATATAAAATATAATATTTAAGAGTTTAAATTATAAAGAATATTGATAAAAATATATTTTAATTTTTTTTATCTGCTCTTAATAAAAAAAAATTAAATATATTTTTTTTATCTGCTCTACTAATGCCCGGGAGTTTTAAATGAAAATTTCACCTTACGTTAGAACGATTGTGAATGAAAGTAGAGGACTCGTATATGAATAAACGAGTATGTTTATATATTCGTGAGAGTTAAAGCAACTGAATAGATTTATGTCATAATTTATATATATATATATATATATATATATATATATATATATATATATATATATATATATATTTTATTTTGAAAAAGGAAAAATCGTGCCGACTTACACCCACACTTTTCTTAACGAATAGGTCATTATAGTTTTAAATATTGATTTTCGGCCGGTAATTGCGTTTGTATGTAAAGTATTCTTACGTAAATATTGCATAATTATACACGTGAAAAAAATATATAAAAAATCATTATATAGTGTATATATCAATTTATTTATCGTTGAAAAAATATATGATAGTAAAGTCAGTTTTAACCTTTAGTCTGTCAGAAATTAAACGATTAAATTTTGATGTACCATATATAATTTGTATGTCTACTGTGTAAAGTATGCTTGTTAACTAATGTTATTTTTCTCAATTTATTTAATATTTATTTATTTTTAATTCTAGATATATAAAAGGAATATATGATTTATATTTTTAACATAAATCATTTATTAGAAAAAAAAAATTTTTTTAATAAAAAACTTTATGTGAATATTAAATTTATTTTTCAACTAGAAATATGTGATGTATGGAAACAGTGTGGCAGGCTAAAGGTTAAATATGTCTTTAAATCGATCTTAGTCGATTATGTTAATGGAAAGTCAATTCAAAAAATACATTAGCAATAGAATGTAAAAATGTATATATAAATAATGTATCCAAATTTTGATTGCTTCGAACGTTGCTTAACTATAATAACATCGACTGTTGAATGAGAAAATTTACATGTATGCAAAATATAAAAAAATAATGAAGCAACAACCGACTTATAATACTAAAAATCAGACGACATTAACGACTCTATATATTTTAATGTAGTTAAAAAAATAGTAAAATATAGTCAGATTCAGGGATAAAAGGGTGCTATAGTGGATAGTTTTGAAAACTAGTGTATTAATTCGACGATCTTTTATATAACTTAACATATTTTATCTCGTAAACGTTTTAACTTATGTGGGTTTTATTACCGTCGAAATTTTATTATTATGCATTCATAATTTATTGGGCGGTACGAATTAAAAATAAATAGCGTTCTCACCGTGCGCGCATTTCACGATTCGGGTCCACTTATCATCACGATTACATTATATATTAAAAAATAAAATATTTGTATATAATTATAATACAAATCATTACGACGTACCAAAAAAAAAATTGATAAAATTGAAAAAAATCATTCGAAATTATTGTGTTAACGTATTTTATCCTATTTCTACGCAGTCGAATCAAACGTTATCGGTTTCCATTAGTAATATTTTACGGAAAAGCGATTCCCAAAGATCTTCGCAGAGTGATACGAAGGCTTCCACGCTCACATGTTGAGAATGTGTGAATGTTCATATATATATATATATATATATATATATATATATATATATCGAATTTTGTACGAATTACGGGTATATCCATAAACGAAGGAAAATTTCTAGATGGTTTTTCGATGTGGGTCAAAGCCGATACTTACAGTTTCCGTAACTCATTTGCACTTCCGGATTTCTCTTCCCTCATAATATATATATATATATATATATATATATATATATATATATATATATACATAAAATGATAAATAAAAATTTTGATATTAAATTACTGACTTGTTAGCCAAATTTAAAATATTATATGAATCATAAAATTTAATAATTTAATTATAGTTTACACAGACAATTAGAATAGAAGAAATTATTTTTTTTTTAATAACATCGAGTTCCACACTTTAACCGTAACTAATAGTAACTGCAATATATTAAAATATTTAAACGGTAGTTCTTAATAATTTTTTCGCAGCAAATAACTTCATTTTGAATTCCGAAGCAATTCACTGAATGTCAAGGAAAAAATTATATTTCTCAGAATTTCTCTTCATTATTTTACTCGAGGCGTATTAATATATGTTATTTTCTAATTATCAACATTGAATAAAAAACATAGTGTAGATGGAGTATTTTTTTCTATTATATAATGGACAGTACATGTCGTACATATCGCGGTACAATTGCTCACGACACACACACACAAACACACACACACACACACACATATATATATATATATATATATATATATATATATATATATATATATATGAACACGCGGTCGTGCACGTGTACACGTGAAACGTCATTTTTGTTATTTGTACTTTAATACGCCATTATGAAGATTGTATACGTTGTGAACGTGACAGGGTCTCACTTATGAATATGTAAATTAGACGGGACTTGTACCCTCTGTCGTCCGTGTTTGTGTACAACAACACTGGACGAATGTACGCAAGGCACTGTGTAAACTCGGTTACTACAAGATACATCGTGCACTTACAACAACGCTTTTACATACGACGTCCCGTGGGATAATCGTTTTTTAATACCGATATTAAACTATCTAAATGATTTTCTTTATATATATATATATATATATATATATATATATATATATATATACAATTTGTCGTTTAAAACTCCCGGGCATTAGGAAGGCAGGTAAATTGTATTTTTTTCCTAGATTGGTAGAACTGTCTATAACATTTATCATGTGTCTGTTTGTCAAAAGGTTTAATTATCTCCGAGTTGCACGTGCTTTTATAATTCTTGGGTCTTTCTTCACGATAATGCACCATGTCATACTGCTTTGATTCTTCTCGACTTTTTTTGCCAAAAATTCGATACATATCGTTCCGCAACCACCGTATTCACCTGATTTTGCTCCGTGCGACTTATGGCTATTCAACAAATACAAAAAGCCAAAGCGGGGGAATCAACGAGGTTCTTGAATGCTATATTGGAAAAAGACTATTTGAGTACTGGAAAAAGCGTCGGCAAATATGCGTTATACATTATACGGATTACATTGAAGGGGACGAAATTTATTTGGAAGATAAAAATAAGGAAATAAATTCACCTTACTTTTTGATCCCAAAGTTATTAAATATATATTTAATATTTTATAATTAATAATATTTATATTTTGAATGAATTAAAAATAGTCAAATGAAAACGATATTTAAAATTCATAATTAAAAAACAATTAGGATAAATTCATTCTTCCGCCTGTTTTCTAAATATTTCTAAAGGTTTATATATTGGAAAAATACATATTTTTTAAAAATAATATAAATAAGAATAACATCGAATAGATTACATCTACAATTGTATATTAAAAATAGTGGAAATGTTTAAATATTTAAATGAACATTTTAATATTGATAATTGCTTGTTTACTTGTATATTTTATATGAACATAATATATATATATATATATATATATATATATATATATATATATATATATATTATATTGGATGCATTATATAGATTATTTTTAATGAAAACATTTCATGCAGAAAGAAAACGTAAGCCGTTTGCATGCGATAGATTGAGTCATTAGTCGAAATTAAAAATATACAATTCGTGTGAAGTTAAGCCTTTTTAACAGACGCGAAAAAAAATCTACACCTTTTCCTTCATTATTACCGAATCAGTTTTAAAATATATACTTTAAAAACGTACACGCAATAGCATTTTTATTTTAAATTTCGTTTATAAATTCTTTTCTTGCCCTTTAAGACATCATTTTCTGTAATTGTCATTTCAATTATTTGCATAAAATGAGATAAAATATAGAATTTTAATTATTTTTTTATATAGAAAATATCAAGGAAACAATATACGATATATACAACACAGTGATGAAAAAGTAAGGTAAATTTGTTTATAAAATGTAAATTCTTTATTTATTCTTTCAAATCAATTTCATCCCCTTTAAAGTAATCTCTCTCCAATAAAAAGCACTTTCGATAATGCATTTTATAGACCTCGAAGCAGTCGGAATAGAATTTTAATAGTATAGCCTTCAAGATATTTTTCGATACGGTATATCAATTCAATCGTGTCAAAACGGCGTCCCCGCATTGATCTTTGAGTCTGCTAAATAGCCAAAGGTCGCACGGAGCCAAATCAGGCGAATACGGTGGTTGCGGAACAATATGAATTAAGTTTTTGGCAAAAGAGTCGCGAAGAACCAATGCAAAATAATGACGTGGTGCATTATCTTGATGAAGGAACCGAGAGTTGAAAAAACACATGTAACTAGGAGATAATTAAATATTTTGACAAACAGACCCTTGGCAAATATTATAGACAGTCTTACAAACCTAGAGGTAGGTAAATTTACAATTTTCCTGCCTTCCTAATGCCCGTGAGTTTTAAATACCAATTTCACCTTACCGTGTGATCACAGTAATATATAATTTATATAAATTTTAAATATATATGTGAAAATGTATAATGAAATGAAATAAATCAACGTTGTAAAATTTTGTATTGTAATATATTTTCCACTTCATCTAAAATGTTAAAAATGTACAAGTAGAATAAAACTTGAATATATATATATATATATATATATATATATATATATATATATATATATATATATATATAATCAAGGATTCTTTTTTTTTTCATTTTATTACTTATGAGACTCGGTTCTTCTTCCTTCTATTTAATTTTATATAAATGAAATATAGTTTTTCGTGTTCGCATGAAAATCTGGTAGTAAATTATATGAAAAGCTTCGTTGCCATGCCTTCGCGTTTAGCATCCATTAAATTATGCTTATCCGGAGAATATTTATCAAAAAGTGAGCTATATATATATATATATATATATATATATATATATATATATATATATATATATATATATATATATATATATATATATATATATATATATATAATAGAACTGAATCATAAAAATGAATTTAATATCGATGTATAAAAATATATGTATACAGAAAAAAACACGCCCAGTATATATATCTTTATATTCAGAGTCGTAAATTTTAAAGTTCAATATTGGATTTAATTTGTGATCATGACTTCATTTCTATTTTTTGAAATTTTGATGTGTATCATATTCGGAAGAGTCGTAATTTAATTAGAAAATAATTGGTTTATTACATAATAAAAATATATTGAATAATCATATTATATATATATATATACCATACATATCCCCTCCGTCTGTTTTTAATATGATTGAATCACTAATCCGAAATTCGATTATTAAATAATATTTTTTTCTAAAGAATCGAATTTTGCCGTATGGCTTTATTATTATATAATATATATTATATGTATTTCTCTTTTCAAAATATATGTGCCAATTTAATTACGGTCGTTTTTCGAATATTCGTTTCTCACAATAATTCTTTAAATATATCTATATTATATTAAACATTAAAAAGTTTATATATTCGTCATTAAATAGGTTAAATAATTCGCATACATTTAGATGGTTATTTAAACGCAATCATCTATCAAAAGCCAATGGTTCGACATAGAAACGAACATATTCGTCATTTACGAATGAATTATGTACAAAACGTTCTCATCATTAGAAGGTTTCGCAGCTCGAAGGCATTTCGAAACAAGAGCGAAATCTCTCCGTTATCTTGCAGATTCTTCAAACTGTATCATAGCAGATAAATCCGCAGATTTCGAGTTCGAAATCCTCGAGGCAATATTTCACATAAAAAATAAAAATTAAAATAGAAAACGAGAATTAGAAAAGAAGTGATGTTTCGTTCATTCTTGATATAATGTATAGTATAGTTGTGAATAATACATTGCTTTTAGCACCTGTCTGTGTCTGTGACCAGATTGAACAAATAACTTTCTATTAATACTTGAGGACATATATATCACAGCAACCTATGACCCCAAGAAAGAGATCCGTTTCCATGAAAAAGTTTTTACGAGCACAAGTATGGAATTAAAATTATATATGCTTAGATGTTACGTTCTTTTATATGGTGATGAAACATGAACAGAGAATGCTAAGAATTACTTGGACTGACTAAGTATCAAATAAGAAGGTTTTGGGGAAAATTAGTAAATCTCGGCCACATTTAAAGAAATGATAAATACAGACTACTCGAAATAATATTGGAAAGAAAAATTTAGGGGAAAAGATCAATTAGGAAGACGTCAAAATTTGTGGTTTATTCAACTGTTCGTCAATTAATCTCTTTAGAATGAATACGTTGAATGTTTCTTTAGTCTTGTATTCTTTTGTAAAATTGGGGAAAATAAACATTATCAGTGCCTTTAGTTTCCACTCAAGCCAATCTTCTTGAAGACACGGCATGAGAAAAGAAGAAGTTATCTGTGACGTCGTCTCCTGAAGATATTACCTTCTTCATTGCAAAGCAAAAGCAAAAAAAAAAAAAATAACTAAAAAAAGGGGGTACATCGACCCGATGTGAGAGAAATACACGATTATTACACGCGCCATAAAGTCTCGAAGCAAGACAGCATTCGTTTCGATTGTTGGGCGTGTGTGCACCTTTTAAACGCGTTACACGCACGCGGTTCTGTTTTTTTTTTCCTCGTTTTGTTGCCGCTTTTAAAAATTTATTATATTGTTTAACTAATTGAGTCGAATTTGAATTTTGAAACGGCCGTTTATTTCGCGTTCTTTTCAATCGTCCGACTCTAGATTTTCTCGTTCGCGATTGCTATCTGACGCTTTGGGGTCGGCTCGATTGCTTTATGGCGATCGTGATCTTTGATATATGACGTGCGAGATTTGTAACTGTTTGTCTTTATGTTGCTAATTACTCTTACTCGTTCAATAGTAAAAAAAACTGCCTTTACTGCTTTTATGGTCTGTTTTTAAATGGACTTTATATATATATATATACCATATATATAAACGCTCTTCGTGCAATATTGTTGCGGTTCAAATTCACAGATTCTATCGGATACATCGTAATTGATTTATATATGTATGTTTTATTACTGCAAATTTATTGTTATTTAATTTTATATATATATATAGAGAGAGAATAAAACATTTTTATTGCAACGTCATAATCTTCATAGATTATATTAAAAAAGTACGGTAATTTTCAGTGCAATAAAATATAGGCAGTCAAAAGAGTTTACTTTTAAAGAAATATTTAGTATAAAAAGTAACAAAATAATTATTATATATAATTCTAATTTAATAAAAAAAAATCTTAGCTCTTTTTACATTTTTTTAAAAAATTATATACGATTATATAATTATCAGTATGTTTCGATATTTTTTTTTGAATAATTATAAACATAATTTTATGAATCAATTTATATATATATATATACCATATATAAATATTCAAATATATTGTCTGAAAATATTATATATTAAATGATAATGTAAAGAACGATATATCTATATATTAAGAACATTTTACAAATTTAAATCTTTCGATCTTGTATGATTTAGTACGAAGGATTATTGCGGCAAAAAGTACCGCGATAAAATGAAAAAAATATATATATAAAATAAAATAAAATCGAAACGAGAGGGAGAAAAATCTAAATTTTTTTTACTCGTCTTTGATTACGTACGAAGATTACATATTTGAATATAATCGGAACGATTTATCATTTCCTCGCATAATTTAACATCGTGAAATCAGATTACGAAAAGAACGGGGAAAAAAAAAAAGTCTTCACAATTCATCATCGACATCGTGATGAAACCGGCTTATCGAATTTCTGCAACAAAAACTCGCGACGACGGCCGCAACCGCGAAGGCGCTGGTTTTTTTTAATATTATATATATATATATATATATATATATATATATATATATATTCTTCAGAATCGGTTTATAATTCGGACTAAATTGGACGGTGCGTGTAAATTTTAAATCGTGTCGAAGATAACTGGATGTGAAACGCGTTTTTTTTTCATTCTTTTTATTGAGACTCATTTCGTTTGAGATCGAATTCATCTTCTTATGCAGTTTCTAATATAAAGATGACAGATTGAATTTAAGATTAAAAAAAAATACGACATTATTTATATACAGTGATCAAAAACTAAGGTGAAATTGTTATATAACACTTCCAGGAATTAGGAGGGCAGATAAATTATATTTTTTTCTCAAGTTGGTATGACTGTATATAATATTTGGTTCCTTCATCACGATAATGCATCTTGTCACACTGCATTGGTTCTTTGAGACTTTTTTCGCAAAAAACGCGGCTCATATCGTTTTGCAACCACCGTATTCACCTGATTTGGCTCCGTGCGACTTCTGGCTATTCAGAAAACTCCAAACGCTAATGCGGATAAAAACCGAATCGAAGAAGATCTTGAAGGCGTTGACAAAAGTGCGTTTTATCGAACGGGAATAACTTTGAAAGGGATGTAATTGATTTGGAAGAAAAAATAAAGAATTTACATTTTATAAATAAATTCACCTTAATTTTTTATCATAGTGTATAAAAATATATATTTTTAATAATTTAACCGTGTAATAAATCTCGATTTAATTCAATACTTAAAACCTTTCAGATAAGATAAACATGTGAAACGACTTAATAAAAGCCATACATTAGACGAAAGGCCGGGGAAAATCGGTAGGAAAAACTATCAGCGTGAAATTCGAAAGTTTCACGCTAGCATTCGTTCTTTTCTTGTAAGGGTGCGATGAAAAAAAAAGTAAACAACCAGCGCAGGGGAACGCGTAAAAGTGATAAATTATGTTTCGTGAATAAGTTTAATAGGAAAGCCGCGGTTTACAGGTGACAAATAGTCGGACATAACAATGCGTTTCGTCGGACATAAAAGAAGCTTTTCGAATTTTTATATATACCATATATAAATATATACAAGTTGAAATCCGAAGGGGTTGAAAATAGGGGGTGAAATTGAGGGCAAAAAAGGAAGAAGTTTAAATATAGAGGAAAACGTTTCAGTCGATAAGCGGCGTGAAAATGTATAATTTAAAGAATGGCCGTTGATCTTTGAAAGTTTAAATATGTTCATAAAAAATCTATTATATTTAAATAAAATATATACTAATTTATAAATCAACAAAATAAATTGTCAGGTTTATCAAATCAAAATTCAAATTTTAATTCAATATTGCTTTCAAAATGTTCAATAAAAAAAATAATTTTATAAAATATAATATTATATATAAACTATAAAATATAAAAAAATATTATTCTGATAAATTGAAAAGCGGTATATATATTATATATCAAGCGTTGTAAAGTTCAAAGTGGCAGCTTAATTCACTATTACAAAATCAATAGAATATTTTCACAAGTGTCTATAAAGCGATTATAAAGCATTATATATATATATATATATATATATAATATATATATATAATTCTATTTTCAGACTGAAAGCGTACGTATTACTATTTTTCAAAATTCACAGACGAATGTTTTATTGTGTTTCGCATCATTTTTAATTCGCTCTCGTTTAATGAAAAAACGTTTAAACGTGGCAAACAATCGTCTGGGTCTCGAGGCGATTTTGCGGCCCTCGTGAGCCTCGGTCTGCGGCTTTTGTGTCTTATGGAATTCCACCAATTTTCTCTTCAAAGCTTTATTCTGATTGTACATCGGTTTTCTTTTACTTGTTCGCTTTATAGTCTGCATTATTTTATTATATACATTATATATATATATATATATATATATATATATATATATATATATATAATGTCTTATAAAATTCAATTTTCAAAACAAAATATAATATGAATCTCTATAAATTGTATTCGATAGTTATATTTATATTAATCGAAAACTAATTGTGATAGTTTAATACGGAGATTTTCTCATATCAGTTTACAAATGTTATTCGTTTATTGTTTTAGAAAAGAACATTTAGTTTCACGTCTATTTTTTTTTTTTTTGTAATCTGATAGATTATCACATTTACAAAATTAACTAACTCTATTAATTAATTTCAAATTGAAACGAATATTTAACATTATTGTATGAATATATAGAGCGATAATGTAGATTCAAACGCTTATTTACATCTAAAAATGCTATTATAATTTACATTTAAAATCGTTGCTAATTTTATATATTGTTAAATATTATTTAATTAAAAATACTCAAAACTGAGTTTAAGTTTATATTTATTGATAAATAAAAAAAATCTCAATCGTATTTTATCTTTATATTGATGATAAATATTTTAAGATTAATTATAGATTTTATTTTATGAAAAATAAATTGATATTAATATATATATATATATATATATATATATATATATATATATATATATATATATATATATATATATATATATATATAATTCAATAATTTAATAAAGGATTAATTTTCTTATAAAAATTGCGTTACTGATTTATTTTTTCACGATGTTAGTTTTATTATTAGATATTATTTATTTTCTAAGGATTCAATATAATTATATATTTTTTAGTAATTTACAGAAGAAAATTTAATCATGGATATTTTTTTTTTTGAAAAACATGACGAATGAAAAACATAATAAATATAGAACGTTTTTATATAGAAGTCAAACATAATGAAAATGAAAGAAAAATTTTTTTTTTTATATAATATAAATATAAAAAAAGGAAACCTTAACAAACTTTATTCAAATGGAAATAACACGCCAAAAACAGAGACTTTCGACCGGCCGTTTGCAATTTTTTTTTATATTTTTTTTTTTTTGCTATTTCGCCTTATTTCCACTTTTCCCGGACTCGGGGTACAATAAAAAGCTGGAAGTTTGCATAGTAATGGCGGCCATATATATAGAGGGTGGGGTCGACGTTGACGATGTCTCCCGCCCGATGGTTCGCTACGGACACTTTGTATTTATTTTTAATTTTACAGTCTGAAATTTAGCGCACTTCGCGAAGAACTACCGTGCACCGGGGACACATAGTTCAATCAAGCGACGTTTGCATATTTAACAAAAGTTTCCCGCCACCGTTCGCGCTCACACCCCTTTCGTGCCCGACACTGTACGTAGCGCGCGCTCGTTCGCATCTCTCTCGTCGGCGATTTATTTTCAGACACTTTTCACCCGGAACAAATGAACTGAAATTCGAATGCGGCGTGCGAATGCTGAAAAACTTAAATTTTCAGATAGACGTATATACAATGAAAAAAAGAAAAAGTCGACCTTTATATATATATATATATATATATATATATATTGTAAACCGAGACGCGGGTCGTTGAATGAATTCTGAAGAGAGAGAACGTTGCTCGTGTCATTAACGACGTCGCATTCGGTATGAATAACCTGTACGCCATTACGGGAACAATGTGGTTTTATGTGCTTAAGGGATGATTATAGGTGCTACAGGGATATTCAAAATTTTATGTAATCGTTCCATATAAATAAAAAAAAAAATCAAAACTAAAACTCAAAAATTAATTATCGGCGACGTCCTGCATATTCTTTAGATTTTGCACCTTGCGATTTTTTGATATTCATATAAACTGAACTCAAAGAAATTATGTATACAAGTGAAACCTGTTTCTGTGCGATAGATAGGGACAAAAAAAATTGGAAAATTTGTAAACGGCTATATAATTTTAATAAAATATATGAAAAAAATATGCGGTATAGGGGGACCGTATAAAAAAAGGCCGGCGTTAATAAAAGTTATACACACTGATAGCAAAAAAGTGATGCCAACACATTGAGTCGTATTGTGATTCATATATCGCACAAAAAAAAACACATATAAAAAGACCGCACACAAACAGATTTGACTGTACATTATATCGTCATAAATTAGCCGTCTTAGATATTTAATTGTTGCACAAATTGCATTTATTCTTGATTAGTAAGCAAAATATTAAGCGATATAAAATTTTAACCATCGACCGCAGATATTAAAAACGTATTAATTTATTACAATTTCGGTTTTACGGCGATTAAAACTGTTAACATGAACTGCGTACAAAATGCAGAATTAATATAACAAATTTAATGCGTATTTAACGATATTTAAAACCATTTAATAATATATATATATATATATATATATATATATATTATAAAATTATATTAAATATTTTTATTGCATGACATTATGAAAAATAATTCGAACTCAAAATAATTGGCATTGTATTCGATTCTATCATCAATTTTGGCGTACATGTTATTTTGAAAACAGAACTCGTATACTTTTACTCGACTTTCTTTCGGTCCATTTCATTTGTATCAATCAACAGAAAAGCTTTTCAATTTACAAATTGATTGATGTATTTCGATTTATATATATATATATTTTTTTTTTCGAAAAGCTTTAAAAAGCTCGCGATATATTGTATTATTTTTTTTTACGCAGTCATATTGTTTTTTAAAGCGTGATCCAGACGGTTTTTATTCGACATGGAATACGTAGACAATGTAAAGACGACACAGAATGTCCCGTTTTGTATGTAAAGTATTATTGAAGTTGTTGAATATGGAATAAGAAGAAATAACAAAAAAAAAACTATTGTTAATATATTGAAAGTTTATTTTTTTTTAATCTATAGAAAATTAAATAAAATTCGTATTATTATAATGTGCATCAATCATCGGTTTAATCTTGAAAATGAAATATATTATATTTGTCGTGCGTGTTAAATGCGAATGTCGAGAACGTATCAATTTAAATTCGCCCCCCCTTTACCATTTTGAAATAAACGCACGCATTTTTACGCAACATCAACGATTTGATTACGACCAAAAATTGTGCGAATTTTAAACTCGATTATGTTTTAAGGGGGTGGTGGATTTTTTTTATTTAAATTTAAATAAAAAAAATTCGAGGGATGTGAGGGGGGGGGCAATTTCGCCACGATGGCGACGATGATAATATTATTTATGCCGAGTGCGTGCGCGCGCGCGCGCGTGTGTGTATGTGTGTCGGTGTGAGCTTTCAAAAGCGACCCCCCTTCGGCCACGCATTAAAATAATATTGCATAAATTTTCGCACGAACTTAAAACGAAACACGCATTCATTATTTTATTTATGACGCCATAAATAAAGCGCGCACTCGATGCGGAAAATATGGCGCGACTAACAAACAATACTATTTTCTATTTGCTAAAGTGCACGTTTGTTACTTTGCATCGTTCTCTACATTCGTATGATCTATATATTCGTATGAATATATACTGTGATAAAAAAATAAGGTGAATTTGTTTATAAAATGTATATTGTTTATTTATTCTTCCAAATCAATTTCATTCCTTTCAAAGTAATTCCCGTCCGATAAAACGCACTTTTGCCAACGTTTTTTCCAGTTCTCGAAACAGTCTGAATATTCTTTTTCTCCTCAATTGTGTTGAAACGGCATCCCCGTATTGGCCTTTTGATTTTACTGAATAGCCAGAAGTTGCACGGAGCCAAATCAGACGAATAAGGTGGTTGCGGAACGATATGAGTCGAGTTTTTGGCAAAAAAATCCCTCGCGAAGAACCAATGCAGTATGACATGGTGCATTATCGTGATGAAGGAACCGAGTGTTGTAAAAATACATGTAACTCGGAGATAATTAAACTTTTTGACAAACAGACGCTTGACAAATGTTATAGACAGTGCTACCAACTTACAATTTACCTGCCTTCTCGGAAGTTTGAAATGACAATTTCACTTTATTTTTTGATAATATATATACCATATAGTAAAAATTTAATAAGTTGAAAATAATATTAAATAACTTTTGTAAAAAAGA
Organism: Leptonema lineaticorne; assembly: GCA_024500535.1. Classification (NCBI taxonomy): domain Eukaryota; kingdom Metazoa; phylum Arthropoda; class Insecta; order Trichoptera; family Hydropsychidae; genus Leptonema; species Leptonema lineaticorne. The sequence goes on along the minus strand of JANIJI010000006.1, from coordinate 696,134 downwards.
AATATATTATTCGATAATTTTTTTAACTCGACATATTGTGCACACACAATTTATTGTGCGCGGTCCACTAAAAGTTAAAATTGTTCCTAAAAAAAATTGACGAAAGTCGAATTTCATTCAAAAGCATTGCTTTTATCATAATATAGCGAATTTATATGCACACCGTAAATTCGCTGTATTGATTAATTTGGATCGCGCGTTCACTGAACGACAATGCGAAAATTGAAAATTAAAACGATCGCTAATTGAAAACTCAAATAAATCAACCTCCTCCTCCTCCTCCTCCTTCTCCTCCCCCACAGTTCGTTCGTTCGTCGATTTTATGCGGAAAATTGCACTTTTTTCCCCCCACCGATTCCCCTCCCCGAACCCCCGTCTCCCTTTATATAGCCGGAAAAGCCGGCGGCGAATAAATAACGCGGTTCGGTCATTATTGCATATAGCGCTCTAATGTCGCGATATTGTTCTAAAATTGATTGTGTCGATGCGCGCGGTCGAAATTGAATCGAACATTTAAAATATGCATCGGTGCGATCGTGCAAAATAAATACCCGATTTTAGAGCGTTCGATCAAGTTTATTTTTGGGCGGCGAACGACCGATGGGCGGATTCGTTTATTTTGCGCGCCAAAACGGGATGAAATTTTAATGCGGAGTCGAACACAATTTCGTTCAATTTTGAACGGGAAGGAAAATTTGCGTTAACCCTTTACGGGCATCGATGTATTTTAATTATATTAAAATTATAAAATAATTTTGATTAATTGTGAATATAATTGCAGATCACAGTGAAGAATGTGAACTGTTTAATAAACACGACTACAACAAAAATAATGGTGTTTCTTTTTCTAAAAAAATAACTAACACCAACAAATATATACATAAAAGACGATTGTATTGAACAATTAATTAATTCTATAAATACTTGGAGACATATATTATAGCAACCTATGACCCCAAGAAGGAGATCCGTTCTAGAATAGAACAGATCTCCGGATATTACGTTTTTCCCGTTCTTCTATCTGGTGCTGAAACATGGACACTAGACCTTGGAATCGAAAAATGTCTGAAAACCTTCGAAATGTGGTGCTATCGGAGAATGTTAAGAATATTTTAAACCGATAAAGTAGTAAATAATGAAGTTTTGGAAAAAGTTAGTCATTTTGAGAAATGATAAATATAGGCTTCTCCAGATAATTTTGGAATGAAAAATTTAGAGGAAAAGATCAATAAGGAGACGTCAAAATTCATGGTGTAAAGATCTTCGTTATTGATTCAACTGTGTTTAAAGTTTTATTAGTCGTATGGATCTTCAAACTTTCTTGAAAAAGATGAATAATTATAAATTCATAATTTATGTACTCGAATAATAAAATAATTTATATTATAGAAATCCTATTTGTGACTCGTTCCTACATTCGATACCTATATAAAAAAAATATATAAAAAAACAGCTAATGGCACACCGTTCGATCGATTCGTATCGAATCAATAATTCATTCACAAATTGACTGATGCCATTTATTTAATTTTCCCTTTTTTTTTCGCCAGGCATATTGCGTTATAAACGCGGAGCGGGTCTGCAATTTTGCGCGCCAATTACGAAATTAAATTTGCATTTGTCTTCATGATCGCATCTCTGTGTCGAAATGGAAAGTGGATTATTGCCGTATTACAAATAATTCCTATATATTTTTAATTTGATAAACTTTTTTATGATGATATGTTATTTCTACATGCATCGAATTAATCATTTCATACAATATTTATATAAATGAACTTGACAATTACTTGATTAAAATATTTAATTTTAACATTGCAGTTTCATCACGAATAGGGTAATATTAATATCCGAATGTGAATAGTCCATCATTCTTTTAAACTGCCACATTATTCAATGGTATATTATGTATGTAAAGATCTAAGATACACCTGTACATTGTATATTCGTATGCAAATCGTAACCATTAAATATTTAGCTTGGTGAACGGTCAGACATAAGTAATGCCCGGGGCACAATGATGATATTTAGAACTGGGGACGTCCTTATTGAATATTCCCTGGGGACTAATTGATGGATCCGAACGGTTATTAGACCATGGTCTTTGCATGATGCACCAGCAATGGTTGGGACCAGTCACGAATGCCCCAAGGGTCCCTAGGGACACGAGGAGATATCCTGAATCGTGCCACCGATTAATATGACCGATTCGTTTATTCTGGATATTTTTCGTATGTCCTCTTTTATTTTTTTTTTATTTTTCCTGAATAGGATAATCTTGCGGACGGAAGGTCTACAGTGGAAATTTGCAAACACGCAATCTCTGAGAAACGTTTATGTATATATTTTTTTTTAATATTTAAAATTTTGATCTAGATCAATCGAGGATTGTTATAATAATTGGTCTTTCGAGTTGCTGAACACTTCAATTTATATTTATGATATGATTTTTTAGCCCATTTGCACATCAAATAAAAAATATTCTATATATATATATATATATATATATATATATATATATATATATATATATATATATTACTGTGATCAAAAAGTAAGGTGAAATTGTCATTTAAAACTAGGTTTAATTATCTTCGAGTTACAACTGTTTTTACAATTCTTGATTCCTTCATCACGATAATGCACTGTGTCACATCGTTTCGCAATCACCTTATTCGCCTGATTTGGCTCCGTGCGACTTCTGGCTATAAAGTAAACTTCAAATGCCAATACGAGAACGCCGTTTTGACACGATTGAGGAGATAAAAACCAAATCGAAGAAGGTCTTAAAGGCTACACCAGAAAAAAGACTGAAAGGCTATACCGGGATTACTTTGAATGGGATGAAATTCATTTGGAAGAATAAATGAAGAATTTACATTTTATAAACAAATTCACCTTACTTTTTGATCACAATATTATATTATATATATATATACAATTTAACATAAATAATTCGAAAACGTTCACAAAATTAAATAATTCAGTACATTTCAAAATTGCTCATGCTAATTAAATAGAATTAATCATACATTTTGATTCGATCCGTATATAAATAACAATGTCCACGGTACATGAACATTACTAATACTTTATACGTGTAATTGAATCCCATTATAATTGGATTATGGGAAATGCAGATTAATATGGTGAATCACAATTATAATATCACGTGGTTGAGATATCGAATTTATGCTTCAACCATTGTACATAAATTATATTATATATATTTCCATTATATTTTTTTCATCGCTTTAATTTGAATATATAGGGTGGTTAGTATGTTATTTTTTTTTCTTTATAGAAAAGAAAATTAATTTTAAGATATGTGATATAATTCTTAATCAGAATTTAAGATTGTAATATAGGAAAATGAAATTAAATCCTTCACATCCGGCAGATTAAGGGTTAATTCGTAATTTTAGTATAATATCAAACAGGTATGTAACATATAAATTCAACAATTAATTTAGTAATATTTTAAACACACTGTAGATTGAATATTCACGCACAAATACATTAGATATGAATTCACTTATAACAATACAATTAATAATATCTACAATTAAGACGAATATATTAAATTATAAATTATTCAAAACGAAGCGTCGATCGTGAAAAATACGATTTTCATTGTTATTAAAATAATTATATAAAAAAAAATTAACCTATGGGGGGATTTGGCGAGAATAAATAATAATGAAATAGAAATTTTCGTGTCAGTCATCGAACAGAGTGTGAAATAATTTTTAAATAATTATCCGTGTATTTTTTTTTTTGCTATTAATTGTAATTATTTTAATTTTGATTGTTTCCTGATGTTTTTTTTTATAAGCTTTGCTTATTATTTACGCCAGCGAACGGGTTAAATGTGTAATTTTGATGATCGTGATTAAATAATAATTAGTCGACAATTGATTGATTTTATATTAATTTTAAAATTTTATAAAATTATCTACAAATCATATATAATTTATAAATTTATCCGATTTAATACAATTTTAGTTTTAATTAAATATTATTAGCGATACCGTATTTAGTGCAATAAGGGCGAACGAAACGATTAACATCTCTGAATAATAATAATAAAAAAAAAGCTAAGCGTGTAATTAGTTATGCAAATTGTTGGCGGTTTTTTTTTAATGTTTTATGTTGCAATTCATAAATCATAAATACGACATATAAGTGAACGATTTTAAAACATGAACGCCAAATTGAAAAGCACTTCCAACAATATTTTAGCTAGCACTGTCAGTTTTGAGTGACATGAATGTATGATAGTGTGCAAAGTTACAAATGACCAAAAGGAACAAGTGCGCAGAAATATAATTGTATAAATATTTTCATATATATGCATATATACTACTGTGATCAAAAAGTAAGGTGAAATTGTTATTTAAAACTCCCGGACATTAGGAAGGCAGGTAAATTATAAATAATTTTTCCTAGGTTTATAGGACTATTTATAACATTTGCCGAGGGTCTCATTGACAAAAGGTTTAATTATTTTCGAGTTATGCATGCTTTTGCAAAATTTGGTTCGTTCATCATAATAATACATCGTGTCATACTGTATCGGATCTTTACGACTTTCAAATCATATCGTTTCACAACCACCGTATTCGCCAGATTTGGCTCTGGCGAATACGGTGAAACTCAAAAGACCAATGCGGTGATGCCGTTTTCACACGATTATGGAGATATTTATTTTGACGTGAATTATTCGATTTACACGTGAAATGAGTTAAAAGTTCTTATTAATTAAATTCAAATATGCATAATTTTTTATGATGAATTTGAAAAAAAACTGTTAACACAGATGAATTGATTTTTTTAATTATTTTCGGAGATTTTTGTTATGTTATATTTTTAGATTTAACGATAAACAAATGATTGATATTGCTTTTTATTGATTAAGCTTTTCGTTTTTATTCGTAGTTTTCCTTATTGAAGTCATAAAAACTTTCACAGATGTAAACTATTGACCTTTAAATGAAATTCTAAGTTTTAATTTAAATCATTAATATATCTAAACACAAATGGTACTTATTTTTTTATTATTTGTTCTTAATATGTTAGCGTTTTGAAACCGATTTAAAATCAAATAAAATATTAATTACAACGTCGGCATTCTAAAATTTACTAAAATGTACTAAAATTTTATTTTTACGCGCAATTATCACGTAAATAATAAACGTACAACTTATTTTCTTTTTTTTAACAGTTCAATTACATTTTTATGATCCGGTGATTTGTAGACTTCGCTGTTTTTGTTTAACGTATTCCGCGATGAAATCATAAACGATTAATTCTGCGCACCGAATCGGAAAAGAATAAAGTGTTTCAATGTCGCGGCATTGAAACGAACTCGTGTCGGGAAAATTGCACCGTTTATATGTGTAAAATTAAAATAATAATAATAATAGGGGGGAAAAATTAAGATTGTTTCCCGTTTTGATATTAATTTGAATTAAAATTTGAACCGTTCCGACGGAGCGAGTCGTCGAAAAGGTTAAAACGCTCTAGTTTTCCGCATTGCGTTCGCCGCTCTTAAACATCAATCGGATACATATTATTTAAATATTTTATATTTTTATTTATCGCTTCGGGAACCGTTTTTTTCTTTTTGTATTATATTTATATTGATTAAATAAAAAATACGAACGATATCTAAAAAGCTATTTTTCTAGTGAGTATATCATTTTTCTATTATAGTTGTATGTGAATGGCGATGATTTTCATTTCATTATGAAGAATTTTGTGATTAGAATTAAATTTGACACAAAATAGACTCAATCTTTATTTATAAGTAAGAATATGAAATGTTTAAACATAATACTATTATTTTTATAATGTAAAACAGCGGTTCTTATTTTTTTTCGTTAGTGTACCATTTTTCTGATTGTCTCCTGTGTGAATCCCTTACATATACACCCACCCACCCCACCCCCCTCCCACACACACACTTATATATATATATATATATATGTGTGTACACACACACACACACATATATATATATATACATATATATATATATATATATATATATATATATATATATATATATATGTACCCCTAGGGATACGCGTACAACAAGTTGAAAAATTAAGATGTAAAAAATTGATATATATATATATATATTGTATTTTTAATACAAATGTATTTTTTCTAAATTTTTAATTAATAGAAACTATTATTTAATTTAGTACTAAAAAAATGTTTTTTTTATATTTTAAAAAATTCAAGAATATGTATTATTTTATTTTGTAGTTGTATTTAAAAAAATATATATATTATTTGGATAGTTTATATTGAGGATAACTGCTGCAGTATATTTCATAGTAAGCAACAGGTTTTAAATTTTACATTTTATTTTTTTATTTAAATTTACAATAAACTATGATTCAATTGTATATAATTATAAAAAATCATTTATATATATATATATATATATATATATATATAAATTTGTCGATTTGATTAGTGTTTATTTTTAAAATTTTCAATGCCTAACGGTAAAAATAATTCGATTTTGACCGTTAGAAAAAAAATCGCATTTAATTAACAGAACATTTAATCGATGAATGAACTATACAAAAAAGAAAAAAATAAAGAAAAACGTTGAAAATATAAATAAATTTAAACAGAAATAAGTCAAAAAAAACAAATCTTTTGATGAATCACTCGCCCGTTTCGACGACTCGTCGATCAGAAACTCTTTTCACAGTTTGTCGAACCCGTCTTCAAGCACTTATATATATATATATATATATATATATATATATATATATATATATATATATATATATATATATATATATTGTATATATTTCTCTAATTTAACTCTAAAAAAAGATAGAAAAAAATAATGAAAAAAGAAGAAACAGGGAAAGATAAACGAAACGAAAGAGAAAGACGTCGTTAGGCGGGGAGGGTCGGTAGGCGGTTTGAGGAAAAAAAAGTAGGCGGTCGAATGTGAAAAAAATGACTTTTCTCTGCCAAAAACGAGCTATAAGAAAATTGTATGAAAAAAAAATAAACTATTCGCTGTACGCACCGAGTTTTTGGATCCATTAACTGAATTACCGACAGTCGAAAAAACTTGACGAGATATAAAACAAGTCATCTGTTCTATTTGAATTGCGAAGAATATAGATGAAAAATTATATATAAATATGTATATATAATATTTCAGACATTATATGAAATAATCGGCATTTTGCATGATTTTTGCATAAATTTTTCGTTATACAACGAGAGAGATCTTTATATTTATATGTCATTTTTGTTTTATTTCAGACCAAATTTGTATTTCATGATCGTTATAATAATTAATACATTTAAAGAAAAGGTAGACTATTTGCTACGAAAATATTTTTAAGAGATATTGATTTTTTATATTGTTTCGTTATAAAAGACGTTAATTATATATATTTATATATTAAACATTTTATAATTATATTAATTTGAGATACCAAAAAAAGAGATCTCCTAAAAATATTTTAAAATATTGAGAACTTCGGATTTTTATTAAATAATTTTTTTTAAATCATTTCAACAATTCAATATTTATTTTATTCTGACGAAATCGTCAAACGTTAATTAGTTTTAGTTATAATAAAATATAGACAGAATATTCAATTAATATACATATAAAAAAATCATTAGTTTAATGCTATCGATTCAGAAGCACGTTAATTGTTATGTTATTTAATTAGATTTAATTTAAAACACATTTTTAATTAAAATATTATATATTTCAATCCTATTTTATAATATTTATGTATTAAAATAAATAGATTTAGATCAAAGTATTACATATATACATAACATGATAAATATCACTATACAAGCTTTTGCACACTTTATACACAAAATCCATTAACATAGTTTGTTTTTATATAAAATTAATATTTTATATATATTGCCTATATATCATATATATATGTGTGTGTGTGTGTGTGTGTGAATGCATATATATATAATATAAGAAGTGATATATTGTCGGTGCATAATGGAAAAGCGGTGTTATACGCTTTTAATTGACACTGCACCGGAAAAATGCGATATATCACGTAACGCTGAAAAATTTTGCACTGCAATTCATCAGTTTAGAAAAATACCATTGACAATTTTTCAGCATTTTTCATTTTCACGTCACTATTAAAAACAACGCAGAAACGTTTCGCTTGTTCGCGTGTATTTTTTTTAATCCTTCTCCCTTATTTTTGATCGTATTTTTCATATATATATATATCTCTCAAAATTTCGTTACAGATATTTTTTTCATATATATATATATATATATATATATATATATATATATATATATATATATATATATATATATATATATATATATATATGAATTCAAAATTATATGAAATAAATTTAACAATTGTAAATAAAATTAATATATATTAATTTGTGAGAAACATTAATTTTTTTTACTAAAAAAAAAAATATAAAATTTTCTTTTCCAATACTTCAAATGATCAATCACGTTGACATAAACTCATTGCGATTGTATAATAATTTTGTTTCGTATGTCATCGCTTTTTATTAATTAACCATTTGGCAAAAGTCACACAAGTTCAAAGATATTGAGCCAAGTTGTTTTTATTTATTTTTTTTTCATAGCACTGTACCGTATATTATTATTATTAGATAATATTTAAATTTTGGACGTTATTATTGCTATTAAATAATAGTTCCGAACTAAACGAGTCATACAATTGACATTTTTATATTTACGATCAAACGTCGTATATTATTATAAATATTGAAATAATTACAAGAAAAAAAAATTTTTTCATTCATAAATTAAAAAAAACATTACTTTTTTACACTTTTTTAACTTATTGCTAGTATTTTTCAATTTTATTAGATTTTTGAGAGATTAATAATAATTTTTCCGATTATTGTTCTTCAAACTAAGGTTTTTTGTAGAAACGTATCTTGATTGTGTGATATACATTGACTTTTATTGATTCTATAAATTTCATAGTTTTGGTTTTATTAAAAAATATGATTCAATAATATTTTATTAATATTATAATATAACTTATTTTATATAGAAACGATGCTCAAACGTGTGCATGTAATAAAGCATTTAAGTGCGTTACGCACCGAAAACATTATACGAACGTTTCGCGTGTATATAATATATGTATCGTGTTAAACGAGTATTTTTTTCTCGCCCCCGTCCCCCTCTCCCAGTTTGTACGCTTTTTGTACACGAAAAAGTGTACATAAGTATCAATTAAGTACATTAAATGAAAATATAAAAAAAATCTTTATTGATGTAACGGTGAAAAGGATACGTAAAAATTAAAATAAACGTCGAGGTCGGTCGCTCGCTCACGAAAACTTTATTACTATTAGGATAATTATACAATTTCAACTTTGTGCCCGTAACACGTGTATAAAAATATCGTAAAATGTTTTTATTTTTATTTTCAGTGCACTATATAATGTCAATAATTGATTCTGAAATGTTTCGCTGGGAAAATAATAAATTACGACTTTGGCTTTTTTATAAGGACTTCAAATTTTTAGTTATAATAAAAATATTAATAATTTCATATATACACTATGAATATTATGAAATTAAATTTTTGATAATATAAAATTTTGATATACAATTTCATCCCCTTCAAAATAATCCTCGTCCGATAAAATGCATATTTGCCAATGGTTTTTCCAGTCCTCGAAACAGTCGGAATATTTTTTTTCCGGTATAGCCTTCAAGACCTTCTTCGATTCCGCTTTTATCTCCTAACTCGTGTCAAAACGGCGTCCCCGTATTGGCCTTTCGATTTTTCTGAATAGTCAGAAGTCGCAAGGAGCCAAATCAGGCAAATGCGGTGGTTGCGCATTTCAAAAAGTCACGAAAAATCAATGCAGTATGAATTTTGACAATCAAACGCTTGGCAAATGTTGTAGACAGTCCTACCAACCTAGGAAAAAAAATACAATTTACTTGTCTTTCGAGAGTTTTAAATGTCAATTTCACGTTGATTTTTTTATCGCAGTAGTAAATCGATGAATTATACAAATTTTATCTTGAACTATATTCTATTATAAATATGTATGTAGAATTTATTTATTCTTGCAATTTTCGTTAACACAAAAATGTGAATTGTTTTATATAACCATATAAAACAATAAAATATTTATATCAAAATATAGATATCAACTATTAAAAAAATATCGATTCAAGTTTTCCCACTTTGATATATATATATATAAGGAAAAGGAACTGTTTTTCCATATGTTACGAAAACAAAACACTTGTCTTTTGCGAATATGAGAAAGCAGAAGAAAAAAAAAATGCAAAAACACAAAAGGAAAATATTCAAGTGTATATCTGAAGAAACTTCATCATCAACTCGCCGCGAAAGTTTTCGTCGAGTATCAAATTTTCCGAATCAACACGGCGTCGTATCGGAAAGTTTCCGATGTGAAAACAACAACAACAAGATGATGGTTTTCGCGGATGTGGAAAACCAACAAATGCAATATCAAATTTAATGAAATAAACCGAAATGGGGGGGAGCCGGCGGAGGTGTGCGGGGATCGAGGTTTTCGCTGAAAATACGAATTTCACACGTTTCGATTTATTTGCGTACTTTCATCGGCCGCACTGTCTGAAAGTTTATGCGGAAAACTCTTAAACTGCTTAAACATTAATTTGTTTGTTATTATTGAACGTCTTGCGCCGCAATGAATTGGAAGGTTAAGGGTTGTTGCGGATAATGTTACGTGCGGTTTACGTCTGGAATTTGTTCTATAAGTGAAAGTTTATATATTTTTGGACATCTTAATAATTCACCGTTATAATAATATATAATTACAAAATAAACTATATATATTTTCTAGTATCAGAATGACGATTTTTATTATTATATATAGTCAAACCTGTTTTTGTGCGGTAGATAGAGACCGCAGAAAAAAAATCGTACAAAAAAAATATTTTCAGAAACTTCGTAAATAGCTATAAGAAATATTTTTAACACTAACGGCGGCTACTAACTGAAGTTATTAAATGGAGCATTATGTATTGAAATTGGCTGATGCAATATATGCGTTAGAATATTGAGCATTACTAATGAAATAGGCTGATGCAATATATATATACATATTCATAGCAAAAAAAGTGATGCCAATACAATGTATGGTATCACATATGTACACAAAAAAAAAATACGCATACAAAAAGACCGTATAATATTTTTTTAATCTATCAAATATTAAAAATATATAGAATTGTACAATAAATTAGCAATTAAAAAGTGTACGAAAATATTAAATTCATATTTGTTGAAATAATAATAAATATTTCAATTTGATACCTATCAACAATTGTTTATAAGAGAGCACTTCAGCGTTTTCAGCAAACCAATATACAGACACACTGAAGCATAACGGACAGCACATAGAGCGCATCGACTCTAATATATCATACAAAAATCGACTTCGGTTCCGTTTCGTAAAAATTTTCACTATCAAAAAAAAAAAAAAAAAAAATATATATATATATATATATATATATATATATATATATATATATATATATATAGTGTATTCGCGCATTTTCCTGTATGCAGTATGTAAATTCGCTAGTACCGTAATAAAAATTGAAACAGATTCGGTCAAGCGAATATTTCAGGGTGGAAAAATCCGTTATAAATCATAAATCATCCTATATTTTGTATCATTGTGTAATGGATTTCTATTCAGATTCCCGTACACGCCTTTTGCATATTTGGGTCGATGTCGAAAGAGCGTTTTCATTTATTTATTTATTTATTTGTTCGTTTTTTTTTAATAAATATATATATATATATATATAGATATATAGCTATATTCTGTTGCATGTTTTTTTTCCGACAAAATTCTTTGTATGCAGAAATTTTCGCTGAAAATATTTCGACGTTTGTTGCTCGTAAATTAAAATTTTCCGCCAGTTGTACGAGTGATTTATCGCGGATGCAAAGTCGAGCGTGTCCGTTGAAAAGGTTTGCATTCGCTGTTCGAAGTCGAAGATGGAAATATTATTTATAATAAATATATATGACGATAATAATATTAATATACTACTGTGATAAAAAAGTAAGGTGAAATTATCATTTAAAATTCTCGAGCATTAGAAAGGCAGACAAAATGTTATTTTTTTCCTAGGTTGGTAGAGCTGTTTATAATATTTGACAAGCGTCTGTTTGTCAAAAGGTTTAATTATCTCCGAGTTGCACGTGTTTTTATAATTCTTGAATCCTTCATCACGATAATGCACCACGTCATACTACATAGGTTCTTCGCGACTTATCGTTCCGCTACCACCGTATTCGCCTGATTTGGCTCCGTTCGACTTCTGGCTATTCAGAAAACTCAAAAATCCAATGTAGGGACGCCATTTTGATACGATTGAGAAGACAAAAACCGAAAAAGTGTTACAAAAATGCGTTTTTTTGAAATTTATTTTACATATTTGTATAATTTGAATCAGCGATTCGATGCAGTTTAAAAACGGTTTAAATTTATTTTTATTTAATCTTTGAAAAGTTTTACTATTTTTATAAATAAATTAGAAGATCAAAATCGTAAACATAAATTTTGAATTTTCATATAGGATTGTAGAGCTAGAAATAATATGGATAAAATTGATTTCACATAGATTACTGTCAAAAATCGTATGTAATATATAAAATGGAAGCTTATTTTTAAGTTTGATACGCGATTTATCTTATATATATTGCGATATTTTTGGAATTTTTCCACCATCCATATTTATTTTTCATCTGATCAATTTTATTTCGGTTCGATTTCGTTTTCGAACAGTTAGTTGCAAAGCGTGGCGCCGATGCATTTTCCGAGAAAATCCGTCAGACGTGCCAAAGAAAAAAAAAGAAAAAGAAAAATGAAAACTCGAAACGAGTTTTTGATGAAAACATTATCGAAAACTATAAATTTGCACTCGTGCATATAACGTCGAACATCTTTTAAGCTCGATTTAACAAGACGTTGCTAAAAATCGATTTACATTTACATACAGTTCCATTTAGACGATGTTTTACACTAAAAAAAGGTGATCGATAAATAATTTTATTGCATATATTATAAATAATATTTATAAGTTTATAATTTTATATCAAATGGAAATCGTTTGTTTATAATAAGATTCTGTGCGTATAAATTAATTGGTATATCTAATCCAATAGTGTATTACTATATTGTGATTAAAAAGTTAGGTAAATTTGTTTATAAATTGTAAATTCTTTAATTATTTTTCCAAATCAATTTCATCTTCTTGAAAGTAATCACTGTCCGACAAAACGCACTTTTTCCAGTCCTCGAAATAGTCGGAAAAGTCTTTTTCCCCTATAGCCTTCGACACCTTCTTCGATTCGGTTTTTATCTCTTTAATCGTGTCAAAACAGCGTCCCCGCATTGGTCTTTTGAATTTGCCAAATAGCCAGAAGTCGCACGGAGCCAAATCAGGCAAATACTGTGGTTGCGGAACGATATGAGTCGAGTTTTTGTAATTGTGATGAAGGAAACAAGAGTTGTAAAAACACGTGCGAACGACAGTCCTACCAACCTAGGAAAAAAATACAATTTACCTGCCTTCTTAACACCCGGGAGATTTAAATGTCAATTTCACCTTACTTTTTGATCACAGGAGTAATATATATATATAAATAATTCATATCGATTCGAATAAAAAAAAACTATTATAAAGCAGAAGATATTTTTCACTGCAAAAAAGATATATTACATATAAATATTAATATTTTCACTCTCAAGTCCTTGCATAAAAGTCACGGTCTTCGTATATCGTTAAACATCCGTAATATAATATAATATATCGATAACGGCGATAAATAACGGTCGTTAAAATGAGCTGTTTCATAATTTTAACGACTAGAAAGTGGCATAGAATATTTTCATTGTCGATTAAATAATTCTATGTGGAACGATAGATAGCCTTGTAAAAATTGAGCGAACGGAAGCGTTTAATGTGTTATCGCGCATTTTAAAAAAATATATAATTTATTGCTAATATTTTTTATATAATTTTAAATTCTAGTACGATAAATGTTAAAAAAGATTTTAGAAAAATCTTCATAATTAAATTTATAATTTATTTTAAATTATGAATTTTTTTTTTACAATATATTTCTAAAATGATTTTTACGTATTCAATTTAAATTTGTACATAGAAAAAATATTTTAAAATGTTTTTTACGTATATTTTTAATTCAATTTATAATAAGACAAATGTTTGTGATTGTTCACGTTGATGAGACCAATTTTTTAGATCATGTTCCAAGAATACAAAATTGCAACTAATTTTCGTGCCAGAATTGCACATATGAAAAAATTCGTTCGTTTCATTTGGAAAATGCTGAAAAAAATTTTCCAATAAAATATTTATATATATATATATATATATATATATATCATATATAAATATGCTTTGATGAATGTGAATCGCCCTTAAATGTACAACTCGCTTATATAAAAATTACAAAATTCGAATTTAGAACGTATATAAATGCATCTGAAAAAAATGTATTTTTTTTTATCGGTCGAAAACGAGTTGTAAAATTAGACCGATGCGAAAAAGGCGTATAAATAAAATGTGCAAAATATCTTTAGGGAAATTCGAAAAAGGGGGACGTCGTCGTACATTTTGGGACTCGTTTGTTTGACAGGAATGTTCGTTTAATGGCTGTTTTGTTTTCGAAAATGTCAAGTGAAGAATGCGATTTTGCGAACACGATAATTATTTTGCGACTCGCAAAAGTGTTTTACGCGCATAAAAATAATCTTATAAATTTTAATGGTTCATCAAAATCACGATTTTGAATTAGAAAAAAAAACGATTTTTTTTTGTAATCGTGATTTGTGACGCTTATTTTTCTATAACGAGTATCAATTTATTTATTCGATTTTCTTCAAAAAGTTTTCCCATTTTTTTTTATTGAAAAAAAATCATTATATATAAAACAAAAATATTAAAAATACCTTTTTTGAAGAACATTTGATGAACTATTAAAAAAAAATAATAATAGAACGATTCAATTGAATGTATTTTAAATACATTTTCGTATTTTAAATAAATTCTATATAAATATGAAAAATGCACCAATTATATAAAACTCTCGACACATACATGTAATTCATAATTCATCTCGCATACGGCAATAAATACACGTAAATGCGAATATTTTCTATTTTTTTTTATTTTTTATTTTTTTTTACTTTTGGCACTGTCATAAAATTTTAACAATCATCGGTGCATGTGCAACAAACAAACACGGCCATACATCAAACGGCGGGCATATTTCAAAAAAAGAAAAATACGCATTTTTTTCTGGATAAAGTCCTATTTTTTTTTCTCGCTTCTTTTTCACGTTCGTCGACATGCCGGGAGTTTAATATACGATCGTACGTTTTTAATGGCTAGAAAGTGCCCGAACTGAACTCGTCATCGTATTTTTTTATTATTTATTTTTGAAAATCATGCACTTTGATGTGATATATATATATATATATATATATATATATATATATATATATATATAAACTACTGTGATCAAAATGTATAGTAAAATTGTCATTTAAAACTCCCGGGCATTAGGAAGGTAGGAAAATTGTAATTTTTTTCTTAGGTAGTCTATAACATTTGCCAAGCTTCTGTTTGATAAAAAGGTCAATTTATTTTCGAGTTACATGTGTTTTTACAACTCTCAGTTCCTTGTCATACTGCATTAGTTCTTCGCGACTTTTTTGACAAAAACTCGTCTCATATCATTCCGCAACCACAGTATTCGCCTGATTTGGCTCCGTACAACTTCTGGCTATTCGGCAAACTCAAAAGGCCAATGCGAAGATCCCGTTTTGATACGATTGAGGAAATAAAAACCGAATCGAAGAAGGTCTTGTAGGCTATGCCGGAAAAGACCATTCCGATTGTTTCAAGGATTGGAAAAAGCGTTGTTAAAAATGCGTTTTATCGGACGGGGATTACTTTGAAGTAGATGTAATTGATTTGAATGAATAAATTAAGAATTTACATATTATGAACAAATTCATCTTACTTTTTGATCACAGTGTTTTATATATATATATATAAATAAAATTTGGTTAATAGTTTTGAAATAAAATATTCCAGGATTTGTCTATATATAAACTCAATATATCGCTGATTTATATATTCGATATGGTTATAAAGAGAAATCGCATATATACATGGTATACAGGGTGAGATTATAATATGAGTTATATATTTATATACCGGATCATTATTTCGATCTTGCGATATATCGTAGATATTTCTGATTGCGTCCGCATTTTAGTAATCGTCGTTTTAGCTATGCATAGAAAATGCATATGGTCTATCTATCTGTGATGTTACTAAACGAGCTAGTAAAATTACGATTATTGCCAGCTCGTAACCCCGAGCTTCTCATAAATACCGGTGTTAGCCGATGGCCATTTCAGGTCTCGGGAAAATATTTTTCTTTTTTTTTTCATGCCCCCCCCCCTCTCACTGTTTTAAAGAGAGAGAGAAAGAGAAAGAGCTTATATTAATGGATTAATAAATCATAAATCATCGCCGCCTCCGCGTGCCGAGTTATGGAATGTTCGTGGATTTTAGCGTGATTTACACGATTTTTTCACATTTTTAAGAGCCGCTTGTAAAACAAAAATTTTCATATTATACAAAGTGTACGATTTTAGTCGAAATTGAATTATTTGAAAACGCATCATTTTTAATACGAACAAATTAATTATTATTTTTATTTTTTAATAATTTTAATTTAATTTTGAATATAAAAAAAAACATTAATTTTAATTCTATATATTAAATTATATTGAAAAATATATAAACGTATCAATGTTTTCATATTATAATATGTTACAAACGTTTCTTTTGAAGTCTTTTATGCGTACAATATAAACATAGCACGTTATGCGTTCAGTTTAAACCGATTATGTGCGATTTAAAACGTCGAAAATATCAGTGAATATTTTGAAAAAAAAAATTCAAAAATATAAAAAAATTGTACGAGTACAATATGCGAATGAAACAGACGCGATATATTTTACACTCTAAAGAGAGTTCGTTTGTTAGTAATTTATTACGTTTAATACATTGACAGTTATAAATGAGGCGCCGCTCGACTCCTTTGAACTTAACATTTTGATATCGTTGCAATATTTTCCTTTTTGAAAAGAAAAACTGCATCATAATAATAATAATAATAAAATGGAAAAGCGGATCGTTTTTGAAAACGACAAAAAAATGAATCGGGTTGTCGTTCGAATTTCGCGCCAAATCGCGTTAGCGAAGTGCGTCATTTTATAATAATTTATTAATACATAGAAAAAAATATATCACGCGTTATATAAATCGTACATTATTCAATAGTTAAATATAATAACATTTTATATTTTTATATATTAAATAAAATTATGTATTTTTATAAGAGATAACAAAATATTTCCATTTAGATCTCAATTTTAATTATGAAATAACCGTCTTCACAGACAGAGTGGCCCCCTGAAAATATGAAGATGAATATGATACGGAATTAAATTAAAAGTTCTTGTTATTTTTTCAATCAAATGACGCACGAACGACTTGACTGACAGTTGGCACTAGTTTTACATGTTTAAATTTATAATTTTATAATTTATATATTAAATATACTAACACATGCTTGCAGAAATATTTGATTATTTATTATATAAAATTTATAGCATATGGCATAAATGATATTAAGCAGCATCGCGAACAGCCAATGCTTGTCTTAAACATTATATATATATATATATATATATATATATATATATATATATATATATATATACGTTCAAATAATCATGTAATTTGCCAACGTGTTATCTTATATAAAATCATAATTCTTTTCAACATGATTTATTTTATATCTAATGTTCTAGTATGACATTTTTAATATTTATTATTTATATATTTTTGGATACGAAAATATATAAATTTATTAAAAAAAAATCGTTGTTTATATAATATTTTAATTTAAAAAATAAATTGATTTTTTTATTACGCTTCGTTAGAATATTGTTGTGATAAAAATATTGTTTAATATATTTCTGTTTGCTATTGAAATTCTTGACAAATCATCATAATTAAGTTTCCGTAATTATAATTGTTCATTATATTTTCTAAAATATTATATAAGACAAGATTTTTTTTTTCCTTTTAGACGTTTTCGAATATCAAAATAAATAAATTATTATATAGATTTTTGTGATGAACTTGAAGATAAAGTATGAATCATTGAATTAACTTTAAAAATATTACTTGATATCGTTAGTAATTAATTAAACGCATAAATACATATATAATTTTGTATAAAATTAAAAAAAAATTGATACATATTTTTTTACGCAAAATAAATGCGTAGACTCATAAAAATCTAACTAAAACTGTTTACTTCAAAATATATACGTATTATTTTAATTTAAAACAATATTTATAATCAAATAAAATGAGAAAAGTACATTAAAAATAAAAAAAATCAACGATCATCATAGAAAACCTTGTCGTCCTAAAGCTTGTAAATATTTCATCGGCAAAATTGTTATCGAGATAAATTTTTAAATAGCTTAAAAAAAATTTAAAACTCGTCGTTACTAAATATAAGCAGAAAAACGCAGAATTTTGAGGTCACACGTGCTGAGTACAATTTATATTCTATTTTGTCCCAATGGCTAAACACAACATCAACCGAAATAGACAAAACTTATTAATAAAATATCTCAATTTTAATAGTCATATTACGTAGATAAATTTTGACACGTGCATAATTATATAAACACGTGTCGTTCATAATATGCAATTAATTGTTAATTATTCAATCGTTCTCTATATATATAAATATATATATAATATATATAATATTATTTGACGTTTGCTATAATTAATAATGATTGCAATCGCTTTTGATATGTGTACAAAATATTTTAATTCAGTTGTATTAAACTTGAGTGAGAAAGTGATAAATAAATACGAAAAATCTATCCTATATTTAATATTACTAATTAAATATATTTTAGAAAATTTTGCACATCATATTCGACATATTTTAATCTGTGCATTTTTATACATTGAAATATTAATAGTTCATACTACTATATATTGATAATTCTTAAATTATAAAAATATATTTATTGCTATGAAATATAATAATCATTAACCATCTTTAATATAAATGTCGATCAAAAAAAAAATTTTTTTTTTGAGAGAGAGTTAATAATATAATTTTGATGTGAAAATTTTACATCTCAGTTATTTTTTTAAATATAAGAGATTCGTCAGTTTCGTGAAAAGCTATTAAAATTTTATATGTTACAATCAAAACATTCGAATCCAATGTAGATAGATAAAATTAACTCGCTCATCTATCACGGTTTTTCTAAATATATACATTCAATCTTTCAAAACTATTATCAAATACTCTAAAAATTCACAAATTGTATCGCCTTGATCTAGTTTCTTATGTCACGAAATCGGAGCTGAAGATAAACGCAGATTTTCCATCGGGAAAAACGCGTAATAATTTCGAACGCGTATAGCAAAAATTTTCACGTTTTTCCGCGGGATTTCGCAAATCGTCTGTCGCGGTGCCAAATAGTTTCGTGGTCTCAAAATTTTCACTTGATGACCACCTGATAGTTTTCGATGCTAATTAAGCATGTTGCCGATGTTTGTTTGTTTTTTTTCCTGGAAATGACCGTTAATAGTTTGTAATTCGGTCTGTCGTATCGCACCTAATTTTTGTGAGAGACTATAAAATATGCGATTCTGTGTCCAAAGATAACAATCTATATATTGTGTGTGTGTGTTTTTGTTTTGACGTATTTTTTCTTATTTAAGTATGTGTATGTGTCATTTTATTTGAATATGGATTATGTAACTAAATATCTGGACTAACAAAATATTGTGATTATTTTAAAAATATCTCCAAATATTTTCCTTATTCTTTTTCGTCCAAAACGACTAAATTCAGTATTATTTAGTCGTTTTGGACGCAGAAAAAATATTAATAATTTTTGTTATTATACAATGTATATATATATATATATATATATATATATATATATATTTCACTAATATTTGTCATAATTTTTAATATATAATATATATTTTTTAATAATTTTTTATGCAAATGATATTTTAGATGAAGTTGAAATTTTTAATTTATAAATATTTTAAAAATTAGTCTGTTTAGTATTAGATTGGAACGAATGAAATGGGCGTTGAATAGAAATAAAATTCAAAAAAATGCTATTTTTCACATTATTTATTATATATTTAATCGCAATAATTTTTATTGACATTTACGATTTTTTTTTTGTAAACGATTAGTAAAATCATCATAATATTTTTTTGGCATAATTTTATTAAATTAAATATTCCGTTACACAACACAATAATCATCGCATTGAATAAAAAACAATCTACAGCTTTCTTTAGGTGAAAATTTAAAAAAATGTATATATATATGGTATATATATATATATATATATATATATATATATATATATATATATATATATATATATATATTATAAGAGGTCACGTCGACCAGTTGAACCGTTGAACCGTTCTATAATTGAACCCAAAGAAACGAACGAACGTCACGACGCACAACAAGAATCAAAACAAACGCAAAAAACAATAGTCTCCAGTCATCTCAAAGTCATATAAATATATAATTATATATATATATATATATATATATATATATATATATATATATATATATTTATATTTAAAAAAAAATCTATAGCAAATTCGAATCGGACAAAACGAATTCGAGTTCACGGGCGGCCGATGACGTTTTCCTTCGGTCGACTGTCGACAATTTGACGTCATTTCGTCTCTATGAACGACGTTTCGCGGGTGTTTCTCGTCTTCGAAGTTTTGCCGATTTTTCTCATATTATTATTTTATTTATTATTATTTTCTTGTTTCGGGCACGTGCCGAAAGAGTCACTCGGCCAAGTCGTACTTGGCAGCGTGTTTGGCAAGAGCAAGGTGCCCGCTCTATATATTTCCCATATCCAAATTTATAACGGAAACACGATAAAACGAACGATCCAAGTGCATTATGTTTATATTGCAAAAAAAAAAAATGAGAGCTTAATTATAATAAAATATCGCATATCGTATAAAACCAAAAGAAATATATATTGTTTGAACGTTAATTAGATTTTTCATAATTTATTTTCTATGAAAAAAATATGACTGTAAATTGAAAATTGTGATTTAATTAAGTTAATCGATGTTCAAAATTGTTTTTTTTTATATTTTCATAAATTATATTTTCTTAATTATAAAAATCTTATGAGTTTACAAAATACACAAGATTAAATATTAAAATTTATTTAGTATTATAGAATTAATTACGTTACCATTATATATCTAATGAAATTAAATGTAATTTATTTTGTTAATTGTATAACAAATTTTACTTTTTTTTAATAACATTTAGATATTCATTTTTTAAATTATATACATATATGTATTAAATTTATGAAAAAGACAATAATTAGTATAGTAGACATTAAAATGCAAATTATTCTATTGCCGATTTTGAATAAAATAATTATATACATTTTTTTTAAATCATTTACATCCAGATACTTGTGAGCGCTTCTATGACTTTTCAAATTATTATAGAATTTTCCGCCGTGCATTAAGTTAGAAACACCTTTTTTTCCGTTATCACCGAGATCTATTTCCGAACATCGGTGAGGTTTCTTTCTATTTTTTTTTCTATTCATTAAATTTTTCTTTTGAAGACGAGATGAAATAGTGTCGTTGAACCGCCTTCGCGGTGACAAGAGAGCGAAAAGATGAAAAATCGTTTAAAAATAGATTTTTTTAAAGATTTTTTTTCATCTTCTTCTTCTTCTTCTTTTTTCTTTCGGTTAAACCGAAAATAATATAACTTTTATGCGAGTGCGTGAGCGTGTGTGTGTGTGTGTGTGTGTGTGTGCGCAACTCGTTCAAAGTAAACCGTGGTTCGTAAGTGATAGGCACTTTTGAAACGCAAACTACTTGAAACATATCCGGACAAGTTCTTCAAAAAACTTTGCTCCATATAAACTGAAGAGTTTTCTTCCTAAATTTTTAGTTTAAATATATATATATATATATATATATATATATATATATATATATATATATATATATATATATATTGTTCGAGTCAAATGCGGAAAAACTTTTTCTTGTCCGCTTTTCACGCACGTCAACTTTTCCCCTTTGACGTTCCACGTGGAATTGTCGCTTGGAACAATGAAAAGATTCGTAAACTCGATTTAATATTATATTGAAATTGAACTAAAATTTTCATTTCATACTCCTTATCTATATATACATATATTGAAATAAATTTTCTATTTAAAAATATGATTATATACATTATTTTTTATTATATCAGTTCATATTTATTAAAAAAAATAATAGTATATCTGATATACAGATATATAAATAAATAAACGTTTATCCATTATAGAAATTGATTGTTACTTTTTTTTATTTCTCAATCGATATATTGAATATAATATATATTTATTATATATGAAAAGAGCAGAACTTCATTCTCACACTTCGCATGCGAGCGAAATGAACTCGATTTTTCCATAGGAAATCGAAAATCCATCGCGCAAATTCGACATCGTCGTTCTCGTACACATTTTGCGGTGCGCCGACAAAACAAACAAATAAAAATTTCGCGCCCGAAAAAAAAATGAGCGTTTGCGGTTTTCAGAAGCGAGCACAATTTACTCCGAATTATCGCCGCCATCATCGCGGTCGTACTTTTTTTCACTCGACTCCGAAATATTATTATTGATAATTTTTATTTTACAGAAATGTGTGTGTGTGTGTGTGTATGTATAAGTATATTTTTGAGTGATGAATTTTTTACTGAAAATTATTTTTTTAATATTTTTTTTTTGGATCAAAGAGTCGAGACCTTGCATTTGAACTTGGCAAGGACGATGAAGACGTTGACACAACCGGACATTCCACTCGTTCGAATCAAAAAATCATTGCGCACAGTAAAAGAGTTAATGACTCGGACGTTCACTCGAAAATTTATATATATATATATATATATATATATATATATATATATATATATATATATATATATATATATATATAACACTGTGATCAAAAAGTAAGGTGAATTTGTTTATATAATGTAAATGCTTTATTTATTCTTCAGTTTTCGAAATACTCGGAATAGTCTTTTTCCGGTATAGCCTTCGAGACCTTCTTCGATTCGGTTTTTATCTCCTCAATCGTGTCAAAACTGCATCCCAGCACTGGCCTTTTGAGTTTGTTGAATAGCCAGAAATCGCACGGAGCCAAATCAGGCGAATACGAGTCGAGTTTGTCATAAAAGTCGCGAAGAACTAATGCAATATAACACGGTGTATTATCGTAATGAAGGAACCAAGAGTTGTAAAAACGCGTGTAATTCGGAGATAATTATACCTTTTAACAAACCATCGCTTGGCAAATGTTATAAACAGTCCTATCAACCTAGGAAAAATAATTTATAATTTACATACCATCCTGATGCCCGGAAGTTGTAAATGACGATTTCACTTTACTTTTTGATTACAGTAGTATAATTAAATAAATTAAATTATTGATTGTATTATTTATTAGTGATAATATATATACTCTGATTTTTTTTTAATATTTAAAATTAATTTTGTAAACACGAATCCAGTCATCGACATATAATTAAACCTGTTAAATCTGAATAGTAATATATTTTTTTAAAGTAAAACGATTATTTTAATAATAGTTAAAATTCATCAAAAATATTTTAATAGACTAATAAAATGTTATTTCGGTATAATGTATTATATCACAATCTATTTTTGAAATAGATATTTTTAAGACGAAATTTTATCACTGTAAAAATCCGAAGACAGACATAAAAAAAAATAATATTAGTAGAACGTAATTATTATGAAGCTATTATTTTTTTTAATCATGTAATATATTTACTTATATTGTATTATAAAGCGATGAAAAGTATTGTGCGCCGATATCATAATAAAATATCGTTTGAATTGTCAAGAAATACAATGGAAAAAATAACCTTATATTATATTACATTATATATATATTTTTTTTATTCATTTTCATTCTGTTCGCTCTTTTCTCGTATTGAATTGCGATTCTGCATATAAAAATAATTGCTTCTTAAGGCTATATAATAAATTCGAGTTTTACATTTCTTCGATATAATAAGCCATTATAGAGCAGTTCTCTCGTCTATTTCGAGAAAATGCAGGTAATATTGTTCGATAATTGTATTGTTTATGTGCAATCATTTTCGTTTGCATCTCACTAATGAGATATCGACGATTAAATCGATTCTTTTTCTATCGTCTAATCGATATTAATTATCAGTCAATTATAATATATAAAAATTTAATGGATTATTTTTTTATACGTTCACGTTGTCAGCTTATCTCTCAAATTTCAGATACATTTGATATGTTGTGACGATATTCCAGTATATAATTATTTTATAGATAATTTTATAATATAATCAACAACAAAATATTATAAGACTATAACGATGACGTTTGTTTTCATTCATTCTCACATAAATATTCAAAGGTGTCCGAACTGAAACGACATTACCAGTAACGCTTCGAAGTCGAAATAGACGTAAAAATGAGATAAAATAAGATACTGAAATGCAAAAAAAAAAATAAATAAAAAAAATACATTTGGCAAAGACCGGTAAAGCTTTCCGCGAAAAAGCTTCGATGTACCGAATGACAGAAACGCCCCGTTTAAGATGTTCGCAGAAGTGTCTCGTCCTTCGCGTGCGATAAAACAGGACTAAACGAAATCAAAGGATAAATATTCGGTTACGGAAGATTTTTCAGACACGTCACAGAGTGCTGAAAAAAAATATATACATAAAAAAACATGATACAAAACGTTGAACAAATCGAGATTTCGGGAACGTTTACATCAGATTAAAATCTGGAAACGGGAAATTTAAAAATATAAATCAGTAATTATATATAATATTTAATTAATATTAAATATATATTTTCATTTTTATATTTAAATTAATTTTAACGTATAATATTATTTTTCTGTAGAAATCAATTAAAAAAAGTTTATATTCAAAATATTATTGTGATCAAAAAGTAAGGTGAAATCGTCATTCAAAACTCCCGGACATTAGGACGACAGGAAAATTATAAATTTTTCCTAGATTGGTAGGACTATTTATAACATTTTCCGAGCGTCTGTTTGTCAAAAAGTTTTATTATCTCCGAGTTATTACACGTGTTTTTACAACTTTTGGTTTCTTCAACACGATAATGCACCTTATCATACTGTATTGGTTGTTGTCAAAAACTCGACTCATATCGTTCCGTAACTATCGTATTCGCCAGATTTGCTCCGTGCAATTTTAAGCTATTCAGCAAACGCAAAAGGCCAATGCTGGGATGCCGTTTTGATATCATTGAGGAGATCAAAGCCGATTTTAAGAAGGTCTTGAAGGCTATAACGGAAAAAGAATATTCGGAACTGTTTCGAGGATTGGAAAAAGCTTTATTTTTCTAAAGCTTTTTAAAAAGATTTTAAAAAGCTTTAGAAGGGGATGATATTGATTTGGAAAAATAAATAAACAATTTACATTTTATAAACAAATTCACCTTAATTTTTGATCACAGTGTTATGCGTATTTTCATATGATAGCAATAAAGATATATTATAACTTGAAATGAATAAAAATGAAATGCGATGTTAAAATTAGTCAAAAAAATACAATATATCTGATGTTAGAAAATATCTAAAAATACACGTTGAGCACCATTGATTTATATTTTTATATTAAAAGAATACTTACTCTTAGTTTTTATTGATAATTTTACAGGAAATTAAACTTGCATATACTCGCTGAAAAGCGCTAATTACTCCGTATATATTTTTTATACGGAATTCAACGAACAATTTTCAACATGTTAATTATTATTACGGTACTAAGAGTCGAAGCAAGAACAAAAAATTATATATATATATATATATATATATATATATATATATATATATATATACAAATAATAAAAGAAACAACACGTAAACGTTATAATAAATAAATTAAATAAAAGCGTAATTAACACGTTTATATGCAACAATTTCAAATGCGGAAAATTTGGTACCTTAACATTATTTCCACCTTTTTTTTTATTTAATGTTTTAGCGTTAATTAATACGAAATAAAAATGCGGTCTAGAAAATAATAATAATAATAATAATAAAGTATAATAAAAAAAGAGAAATATTTGCTCTTCTTCGGTCTGTTTTTATTTAACGCTGCACTAATTAATTAACAACATAGCGAAAAAGAAGACGACAATTAGCGTGTATTTTTAAGGTAGATTCGAAACGAAATAAGAATTTCAAGCAATTTGTATTCGGTTCGTGTAATTATATAGTATGTGAACGTATGTGTTATAGGCAATTTGAATAATTTAATTATTTAATATAAAGCATTTAATTATTTTCAGCAATATAAAGAAATGAGATTGAGTCATTTTATATGTATATTTTTGATGTAAGAATTAAAATATTAATATATTTTTTAGTTATATAAATAAAAAAACAAGCAGAATTTCCATATTATTTCAATGACATTATTTTATTCGTAATTGTGCAATTTATATTTTTTGCACATTGAATATTTTAAAACGTTTTAATATCAAACCTTGAACTCGAGAAATTCTTTGTGACGCAATTAAGATACGCGTTTATAAATTAAATAATAATATATATTTAATAATAATAAAGCCTTTATAAATTTTGGCGACAATTTTAAAAGAAATGAATTATATATATATATATATATATATATATATATATATATACGTAATTGTTGTCTTTTTCAGATTCGTAAACGCTGAAAATAAAATAAATTCGTTATGAAATTTTAACAGAGAGAAATTTTCGTAGAAAATTAATTGCTTTTTTTTCTTAACATAAAACGTTGATAATTGCTATATATATTTATTTAATTTTTTAAGAAAAATAATATTCTTAAATTTACATATTTTCAGTATTTTAAATGATAAGTGTAAATTTTTCAATGAATATCGTAAAACTATTTTCAGAGAGAAAACTTATAATCCACTATCAATTTTACACTTGGAAAATCAATTTTATATTTTTTTCAATATTTACATATCTTTGTTCTAAGAAAAAAATATGAAATATTTAATCATCGTAAATAATTTATTATTTATGAACTGTTTAATTTTACAATTTGTGTTTATATATCTATAAAATAATATATATTTATTTTGGAAAAGCTTTTCAATAGAAACAAATAAAATTTTGACCTCGTATAAAGAATATAGCTCACAAAATAAAAATAAATAAAAAAGTGATAAAACTATGACAACCGACATATTATTACATATATCATATACAGGGTTTTAAGTAAAATATTTTTTTTTCAGAAATATATATATCACTTGTATATCAAACGATTCAACACTAAATATATTTTCTTACAAATAGGCGATGAAATATACTGAAAAGCGCTCGTATATTAAAATATATCAAAAAACACATCACATTTGCGTATGAAAAAAATAGAAAATAAAAGCCAAAGAACGACTTTTATACCGGATTCGTTTGTTTAAACAATAAATAATTTGGTCCTTTTAAAGGATGCTCGTATATTTCAATTCGTTTTGATATATCGACTGCTGACGGCAAATTTTCATAATAAAAAATCTTGAAACGTTTCACATATATTGAGCAATAAATATGTTTTCGTGAATTTATCGTTTGAAATTCTTATAGTAAAAAAAGTTTTATTTTATTTTTTTACATAGACTTTTGAATGCAATTTTTACGAAATTTAAAATTTGCTAACTACATTTGATAGATCACATTTTTTTATGATCATTTTTAATATCACATTATTTTTGAATATTTAATTTCATTAAAAAATGTATATTTTTATATAACGGAAACACGTTTTTTGAACGGAAAAACTTTACATAACTACACTTATATTCAATGATTTATTGATGATTTTTCTATATAATGTTTGTATTCGAAATTTACTGATCATTCGTTAATTTTATTTAAATCGCAAAAAATTCAAATACTTCAAACAAATGTATCGATTATTAAATATATATATATATATATATATATATATATATATATATATATATATATGTATATATATATATATATATATATATATACGCATCGCAAAAATTATTCCGTCAGCAAGATTCAAAAATAAAATAAAAAATACTCAAACGTAGTAAAATCGAAAAATATTATTGTTTACAATACATAAGATTTTTATAAATAAAATCGCGTATTTGACCTACTTTTCCGCGATAAAAAAAATTATACGGGTACCAAAA
The DNA here is from genome assembly GCA_024500535.1 of Leptonema lineaticorne. Lineage (NCBI taxonomy): Eukaryota > Metazoa > Arthropoda > Insecta > Trichoptera > Hydropsychidae > Leptonema > Leptonema lineaticorne. The sequence continues at coordinate 667,625 of JANIJI010000006.1, read as the reverse complement.
GGAAAAAAATCAAAACAAAATAAATTAACGGCGCCGCACAAACTCACGCACGCGCTTTTCCACCTACGGGGAAAAAATCGAAATAAAATATAATAAAATAAAAACGAAACGATGTTCGGAAATTTGGAACAGATACGAGTGTTTGTTAAGATGATGGCGACGAGACGTAAACGTCCGAAATGATGATCATCATCAATCAGCTCGGACTTCAGACCCTCGTTGTTTTACGACGGAATTATATCGGTTGTATTGTTTATTTTTATTTTTATTTTTTTTTGCTTTTCGCGGTTTATGGTCGTAAATACGCTCGAATTTACGGGGATGCGGTGTAAAAATGACCGCAAAGGCGAAAAAAAAATACCCAGGTGATTTTCGATTTTTATACTTTTACATTTTTTCTTATTTTATGAATGTTTTTTTTTTGATATAATTATGGTAATTCTATTATTCAGTATAAATATTTTTGTCTATTAAGTATAATTAGAACATTTAATTACTCTAATATTCTATATAATACAGTGATCAAAATGTAAGGTGAATTTGTTTATAAAATGTAAATTCTTTATTTTCTTCTAAATCAATTTCATGCTCTTCAAAGTAATCCCCTTCCGATAAAACGGACTTTTGCCAACGCTTTTTCCAGTCCTCGAACAGTTGGATTTTTTTTTCCAGTATAGCCTTCAAAACCTTCTTCAATTCGATATTATCTCCTCAATCGTGAATGGCCAAAAGTCGAACGAAGCCAAATCAGGCGAATACGGTGGTTGCGGACCGATATGAGTCGAGTTTTTGGCAAAAAAGTCGCGAAGAACCAATGCAGTATAACATGGTGCATTATTGTGATAAAGGAACCAAAAGTTGTAAAGCGTGTGTAACTCGAAGATAATTACACACCTATTGACAAACAGTCGCTTATAATTATTATTATTATAGACAGTCTTACCAACCTAGGAATAAAAAATACAATATACTTCTCTTCCTAATGCTCTGGAGTTTTAAATGACAATTTCACCTTAATTTTTGATCACAGTAGTATGTAAATATATATAGAAATTGAATAAAAAAATAATTATAATAATAATAGACTTTTCTTATCGAAAATATCACATGATTTATAAAAAAAAAACTTTTGACAATCGTAGAATCGGAAGGTGATTTCGGACACTTTTTAATAAATTCGTATTCATATAAAAATAACATTTCATTGGACTCGAATAACGCCAACACATCACGTCGAACACATTATATATATATATATATATATATATATATATATTCGTTATCACCGATGTTAACGACCTTTATTTAACGCATTTTTCGCCGCCGACGTAGGAAAAATAGAAGAAAATCGAACGTACGCGAGAAAAACAATCGTCTCGCGCGCTTTTTTAAATGTCTATTTTCGGAAAATTTTATTTACTACGGCGTTGAGTACGTCGCAAACTAAATTCGACCGACGATTTAAAAAAAAATTAATTGGGTCAAATCGGTGGAAAAATATAGATATTTTCGTTACGGAAGGAAAATAAAATAAATTTATAATACGGCCTTGGACTATCTCTTTTATTTATATATATACATATATATATATTTTACATAATTTTTAATTGAAAAAAAAATCCAATATTTTTTAATTATTATACAAAATTAACAGAAATATTATAATTGTATAATTATTTAAGAATATCTATCATTTTTTTTAATTCATTTTTCTCAATAAATTATATAGATTTCGAATGTTTAAAATATTTATTAAAAAAGTTTTAAATATAGCTCTAAATATAAAATATTAAAAAACAAGTTTGAATAGTAATTTATAAGTTGTGTTTTCTTTATAATAAAATAGATTTATTTAATCATGATATCTTTAATTTTGTTTTATATAATTTTAAACCGTAAATTTCATGCACTATATTTTAAATAATATATTTCCGTTAGTAGACTTAGAATTTATATATGAAACGATGTGATCGATAATTATTATAATATAATGCGAAAATAGAAAGCATAAACAAAAAAAAAACAACATCCTGTATATGTAAGGCGATGAACATTATTTTTATTTTTCGTATAAAATAAAAGTGACAAAAGAACATGCGAAAATAAGAGCATGAATCAACGTTGCACATTTCGGATACATTTCTATTAAATTATCCATGTTCATATGCTTTCTTTTGCTTGTCCCCAGTGGCCATTACCTATTCTGCGTGCCACGATTTTCTTGGCAAGCTTTCACTGGGAAAACTCTCCTTTTCCTCTGGAAAAACTCCGAAGCGGAGAAAGGGGAACGGATGGAAGAGAAAAAAAGTGGAAAACCGGAGGGACAAAACGGAGAAAACAAATAACCCTAATGACAAAATCTCTGTCTGCCCTCTCGTACGTTTTTAATGATAAACGAAACGAGTTTTTCTATTTTCTAGTTTATATATATATATATATATATATATATATATATATATATATATATTTTTTTTTTGTAAGATTACACCAAAACTTCGATTTGCGTCGTTAATTGGTCCCGGAAATAGACGATGCAAATCGAAACAAAGCATTGAAAAATTTAATAAAATTTAGCGACGCAAATCGAGGTTTCAGTGATACAATTTTAAATATGCGTAAAAAAAATCAATTAAAAACAAAAACACCCTGTATAAAAGCGATAAAGATGTATTTATAGTTTTATGAGTAAATATATATTTGACATCTTATATTGACAAAATAAATTTCATGAAAATTATATAACGTAATTTTACAAACACAATCCGATTAATTTCTTTTTAAATAAGCTATTAAATATCATTTCATTATAAAATATTTTTAACTCTTTCTCAGGTGTATTTATTCAAAATTATATTACACATATATAATATATATGTATTATTTTATAAAATTTAGTATGTAATTATTAAAGCTTCGCTTCTCAAATCAATCCGATATACGATAAAGTGCGACGAACACATAATGTATGCTTCAAAATATAATTTGCTTAACAAGCAAAATTCAATAACACGTTATCGAACGAACATTGGCGTTACCACAAAGGATATACGAATTTCCGCATTATACTTAATCCATTTATTTATTAATATAGCTTTTATGATATTTTTCCTCGTTTGTGAATCCGGTGCATGTTAAATATAAGTGCTTTAATTTAATTTTGTGTTGTGATTATTGCTATAGAAAATGTATATATATATATATATATATATATATATATATATATATATATATATATATATAATATTTTAATAATACTATTATGATCAAAAAGTAGGGTGAAATTGTCATTTAAAACTCCCGAGCATTAAATTGAAAGGTAGGTAAATTGTATTTTTTTTCTAGGTTGGTAGGATTGTCTAAAACATTCGACAAATGTCTATTTGTCAAAAGGTTTAAATATCTCCGAGTTACACGTGTTTTTACAATTCTTGATTCCTTCATCACAATAATACACCAAGTCATTCTGCATTGGATCTTCACGACTTGTTCCGCAACCACCGTATTTGCCTGATTTGGCTCCGTGCGGCTTCTGGCTATTCGGCAAACTCAAAAGACCAATGCGTGGACGCCGTTTTAATACGATTTAGGAAATAAAAACAGAATCGAAAAAGGCTATACCGAAAAAAAGACAATTCCGACTGTTTCTAGGACTGAAAGAAGCGTTGGAAAAAATGCGTTTTATTAAACGGGGATTACTTTGAAGGGGATGAAATTGGTTTGGAAGAATAAATGAAGAATTTTATAAACAAATTTACTTTACTTTTTGATCACAGTGTTATGAAATAATATATGAAAATTTAATACTTAATCCTTTTGATTTTTTTTAAATGTTGTTTAATGTGAAGATAATTAATCATATAATAGAAAAACAAAGAACGTTCAATGAATAATTTATGCTGTAAAAACTATTATTATTTAAGCGCTGAAAAAAAATTCGAACGTTTTGCCGAATCTACGGTCATTTTTAACGGTCGTAATTTAAATTAGATAAAATCGGAACGATGTTCGGTTTTGCATTTATTTACCATATTTGTTTGTTTATTTTTTTTTCACTGAAAATAAAAAAAATAAACAAATCGAAATTAGATGAAGAGCAAAAAAAAAATTTATATATATATAAATAAAATAGAATAAAACTAAAAAGAAACATAGTTTTCGGCTATCTTGGTTAATTAAATGTTAAGCAATCGGCAAGTGTTCGCGTCGTTAAATACGTTAAAGTGTTTCTCTTATTACACTAATTAATTTCGTGCTACATGCTGAAACTATTTGTTTTTGGAAGGTCGTATAAAAGTAATTAAATTCAATCCGCCGAGAATATTTAGCTAAACTACACACACACACACAATTACATATATTTGTTATAATACAAATGAAAATTTCACATTTTTTATTTTTATTTTTTTTGGGTCGGATTAAAATTTTTATATGATTCTATTGTGTATCTATTTTTTTTTCTTGAGAGATTTAAAAATTTCGAACCCGTCGTGCGTCTATATTTTGAGAGATTGAAAATTTTTTAATTAAAATGGACGAACGTTCGGTAAGAAGGACACCTTTTTTATGTTGGATCTAAAATTGAAATCTAAAGATATATTTACACGAGAAAGTTTGTTTATAAAAAAACGCGGTCAAATATGACATCCGTTTTATAATCGGCCGCCCACCGAAACCGCCCTTCGACGACGATAGCATTCGGCAAACAGTGTTTTACCACATTTCCATATATATATATATATATATATATATATATATATATATATATAAGTGTGTGTATGTTCGTGTACAAGGCAAACATTTTGAGAAGGTTCGTCGTGTAAACACATGCCGGCTGGATACAAACTGGATACGTGTCCCGTTGTACTCGGAGCGAAACACTTACCGCATAAGTCCGGCGAATTTACTAGTAAAAATAAAAAAAAAATAAAAAAAACCAGCGCCGACGGACACGTGTACGGGGTAAACGTGCGACGATTGTCCAAAATTGAGAACGGTCGCTTTGAATTTTTCTATTAAAAACATCGAATCGAAATCGAAATATTTTTTCAAGATGTAAACGTCATTATAATTCAAGAATATTGATATATAATAATATAAAAAAATATTTTTTTTTTATATAAATATTTTGAAATTTATCCATATAAATAAATAGAAAATGTGACGTTTTCAACACCGAAATAAGCGTTCGTACAAATTCAATATGTAACATAGTTTTCCTCGACATATATATTGTCAAATTTTCCTCAATATATATTGATATTAATTTTAGACTTTGAACTAAAAAAAAAAATTATTTGGTCACGGTCGTTTTCTGCGATTTTTCGATTTAATTTCGCTCGTTTATTTGCGAAGCTTTCTTCGAGTTCAAAGCGAAGAAGCTTAATGATGGCTGTAAATGTCGAAAGCGCGTCGAAAGACATCGCTTTATTTTCCAAATTTGTATAAAAAGCACAACTATTTGTTAGTTTGGACGTTTTTATGTTGAACTGATGAAAAAAAAATATTCCATATATAATATTTATGTCGAGTATTTTCCTGATTTACAATCGTCTAGAGAAATTTAAAAAATAAACATATATTATCGAATGATATTTAATAGTCTTGAGATTCACAAAATTTTAATTTAATTAATTACACAGTATTTAAGCTTGTCCAAAATATGTAAATAAATGATTTAAGTATATAATAAGATTTTTTTTACATATATATAAAAAAAAATATGTGTATCGAATAATTAAATATTTTTCCTCGCATATGTAAATATTTAAAAGCACAGTTATTTTTCGTATTTTCCACATATTTATTTCTCTTACCAACAAAATCATTTTACGGTTTAAAAGCTGACAAAATAAAAACGTAATTTTTTATGTTTATAAAATGCCAATATATATATATATATATATATATATATATATATATATATATATATATAAACACACTCGGAAAGATAATAAGAATATTTATTTCCATTCATTTTTTTTGACGTTTGTTAATACAGCCTGAGGGTTGTTTTCACAGAAATTTTCCATTATGGTGAAATAACGTAATGAGATTTTATTTGTAAACATGCCAGTTAGTATCTGTGTTATTATTATTAATAAAATATTTTCATATCAATGTTAATTAACTTCGATATTGTTGTTTATAACATACAATTTTATTACTCTTTAATAGAACAGAAATATTTTCATTTATTAATTTTGTTAGTAATTACATTTCATATCGTTATATTACAGGATGGTTTGAGAATATCGATAACCTTTGTCAATGCGAATGTTAAAAATGTAATATTCATTATTATTTGCAACACAACAAGTAGGTCCGATATTAAAAATTCTTGCATGATGGTATTAAAAATGAAAAAATATATATATATTTTCGTACATTTTTTATGTAGTACATAAAAACTAATATAAGCTTATAACACTGTAATCAAAAAGTAAGGTTAATTTTATTATAAAATCTAGTTACCGTCCGACAAAATGTACTTTTGCCAACGTCTCTTTCAGCTAAAAGTCGCACGGAGCCAAATCAGGCGAATAAGATAGTTGCGGAACGATATGAGTCGAGTTTTTGGAAAAAATTCGTTCGCAAAGAACCAATGCAATATGACATGGATCATTATCGTAATGAAGGAACCAAGAGTTGTAAAACATTGTAACTCGGAGATAATTAAACCTTTTGACAAACAGATACTTGGTATATGTTATAGACGAAAAAAATACAATATACCTGCCTTCCAATATAAATGCCTGTGAGTTTTAAATGACAATTTCACCTTACTTTTTGCTCACAGTAGTATAACAGACAATGATATAACTTTATAATAAAATACTAATTACGACTTTGTTTTACAAAATGTGAAATTATCCATATATATAAAAAAATTATGTGTAATAAAACAAATTAATTACAGATATATTTAACCTTCGCCAGATTTGTAAAAAAAAAACACTGTAATTACGTGCATATAAAATTTACGACAGTGGCTTTTATGGATGTTGCTACTGTAAAAGTGAATGATTTACAGTAAATAAATTAATTTTAATTGCCGAAAGTGTTGTTGAGTTTTCGGTAACGTGAAGTCGGTTTATTTCGAAGTGTTGCGCAAAGATTAATTCGTGATTTTTGTTCACATTAAAATATTATATTATCAAAATATTTATATATTTATATATAAGAAAATAACGATTATCATTTATGTCATATCGAAAAATTGATATTTTCGTGAGTATAAATTATTATTAAGTAATTTTATATAATTATTTTTCGTAAATTTACATGTTGAACTATATATTTTTCATTTTTCGACACGTTATATCCTCGATATCTGAAATATAATCGCCAAAATGCGACGACACGGTCCATTTTTGCATTTTAATTGAAATTCTGGACGACTTATCGGACCGGTAGGGTGACCAAGTTAATCGGCTACGTGAGCTAGTCCAGGTTATTCCAGGATTTTACTAGTTACAAACCGGGAGGGGACCTTATATTCATTAAACCGGGGATTCTCAAAATGAACATGGCCTTTCGAGATTGCTTTTTTGGGTAGAGATCCGATGATAAGTTGACAACCCACGTTGTTTTCTCATAGCAATTAAGATTGTGTAATTTCTCAATAAACGATCAAATCCGGTAACGTTTAAAATTTTAATGATTTTTTTATATATTTTTATTATTATAACTAAAATTCTCAAATTACAATAATATATTAAATTTTAGTGTAATGATTAACGCATAAAGGTAATAAATATAGTTCACGAAATTAATCTAATTAACTATCTCTTTTACACTTACGATGTATTTTAATAAGCGCGCACATCGCGAAATCTTTTATTTTAAAATAATAATAGCAATAATATAGTACGCAAAGTTTAGCCGAAGGCGCAGAAGTTATTCAAATCGCGAGGTCGACGCACCAAATTATTTTGATATCTCCGCACCAGACGCTTTCGAAATCAACCGGACTTTTGAGTAGGCGAGCGCCTCGGGGCGGCGCCCTCAGACTAGCAATAAGTCAGGGGCGTTCCTGGAAAATTTCCACCCGCCTCCCCCCCTCTCGCCCGGTGTTTTCCCACTTTTCCTCCCGTTCCCCGTCGACGTTAAACGGGGAGGCCTATTCTCGCTTTCACATTAGACCTAATGAGCACTTACAAGTCCCTATCCCGACCCCTATTCTAGTTTAGAAAGCTTCAACGAACGACTGTCTTAAATAACAAGCTCACAATGGTCCCTCTCTCAGAAACAGTGCGACAGATACCCTTATCGAGCTGCTAGAGCCGTACGAAGACCTCAATTTCTAGACTAGACTGCGCTTCTCAAACTTTCCAGAAGCGGCCGAGAACTCTCTCCATGTTATTGCACTATCTTAAGTGTTAATTAATATATACAATGAATGCATTTCTATACAAGCATATTGGATTTTCTCGGTGTACTTATGTCAAGGATCGTTTGAGAAACTCTGGCACTATTCACGTTCCATATACACAATAAACACTAATGAACTATAATGAATAATAATTATACTGAAATATAGAATCTTTGAGTTTAAAAACAATTATATATAACTGTGGTTCTATAAAAATATATACATCACATCGATTCACTAGTTTTATATTCAATTTTTAACATTATCACATCGTGTTTATTTTCTTACAAAATTCAAAATATAATACAACAATATTCATATTACTACTACTGTGAGCCATCGATGGTACACATTAGAAGAATGTGACCTTTTAATCACTTAATGCTCGGTTTTTTTTTATAAAAATGTGACAATTCTTTATTTTATATTTCCAATGTACATTTTATTAAAAAATGATTTTCAGTATCCAATGAGTGTATCATTATCAACTACAATCAAGTTGAAATCTACGAGCAGGGCTCGGGTTAGTGTAATCGGGCACGCGTAGCGCGTACGAGCAAAAGTATTAAGTGATGTCATTATGTAAAAAAATATAATATTTATACTGAAATAATATTCTATGATGTGAAAAATAAAAAATAAATATTTTATTCCATTAATGCCACTCCGTTGACGTAATTAGTGATTAATTACATTGAGCAATGCAATTAATTCAATAGGACATAAAAAAACGCGCCCGAGGAAAAAAACCAAGAAACAAAAAAAAATCCGAACAAAAAGTCTGAAAAATTATTAAAAAAAAAGCACACACGCGAAATAATTACGAGCCAGAGAAGGAAGTCGCTTTAACGAGCTTATTAAAGCCTGGCTTTTTGACGAGATGAATTCGAGCACGAACCGCCGGGCTTTCCGGAGTTTTCCCGCTTTTTTTTTTCACAAACATCCTCGGGAAAAACCTGCGCTTTTCCACGAAATTTTACATAATAAGGAGCGAGCGCCGAAGTTTGTAAGCGCACTTGTGTATATTCGCCTTTGTATGTTTGTGTGTGTGTGTGTGTGTGCATTTTAAAAAATAAAACAGGTGGAGGGAAAAAAGAAAATTTTCACGAGGGGAGTGAATTTTTCGAGTTTGGTGCGCACTCTAAAAAATACCCTAGGGGTAGATAATTATTATATCCGAGAATTATTTCATAAGAAAAATGTATATAAATTATGATTTTTTTTATATATATTTAAAAAAATGTTTATTTATTGATTTAAGATTAAAAGCCTTAAGGAATTTCAGGAAAAAAAAATTTTTTTTTAATATATCATGTATTAATAATGAATTATGAATAAAAATCTATATATAAATCTTCATATAAATTTATTTAAATTTTGAATTATAAAAACGGCATAAAATCTTTATGTTTCTTTCAAAATTTATCATTTATGAAATATATATTTTTAGGGTTAATATTGAAAATTTATGTACGTAGAAAAAATACACGTTTTTATTATTTATTATCAGATTATATTTATTTCACTATGAGAAAAAATTACACGGATGACGTAAGGCAATAAACAACAACCCCTAAATAAAATAAACAGGATTATTAAAATATGTTAAAAAATAACGTTCACAACGAAGTTAACGGGAAAATTTTTAAAGCAAAATATATATATATATATATATATATATATATATATATATATATATATATATATATATATATATATATATATATATATATATATATATATATATATATATATATATATATATATATATATATATATATATATATAGTACATTAATCGAAAACCGTATCGTGGTTCGCTCGTGATTTTTCCCTCAGAAAATGGCGAAAAACGAAAGGAAAATCGGCGATCGCGATCAAAATTTACACTTTAAAAGTAAAAGGCTGTTCTTTGGCTTATTAACTTAATCTTTACAAGCACGACTATTGCCAAATATTACACGTTACGTAACTATTTTTTTATATATATTGAACCAAAAGCGTGTACACAAACACACATACACACACACACAAACACAGAAAAATTAAAATAAACACTATATGTAAATTTGACGTAATTTCACATGAAGGCTTAATCGTAAGCCTTCATAAGCAAAAAAAAAAATATAGAAATAAAAATGCGACGATATTATCATATGCCGTTATTATAATTCTCTTGGATACGTTCTGCCGAAATTCCCGTATAAAAGTTGTTTTAATCCCGGTTAGTCCTTTTACAAAATTAACATATTAATGATATGCTTTTCCGTGGGATTTTCCGAACGCGAACACGCACATTACACAAAATGTCTTGGCAAACGCGAAATACATTATATTAATATATATATATATATATATATATATATATATATATATATATATATTAAAAATAATACATTTAATATAAACGCGTGTTATATTGTACTGTACCCGCGTCGTATTTAATTCGAGCATAAAACTGAATTGTATTAATTAACGTGGAATTTATTTAAATTTTCGCGTGATGAAGGTTAAACAATTACATCACGGCAAATTTATAATATTATATTAAATATTAAATTTTACATTGATATATTATATACTACTATGATCAAAAAATAAGGTGAAGTCATCATTTAAAACTCCCGGGAAAGCAGGTAAATTATATTTTTTTTGCCAAGCGTTCGTTTGTCAAAAGGTGTAATTATCTCCGAGTTACACTTTTTTTTTCAACTCTTGCTTCTACTGCATATCACACTACATTGGTACTTTGCGAATTTTTTGCAAAAAAAACTCGACTCATATTTTTCCGCAACCACCGTATTCGCCCGATTTGGCTCCGTGCGACTTCTGGCTATTCGGCAAACTTTAAAGGCCAACCAAATCGAAGAACGTCGTGAAGGCTATAACGATTATAAATTAATAGTATTTTTGAAGTGATTCACGGTAGTAATATTCGTCAATTATCATTAGTTGAAAAGCGTATTAACCTTAATTGCATGATAATTTTAAACGTAACACCGGAATAGAACCGCGTCTTTCTATACGTGCAAGTTGAACTTTTCGTTAATTTGATATTCGTCGCCGCGCGGCAAATAGACATATAAAAGCCTCGTAATTTATTTAAGGCGAACGTTTTTGTTTCACTTAATTCGCATTTGCAAAAACATTTGCGCAATTATGCAAGCGGCGCGGCGCAACTTCAAAGCCACACGTGTTCGCGTAAATTTTCCCGCGCGCGGAAAACGTGCTCATCGGAAAATGCGAATTTTCCCAGCGTTGCACACGCGGAAAAACGGAGAGACGTTTTAAACTGCAACGACACGACGAAACTTTATCCTTTCACATTCAAAACGCGGTACATTTTGATAGTTGCAGTAATCAAATGTGATCAAATATTAAAAAGCGTGGTCGATCATTCAAATATTATTATTCTAACAATATTCAGAAATTGTATAGTGGATATATAATATACAAAAATTTAATTATTTGTATATTAAAAATATATATGTAAATTTTAAAAATTAAAATGATGAGAAGAATATATTTATATATATATTTCCAAATATAATATAATATAAAAATCAATCGCGAAAAAATATGCGAAAATATTTTTTTCTCCACTTCCCCGAGGGCGGGAAAGGCCTCCATTAACGAGAATTTAAATTGACAGTGCGAGATACTTTTTTGATTTAATTCCGAAGAAAATTTTCCCGTTTCGGGGAGGAAAAGCGACGCGTTTGTTATCTTTAACTCGTTTATCAAAAAGCATGTCGCTGAAAATTTTTCGATCATATATTTTTATTGGCCTCCTCTACTCGCCCTCCCCCCTTGCTCAATCGTTTCGACGTTTTTTTTCTATCTCTCTCTCTCTTTTCTCAATTCGTTTTTCTCAATTTGAACTCCGCGGAAAATTCATCGTTATAGATTTTCGTCGCGGAGAAAAATCGCGTAAAACAATTTCCTTTGCCGTTTCCTGGTTTTCTTTTATAAAATATTGTATGCGATTTTTGCGAAGAAAAGTTTATATATAAACATATTGTATAAAATAAATAAAAAAAATTGTATTATTTTTTTTTAAATATTATGAAATGAAATATAACAAATCCGAACGCATTTTATTGTGGTGAAGTTCCGCTTGACGAATTTTCTCGCCAACAGCATCGAGTTTTTCATCCCGGAAATACATTACCGAAAACCGATTTCTGTTTACTTACGTGCCGTGAAATTCGTTCTTTTTTATCCCGATACGTTTTTCGTCGATGTCTCCGCTTGCTTTTCCTCCCTTTATTTTTTTTATTCGTTTTTATTTTCATCCCTGCGCTCGTGTTTTCCTCTTTAGAGGTTTATCCACTCGAGGGACGGTTGTCGGACGCTTTTCCATCTTTAAGATGTATTAAAATTATTTTTTTTTTTTCAGTAATAATATTTATGTTTAGTATATAAATCAATTGATGATTTTCGACATATTACAATAATATATTATCAATTTTAAATACTTATATATGTAACAACAATATATTAATTAAATAATATAAAATAATTTGATAATATTTTTCTTTTTCAAAAAAATATAATCTATACTATTCTAAAATCTAACTTCATATATCTTAAATTAAAATGGAATAGTTTTAAATGCAAGACAATATAAAATTTTTGAAAAGCATCATTCATTATACTATAACACTGTGATAAAAAATTAAGGTGAATTTGTTTATAAAATGTAAATTCTTTATTTATTCTTCCAAATCAATTTCAACTACTTCAAAATAATTCTCGTCCGATATTTTTTACTTTTGTCAACGCTTTTTCCAGTCCACAAAACAGTCGGAATAGTCTTTCTCCGGTATAGCCTTCAAGACCTTCTTCAATACAGTTTTTATCTCTTCAATCGTGTCAAAACGGCGTCTCCGCGTTGATCTTTTGAGTATGCTAAATAGCCAGAAATCGCACGGAGCCAAATCAGGTGAATGTGGTGGTTACGAAACGATATGAGTTTACATGACTTCCTAATGCCAGGGAGTTTTAAATGACAATTTCACCTACTTTTTGATTACAGTAGTATATATATATATATATATATATATATATATATATATATATATATATATATATATGTATATATAATTAAAAACAGAAACGGCTTATCGTAATATAAAATTCAAATCTCATTTCCACGCAGATCGTTTTTAAAAGTATTTCGCGCATTTTCAAAAAGAAAATTCAGCGAGTCGTCGCTTATAAACGTCTCCTAAGGAAATTCGAGATCCGTCTCAGCCAACTTTTATACCCTATTGTACATCGTACGGCTCCCGGTACGCTTTCTTCTGGATGGTACTTAAGGTACGTTTCCTCTTTTCGAACCAGTTGCTTTCGATTAACTCGATAGGAAGTCCTAACGGTAGATTACACTTTCGGGAGGGTGGCGGAAAAATATGGGGGCCAATATAAAGCGGGGAAAGAGAGGCGTACGCCTCGGAAAAATGGGGAGGAGGCGACTTTTCCTCCAAAACGGCGGACTTTTCCCAGCAAAACGTCCCGCTTTTCCTTACGGGATACGCAAAGTTGACAATATAAAATGCATTAGAGATGCAGTCTCATTTCGAATATACCCGAGATTTCATAACGCGAAATGGCAGTGCAGCATCGGGTGTCTCCGGAAAATGTCCCTTAGTCCGATGGCTGGATCAAATTTTAAATTTGAAATATCTTCATTAATTCATAATACCATCTCATACTATTTTTTAATCAAGAAAATAATATTTTTTCTAATATATTTTTATGAACGAATATTCCGTTAAACCAACCGAATACAAATTTTATTTGAAAAAACAATTAATTTTCTATCGTTCACTTCTAATATCAGTCACTAATAAAATTTTAAACTGAATTCTAATCAATCTATTCTTGCATTTATTTTATTTATGAATTATATTTAATATTTCATATTTTTTTCCATTTTCAATTCAATTTTAAAGAGCAAAACATTTCACGTTCTTACCATGTTTTATTTTCACTTCAAATCCTACTTGCATCTTCAAAATAGTAAAATAATATAACAAATTGATATTAATGATGAATTAAACATATTTACACATTAGTTAATAGTTTAATATTAATAGTATAACAATAGAAAAGAAACAATCGGTATTTTGAATATGATCTTTCTCTATATATACAAGTATATAAATTATTTCAATTAACTTTTGTAAATAATAAATCTTTATTTTATTAATCGATTTTGTAAAACTTTTTCAGCAAAATATTCATCTAACTACTATAAACTTTATATGTTGATTAAAAAATTCATTTAAAAATATGTAAAAAAATATAAAAAATAAATAAAAAATAAAACGAAACGATTTTTTTATTTCATTTTTTGCATTTAAAACGAAAAACTTGCATCTCATTATAACAACGCTTACTGTATAAGCGATAAAAGCAAGTCATCGCCTGTAATTTCCTGTAAAAATCATTTTCAGCAAAACGTTCCGTTAGGATAAATAAAGCTATGTCAATTTTATTTCCATTGATTGCAACCGAACACAATCAATCAAACGAATCGTGATGTGTAGCCGTTTTTTTTTTCATTGCCCCCCCCCCCCGGTATAATCGTTATTTTTCATCCATTTCGTCGATTTCTTACCGATATTTCTTTTTCTTTATTATTATCATATAATATAATATATACGCGAAGAATAAAAAAGTATTTAATGCGGGTTTTTCTTTTTTTTTCTTTTAAGTCTGCTACTGGCTGCCTTTTTTTCTCGTAGCTATTGTTGCAAATATAAAGAAATATATAGTAAATAGAAAATATAAATCGGTTATTTTTGGGGTATTTTAATTTGAATATTTGATCGAATTTTCATATTGAATCAGACTGTCTAAATATTAAAATAACTAATGTGACATTATTATTTTTAATTATTTCATGTGTAATATTAATTAATAAAATAATTTAATAGTGGTCTTTACTATATAATAATATATAAGAATTGTCTAATAACAAAAATAATATTCCGAAATTCATATTCATTAATATATATTTTAATCAAAATAGGAGTCAAAAAATAAATATTAAATTTTTCAGCAAACCTTGTTGCGTTCGAACTAAAAACGAGTCCGTTAAAGAATATCACGTTTTAATGGGGGGGGGGAAGGCCTCGCAACACTTTCAGCTGAAAGATTCTTCAGCATCGCTCGGGCGGCCGAGTTGTATTCTCTTTTCGGCGTCCCGAACTTTGATCAAAGCCCCGCGAGAGGGAAAGCGGAACGCGGGACGAAAGCGAGGCGGAGGCCTCTCAAAGCGAGCTCGGGAAAAAGGAGCCGCCGCCATTATTCGCGCGCCTGAAAAAGTCGACATTAATCAAACGATGGCGCTGAAATCTCAAGCGAAGTTGTTTAAGTTTCGCCCGCGTGCAAGAGCGAGAGACGAGACCCCGGGGTCCGGGGCCGGGGCCTCCCCCACATCGCGCCGAAATATATGAAAACTTTCACAAAACAAACAATCGCTTCGCGGCGAAATTTCGCGTCCAACTTTAACACATAAATATCGCCTCCTTTTCTGGTCGAGTTTATTATTTCCGAGACGCCGCTTTTCGGCCGAATGGATGAAATTCTGAACGGGCTTTTCAAAATTTTACACAATAAATATTATCGCGTACGAGTGTTGCTCCACCCTATATATATACATACTGTTTATTATTGAGGCGACGCGTTGAATATGGAAATTTTTGGATTTCATCCCCTCAGAGTCCCATTAGATGGTTCATCTTTTGTGATCAGTTTCATTATGAATGTAAGAAGATTATACAAATAACTCTTCGGTGTAATAAAAATTACATTGCGAAATAATTTAATATCAAAATTATTTCATAAACAATATATATTAAACATTTAATAATTTCTTATTTTAAATTGTAAAGTTTATTGTATAAACAATTTTACACGTTATAATAACTTCGTTGACAAAGTTGATTGTAAAAATATTTTAATACGTGACTTAATTATGAATACTTTTAAATTATCATAATTCTAGTAATTTTTTTTAAGAATCGTTTTCAACATATGATTCCTTTCATCGCATGATTAACTAGAAATAAAATCATTGTATCGCAATTAGGTTGAGATAAAAGAGTAATAATATTCTGATTTTAATTTTTTCATATGTTTTTAGCTATTAACTTTACTAAAAATAATTCGATAAATATTTTTTCTCAAGACGCATTCGATAATGTATATTTTTTTTATAAATTAAAATCCAAATCCAAACCAATCTGATTTGCACTAATCCTGAACATTGTTTACGCTTTCTATATTTTTTTTTTTTTTTTTGAGATTAATTGGTATATATATGATTTTTTTCAATTTTGTCTTATATGTGAAATCAAAATTAAAATTTGAAAATTGTGACACGTTTTGATTTTTTTCCAATATACGTTCACGTTTGAAACTATAATATAATATTTTTTCGACGTATGAAAATATTTTTTCACGCGCGTCGAGCGTAAAATCGGTTGAAAATATTCGAAAAATATATATTATATAAAAAAAAATAATAATTTCTAACATATAATACGACGAGCACATACACATCAATAATATATAAATAATGTATAGCGTGACATTTTTGAAGGATCGGTGAGCTCACCTGGTGTCTGACAAGCCATGTTACCTTCTTCAACCCTCGTTACCGGTTCACTTTCGAGTTTGGTAACAGTTGTAAAGTCGAAACTTCCAATTCGCCCCTGTGTATATATATATATATATATATATATATATATATATATATATATATATATATATATATATATATATATATATTATATAAACTGCGCAGCCACACCGGGCACTTTGTAAAATATTCGAGCGTATAGGATGACAACTTTTGCGTGCCAAAAATATACGACTTATTTTAACAATGTGCCCTTGTATATGACTTGAGAAATCTTATTATTTGTGCGTGCGTAAAATTTTCTATCGTAATGTATTTTTTTTTAATATATATGTCATATAACAAAATTTGCGAATTATCATTGCGGTGACCATTATTTTTTGTATCAAAAACAAAAAAAAAACATAGGACAATGAGCAAAAAATCTATAAAAATATTATTATTATAAAACAATGGTCATATAATAATGACACATATTCGGCTGCTTGAACTATATATACACTTATTAATTAGTAACAAAATATAAATAGTAACTCTTGTAAATAGAAAAATACGCAATCTTTTAAAATTACAACATATTAAATTTGAGTATAATTTAAATTTCATTGAAAAACAATACAAATAAATAAAAAAAATAGGACATTTATACTGAAAAATAAAGGACAGCGTCATAAAAAAAACAATGCGAATGTATGGTCACCGTTATATATTTTTTTAACTCTAAATATACGACCGTTTATACGTTAAAATATCAAACTTTATATACATATGTTAAGATAAAAAAAAATAAATATCAATATTAATTAATCGAAATAAAAAAAAATGTTCAATCTGCATTAATTAAAACAACTCATCTGAAACGTGTCGAAAAAGTTATTGCATATTCAACAGCCTATTTATTCGCTCTAGATTATTTTTTTCACAATAGAAAAAAATAAAAAGATGTTTTTATATAATAACACATCTCGAATTTTGGTCTGTAATTGGTTTTTAAATGTTGCATTAATCGGAATATTTAATTACAAATATGAAATCGCGTCCGCGGTCGTTAATTTAACTGACACGGTACATTTGTTTTATTTATATTGTGATTTTTTTTGCATATTTTAATTTTATTATATATATATATATATATATATATATATATATATATATATATATATATATATATATATGCTATACAAGATTTTTTTCTAAAATTTTACATGTAGTATGTAATTAAAAATTATTTCGGTAGTTTAGAGATAAATATCTTATGAATATGATGATTACGCATTTTTGTATAGTGAAAAATATGTATATATAATATATATAAAACACAAAATGTATAAAAAAAATATGCGTATGTATATAATTTGACATGAAAAAGTCTATATAAAATTTTAATTATAATGAATTATTTAATCCGTTTTTCTTATTTAATTAAATTTTCAAGCTATTGAATGCTATTTATTTTTTTTCTATAAACAAATTAAGTTATACAATATAATATTAAAATATTTCACTGTATTCGATATCGTATAGATTGCTTAAAATTTACATATATAAATTTAATTATCGTCATTTTATGCTTAATCGGATTTTAAATTGAGCTATCTAATAACTAATGTATTGATTCAGTAATTAAAAAAAATATATAATATTCTTATCTTATTTCTTTTTTACACTATCAAACCTTGAAGTGCTTGTATTATTACAAATTAAAATATATTAAATGTTTTTTTTAATTCATATAAGTGAAATGTCAAAAGTCGAATAAATCAACTAACCGTTAGAATATGTTTTATAAGATTTTCACGGTTAAAACATCAAGTGACTATCTTTCAATAAAGTTTTACAAAGTACATAGAAATGCCACTACAGTTTTTGCAATACTTTTCATATTATTATTATTATGAGCTTAAAAAAAACTTCTCGCAAACAAACTCGTGAAACAATATTATCTTTTAAACTGAAAGTTTCGAGAAATTCATTCAAAACCGTAGATATTTTTTCACACTTTCAACGAAGAAAACGATTTTAAGAGATTCACTGCAAATTCAAAGATCTTAACTTTTAGTTTTGTTTTTTTTTTGCCAGTGGTATTAAGGTGTTTTTTTGACGAGTTTTCTGAGAACGAAGAATGAAGTTTAAAATTTTAAAATTATGTATAGAATATCAGAAACGAATTATTAGATTTTCATATGCTCTCTTGGAATTTCATTAGTTGAACTGTATCTAAATATTTTACAATAATAATTTATATATATATATATATATATATATATATATATATATATATTTAAAATATTAAAAACACATATATAATACTGTGATCAAAAAGTAAGGTAAACTAATTTGTAAATTAAAATGCAAATTATTTACTTATTCTTCCAAATTAATTGCATTACTTTCAAGTAATATCCGTCTGATAAAACGCCTTTCACAGTCCTCGAAACAGTCAGAATAATCTTTTCGAATTCGGTTTTTATCTCCTCAATCGTGTCAAAACGGCGATCTCGCATTGGCCTTTTGTGTTTGCTGAATAGCCAGAAATCGCACGGAGCCAAATCGGTCAAATACGGCGGATGCAGAACGATATAAATCGAGTTTTTGGCAAAAAAGGCGCTCGTAAAGAACCAATGCAATATTATATGGTGCATTATCGTGATGATATATCCAAGAGTTGTTAAAACACGTGTGATAATTAAACCTTTCGACAAACAGATATTTGGTAAATGTTATAGACAGTCCTACCAACCTAGGAAAAAAATTACAATTTACTTCCCTTCCTAATGCTCGGAAGTTTTAAATGATAATTTTACTTTACTTTTTGATCAAAAGTAGTATTATATATAAAATGTTTTTTTTTATAATACTCGAACAATAGGCTTCTAAATCCATATAGAAAAGGGATATAGGTATTAAAGCGTCGATGCTTATTCAAAAATTAAATTGCACATTTCGCTTATCTGCACCCCTCCCTTATAAGCGAAGAAAAAATCAAAACCGCGGAAAATACTTTTCTTTTCGGGCTGCGAAAATCCTTATACGCGCGCGCGTGTGTGTGGGTACTTTCTTTTCTAGCGAAGTAATAAGACTTATGCCGATCATGCAGAAGTTATTTGCCTATAAGAAAGAAAGTATGGAGAGTGAGAGAGGAGAGCACGGTATTATTTAACCACCCTTTTTGCGTGCGTGGCCTATGACAATAGTTGATAACCTTTTTTTCCATTAATTTTAATATTATTTTTTTAATTTAATATGTATTTATTTATTTTTATTAATCGATATTAAGAAATCATTTTGAGAAACGTTGTAATTTGAATTTTATTTTATTAATATTATTAGTATTATTTTTTGTTAAAAACAAGTGTGTATCATTAGAAGTACACATGTTTTTTATTATTAAATAAAACAAATGAAAATTTATATATTTCAAATAATTGAAATGATTATTATAAAAATATATTAATATTTAAAATTGTATGTAAAAATACACAAACACACACACACTATATATATAAATATATATATAAATATATATATATATATATATATATATATATATATATATATGTATATATATATATATATATATATATATATATATATATATATATATATATATACATAATTATGGTGATGAAAAAAATTTTATTGTTGCATTAAAGTTGTGTAGGCGAAAAGTCAATTCGAATCTGTCAAAATCGAAGTAAATCAAAGCAAAATTGAATCGTAAATGCTGACATATTTCATATGAAATTATATAGTAATAAGCAGAATTTTGCATGGCAAGGATTTATATTTTAAGTTGTAAAGATCATTCAAGATTAAATTTTAAAAATAAAGTTGCATTTGACGAAACAAAAATGCTACACCACCACCTTCTACCGACGCTAGCATTATATATATATATATATATATATATATATATATATATATATATATATATATATATGATATTGTTATTTTGCTGCTAATATTTTTTGTTTACACAAACTCTGATTTAAATTATTGAAACAATATCATATTATATATATATATATATATATATATATATATATATATATATTAATATATGTACATTTAGATATTTCATATTCCATATATTGAGCGTCACTGTTTTATGCAATAGCCGAGCGGTTGAAACGAGTCACGGGAGGGTTAACATTGTCGATAACGCAAGAAGCGCCATCTATCGTATTTTTCTTTTAACCCTCCGCGTACTTTTTGTGACTTATGAACACTCTTCGTATATTGACACCGCGCTAATCCGATCAAACTTTTTCGATGTCATTTCGCCGTTCCCGGTTCTTATTTTCGTTCCATAAATTTTCCCGTCGGCCGCCTTATTGAAACTTATCACATATGTTACATGGGAAAAATCGTCTAAGCGAAACAGATTAACGAGTCCGTTTCCGTTAACAACTTCACCAATTTTCCTTATCAAACGCCCCCCTCCTCCTCCTCCTTCTCCACCTTCTCCATCATCCGCTCCACTCTGAGACGAAATAAAAAAGAAAATTGGAAGTTAAACATTGCGAAAACTCGAAAGATGGGCGATTAGTTCGTAATATTATCTTCTGTGTTGTTTTTTTTTCTTTGAACAACGTAAACATTTTATTTACTAATAAACGAATACTTAACGAAACAATATCGATAACTTCAAATTTATATTTTTAATATATACATATATATATATATATATATATATATATATATATATATATATATATATATATATATATATATATATATATATATATATATATATATTGTTCCGTGTGTTTATTGAGAAGATAAAACTTCATTAATGTTTCTAGCCATATCTAAATTGAGGGATGAAAACGAATTAATAGGAAAAATAATAGTTAAAGGGCATATTTGGAAAAGAAAATAAGTAAACTATTATATATATATATATATATATATATATATATATATATATATATATATATATATATATATATATATATAAACAATTGTTTAAGTCAGGCGTGTAAAACTCATAGCATATTGCGGGCTACACAAGTTTTGCAAGTCGAAGGCCGAAGTTTTCATTTTTATTCAAGTAGCGGGCCGCATGTTTCAACTAAAAGCGTTTACAAGCATGATAATCAAAATATCACTTATAATTTATTTAAACTGTCCACTACAACTCTATTAAATGAAACTACGTACAAATTAAATAATGAAATTTAATATTAATTTTATATTTAAATATTAATTTTATATATGTTATTAAAAACAATGCATCTCGGCGGGCCGCATGCGGTCCGCGTACCTCGTGTTTGACATGCCTGGTTTGAGCGGTATATTATTTTTAATTTTATTTTAATTTTGTAGTCATTATATAGTATGGAATTATTTTCTTAGAAAATGTAACGAATAATAGAAGAAAAATTTTCCATTGAAATATTTCATAAATTTTATGATTAATTGTACTTATAATTATGGACACATATACACTTTATATTCTAAAATATATATATATATATATATATATTATATTAAAATAGTGAAATTTCAATGCCATTTCGAGTATAATGCAACCGTTGAAAACGTCGCTCGTTAATTACTATGAGAAAGTGTCGCGATGAAAATTTTTAAAGTTACGACAATAAATTATTAAAACACGCTCCAAACTCGAAAGAAAAACCGACTTTTCCACCGGTTTTCTTTTGAAAATTTGCTCCGGTTTTTTTTTCCAACAACAATCGCTTTAATCCCGTTTTATTATTTTCACTGTTTTCTTTTTTTTTTCATTTTTTTATTTTTCCATTTTGTGCAATTTCGTTCGGTCTCTTCGTTTTTTTTTCTGTTTTATTTTTCCGGCTCGAATAACAACCGATACGTTTTCCCTTTTTCTCGTATAACCGAATATTTATATGTGGTACATATAAAGTTTCGACGAATTTACACAAACTTCGTCGTCCCTTTTTGCAGAGCAAATCTGTTAATCCAGATTTATTGAAAATCGATTAACCGTGAGTACACATTCGACTACTAGCCAATATTGCGTTCTCTTAGTATTTATTTAGTCAGCTTATTGAAGACGATTTGTATGTGTTTATGGTTTTGGACAGTTTTACTAAGCCTTTTATTAATAAAAACAAAATAAATAAATGTTTCTTATAAATATTAAAAAAAATATCTATTTTTATTATATACTGTGATCAAAAAGTAAGGTGAATTTGTTTATAAAATGTAAATTCTTTATTTATTCTTCCAAATCAATTTCAATTATCCCCTTCAAAGTTATTTCCATCAAATAAAACGCACTTTGGCCAACATTTTTTCCAGTTCTCGAAATAGTCGGAATAGTCTTCTTCTGATATAATAGCCTTCAAGACCTTCTTCAATTCGATTTTTATCTATTCAATCGTGTCAAAACAGCGTCCTCGCATTGGTCTTTTGAATTTGCCGAATAGCCAGAAGTCGCACGGAGCCAAATCAGATGAATGTGGTGGTTGTGGAAGGACATGTGGTGGTTGTGGAAGGACATGTGATGGTTGTGGAAGAACACTAATTATAATATGAGGCTTAATTATTGCTAAAATATTTTACGTGATTTGAATAAATTTTGTGCATTTATCGAATGTTTGATGATGAATTATTAACGATTTCGACCAATAAATGTACAAAATCGAAACTTTAATATTGAAATAAATGGAATATTTGTCGATTTCACTCAAAATAATAGTATGAATATTTATATGAGATGTAATAGATATTTTTTAAATTATTGCATAGTTTATATATATTATACAGTATGAATATTAATTCTATTTTATTTTTATGACGTGAAATTCATAATTTTATTTTTTTTTATTACAAAACTAGCAATTTTACAGACGTGAATTTACCACAATTCAAAATATAAATTTTTCACATACTAATTGTAGTTTCATTTTTACTTACATTTTGTTTTAATGTGCAAAATATATTTTTCGATGTAATATTTTTCACTATAATGACTTTTTTGATCTAAAATTTGACTGATTTACTTGTGTTTTCATCATTATATTTATGTTTAAAATATTATTCGCTTTGAATTTTCGAAATTAATTTCAAGAAAAATTTTCATAAGCAAACATGACAGAACAACTCGTTGATATGTCTGTCTATGCACTTGTGGAATTCAATTAGTTTCATAGACAAACATGAAATTTCACAATACGAACGTCAGAAATTGCCCATGAAAACGGGCAATTGAAATTTAATATAGTGTCGCGCATATTAATTATTAATATTAGGGCATTTCAATTAAAATAATAATATAAATAATATTTTTTTTATAATTTTACGAAAATCGTCAATGTCTGAAGATACTCTCAGCGGTGAAAAGTTTGAATACCCCTAATGTATTGTTTAGAAACCGATTTCAACCACATTGTTTATATGTGTATTGATGTTATTTTTAAGCATACTCGTATATAGAATAATTCTAACTTTACAACGATCATTTTTATGTCGATTTACAAACATTATTTTATATCTTTATACGATATTCAATTGCAAAAAAGTCAAATTTTAATTTTTTCCATTTTTCCAGTCTTTCTATTATCGAATCCGTTCACGATTGTGATTCGTAGAAAATCAATATTAGTTTTCAATTTCATCGAGAACGTCCGTTGGAAAAAAAATCACATACGATTTCCGTTATATTCTCAGATTGAAAAAATAATCTCATTTTATAAAATGACTAGGATTAAATTTACTAATACAATTCGCACACAAAATGACGGATATTATTATTATGCGTTTACACATTTCAAACTGTGTAACGATAAATAGCCGTACGCGACATTGCATAAATTTGCCATTGCGCAAATTTGCGAATAGTTTACCGGTCGTTTTGCGGCCTTTCTCCGAGAGCCGCATGCGAAATGCATTACGTAAAATGTTACAATTTAATTTTTTTAACGTTTATCTCGTCGCGATTAATGTAAAGCCCGCGTAAATAATCGATATAAACGCGAACGATTTTCCGAAATCGCATTGAACAATCGTCATAATATGGAAATTTTGAACACTTTAAAATCGGTTAAAATATATGTATATAAATTAATATTTTTATTTCTAAAATAAATTATAATTACACGTTTTCAAATTTTCTTACGATTTTTATATATTTTTTTAAACTGTTTATATAATTGTTATACGTTTTTAAAGATGAAATAACACGAGGTTATCATAGGTTATTTATTAGTATATATTTTTTAATCGAAAATTTTATTGGTACGTTTTTCTAAACATTTAATTATTACATGTTAAAAAAATAATAATTTAACGTTCATTTTTAGTAAAATTTTATCAAAAATAGCAAAAACTAAAATGTAAAAGTTTAAATATCAAAATATTCAATTTACGAAAGAAATAGTAATATTGAAATTAAATAATATATTATTGCATATTTTAATTGTCGATTTGTTTATTTCTAAATTACTATCTATATAATATATATAAATATAATATATATTTAATATTAAAATTTTGTCATGAGATTCATTGTAATATAAAAATTAAATTTATTAAGTTCATCCAAACATAAAATACACAAATAAATTGTTGATAATTTTATATTTTATTAAAATTTATATAAATAAAATAATTATATCTTTTATATGAATCAAAAATCAATCATTCAATTCAAAAATCAATTTGAGAAATTAAAATAAAGCATGTCATTAAATAAAAATCTTTTTTTTTAATTTAATATTACTTGTGTTATTCTCGAAATAGTCGCATTTTATACGTTTATGCGTTTAACGGTTTAAAAATATTTAACTGCCCGGTTTAATATTTAACTGCACGCACCATTTATTCGTTTTACCCGATAGTATTAAATTGATTTATAGTATAACGCATATTGTCGACTATATCAATTGAAAAATATCGTTTAATTATATATTTTTAGTATTTATTCATTATAAAATACAGATTTAAAAAAAATAGAAATTATAAATTAATTAAAAATGTATAGTATTGATCGAGGAATTAAAGCATAAATGGGTGAGTTTTATTGAATTTTACTACTGTGATTAAAAAGTTGGGTGAAATTGTCATTTAAAACTCTCGGAAGGCAGGTAAATTGTATTTTTTTTCCTAGGTTGGTAGGACTGTCTATAATATTTGTCAAGCGTCTGTTTATCTAAAGATTTGGTTATATTCGAGTTAAAAGTGTTTTTACAACTCTCGGTTCCTTCATCATTATACTGCATTTGTTCTTCGCGACTTTTTTGACAAACACTTGACCATAACTACCGTATTCGCTTGATTTGGCTCCGTGCAACTTCTGGCTATTCAGCAAACTCAAAAGGCCAATACGAGGACGCCGTTTTGATATGATGGACGAGATAAAAACCGAACCGAAAAATGTCTCGAAGGCTATACCAGAAAAAGACTATTCCGAATGTTTCGGAGAGTGGAAAAAGCGTTGGCAAAAATGCATTTTATCGGAATGGGATTATTTTGAAGGGGATGAAATTGATTTGGAAGAATTTACATTTTATAAACAAATTCACTTTATTTTTTGGTCACAGTGTTATATTAGACGATAATGATAATCATTACAACAAACATTTTATCCATCTTCTAACAAGCACATTTCATGAAAAACAATTTTTACACATTTTCCATCAAATATTATAATTATATCTTCTTTAAACCATAATTTCCATTCATCGGTTTTCGCTTTAATATTAAAAATCACTTTGTCTTTCTTTTCGCCTACTATTATATAATATATATTTTCTAATTCGTAGTTTATATTTTCAGAAGTCGACGATATTTTCATTCCATTTATGATGATTTCGAATTTTCCATCATACGATACTTGAATAGTATAATTATAAAATTTCATTTCTAGAATCTGAAGAAAACGAAACAAAAAAAAAACATTCTTAAATCTTGAATAAAATCATCTACAAATACTAAAATACATTAATTATAATACTTACTAAATTTTCTGAATTTTCAGCAACTCTTTCCGTTTTTATATACCAATCGTATTTATTTTCAAAACAGCTATTAATCAAATATATTGAATTATTTTTATAATAATTATCATATGTAATACCGAGTCTTTCTTTTTTTATATAATCAACCGTAATTTCATAATAATTTTCATACGTATATTTCGATTTTATAAAACTAAACCATAAATAGTCTAATGGAATTAAAAAGTTTCCATTATCTATATTCGTATAAGTGTAATTTTCGTAATCATTACTAATAATCAGATTTATCATATTTTCGCGTAATATTTTATTAATTTCAATATTAATAATATTTGATTTTATAGATTTAGATTCGTGTGACAATCTTAAAAAATTCGATCCATATAACGATCTCATAATATCGACGATTTTATATCCGAAATCGTATATCGCTTCAGGCACATCGTTGTATTGAATGTGAAACGAATTTTTGTCATAATCAGATATTTTATTAATGAAATCCAGAAAATCTTCATCGTTATTCGATTCAATTTGTTTAAATATATTTCCATAATCGTTCTTTATATAATCGGAATGAATTAAAGACGTCGTAATATATAGATTGGGTTTAGAACACGCGTCGTCGTAAATATTGTTAAACGACAACGAATATTGTCTATCGATAGAATTGAAATTCTTTTTTTCATCATATTTCATACACATGTGATAATTTGTTTTATTTGATGTAATAACGTGTCCAATAAGCGACACGTCATAATTATTGCGAGATAAATCGAAGCGAATGTTATATTTATATGAATTCAATACTCTATCGTTATTTTTCACAGAATATATAATGGTGGATATATATAGATTTTGTTTCGAGGGAAAATTATTTGAATTGCAATCGTAATTAATTTCTATTTTATTGAACGGATTTCTTGCATTTTGACCGCATGAAAAATATATATCGGAGATTCCACTTTTTGGCGATAAAGACATAAGACTCCAAAGATGATGAATAGAGAGAAAAATTTTGCCATAATTAAAGTTATTGAAATTTTTGTGTTCGCTTCCGAAAATTTTATTTATCAAATGATTGAGATTACTTCCTGAAATCTCATTAACGTCATACATATTCAGTTGACAATCGAGAAATGGCTTTTCAATGTCGGTTTTCCAGAAAGTATACTGAAAGAAAAAAAGAGGTATTAATCATAAATAATCATCAAACTTTTACATTATAAATATTTTCTAGTTGACGAAACGATGAAAACGTTTATTTTGAAAGTTCAATAGTGAAAGCTTCAAATGGATATATGAGATTTAAAAATAAAACTTAAAAGTGTATATATTTATTTTTATTTCATTAGAAATTTAAACTTACGCTTAATTGCAAGAACTGAAAATATCATTTCGTTGATTTTGAAAATGGCTTAATAGTTGAAATGAACCATCAGAAACACGTTCTTTATTAAATAACGATAATTATATATTAATTGGAATAATAAATTTGAATCATTTAGATGCCCCAAAAAAAAACATTATTCGATTATATCATTAGTTACCGATATTTTTAAATTTAACCACTTTCAAAATAAATATTTATTCTGTTAAATTAAAAATTTGAACTATCAGTATCAGTGAAAATACTTACCATTTTACTATCGTTGTCATCATCAATTACCATTTCCGTTTTGCATTTTGGACACGACGTTAATATAGTTATTCCATTATCATTATCACGTGCCGTCACTGTTGAATACGATTGCGTTTTGAATCCTATCGGTTTATCGGGAATGTAAAACGTGAATATATCATTACAACTTTTCATTTCTGTACGATTTAATTTCATTTCAAAATGCGCACGAACACTATTTATTCTACTAACTTCATTACGCACATCGATAATTGGATTATATGTTAAAAGACCGTAATATTCTTTTTTCGAATATGAACTTGTAAATATGAAATTTGAATATGTATTCGATCTCAATGATACTTTTTTTGCGAATGACTTCAAATTGAAACTTTCCAAGGTACTAGAGAAAAAAACTATCGGAACACCGACTTCAGTTGGAATAATATTTTCATTGAACTTTGATCGATTTATATAGAAAATAGGTTCACCGGTAAGAATTAATGTTAAGCATTCGATCAATTTATCAATAATGTGAAAACTTTTTATAAACACATGCTCTACTAATTGAACATTATTATTTTTCATATAAAAAAATTCGAATGTTGCGTCGCGATGCAATGTTAAAATTTTCTTTAAAAGTTTTACAATTGATGAAAATTTAAATTCTTTTTCCTTTTTATAATAGATATATAATTCTTTATGTTCCCAAGTTGGATCACTAGTTTGCGACAATATTTCAATGTGGAACGTTATAAATCCATGAATATCCGGTCTTCCGTAATGTGTGACTGTAAATGCGTTTCCAAAATCAAAATCCACATCAATATAATCCAGATAATAATTTGTGCCATATAGAGAATTTTTGGTTGGAAGTTTTAAATATGGAAATATTTCTCTAGCTTTTGCGCTAGCAGCATCATTTCTAGGAAGAACGCTCGATTGTAGATTCTTGATTCTCGTATAAAAGATATTCTTTATATCGATATCAGATTCATTTACAAATAACCAATATAGTTTGTCATAATTCTCCGGATGATCTGGACTCGTTAACATATACATCGTTGCAGCTCTAATTTCGAAATGTTGACTTCTATCATACAATATAGACCAGAAGAAATCTTGGTTCGGCGAATCATTAGCCATGGATAGTAAAGAATAAGCTCTAATGTGATGGGTCAATGATTCGTTTTTAACGAGAGATTTCAAGAAATTCGTTTTATATGATGTTTTAATATTTCGAAAAGCATTTAAATAAATAATTTTATCTTTATCATCCGTCGATTTGAATAATTGTTCTTCGAAATATTTCGACAACTTCTCTCCAATCTCGTCTTCATTTATTAGCTGTGAAACGGACAATATAGCCGCAGTTTTTAAATCGTTATCTAACGACTTTATCAGTTCAAAGTACGTTTCTAAAAGTTTTTCGTTTACCTTTTTTATGTGATCTGGAATATTTCTCAAAAGCATTTTTGAAGTTGTGTAATCTATCTTTTTTTTTGTAATATTATCCAAAATAAAAGTACAATGCGAAATTCTTCCAGTATAGGAAATTAAATTTAGTAATAAATATTCCAAATTTTTATTGCAATAATTTGATATCTTTTTATAGAATTCCTTCAAATTTTCAATATTTAAAAGTCTCAAACGACGAATTAAGATATCAGTCAATTTATTTATTTCGAATTTGGAAAATTGGAAAGTAACGTCGGATTCTAGTACATTTTTGTACACAGCTTTTAGATCTTTCTCAATTGAGAGTGAATATGTCTCGAAATCGTATTCATGTCGACCAGCAGTGATATCGACAAAGCCATCGTCGTCGATATACAAATAATCATTGAATTCGATATCATCATATTTCATCTTTTCCGAGGGTGGTTGGAAATCGCCCGTGATTTCCATGGATTCGAATTCCAAAGTTCGATTGAAGGATGCGAAAAATGATTCCCCTAGGGAATTAAAACCGTGATAATCAAGAGAACCCTGCAAAATGGCAGAATAGACATAGGCTTCTCCATCCTCGATTTGTAAATGATATTTGTGATAGATATTCAATGGTAATGTTTCACGTTCGCTATATACGAGATTTTTTTTCTGAGTAAACGGATATACATCTTTAGATGCCGTTCTTATTATTTGTACTTCCTCGTCGGATAGTTGAATAACATTATATTGATATTTTTCAGTGTTGAAATTTAAAGAAGTCTTTTGAGTGAAAGCGCGATTATCTACATCAAAAATCGAAGCCATCGCTTTTTTGATATTTCTGGACCACGGTTTGTCTTCAATCATTGTCGAAATGCCCGTTTTGTCTTTATCCGAATATTTGTGGTATACGAATGGTAATTCGATATATTTCATTGAATCTTTTATCGGTTCATAAAAATATTCTGTATCGTCGTTTAAATTTCCGTTATATACCCCGTATGTGACATTGAAGAATTTCATCCATAGATCATTTTTTTTATTTAGAATTTCAAAATCGCCACAGAACGACGTTGATGAACTATAACTTATTGAACCCGTGTTGACATTAGCACAATATTTATATATATAACGATAATTTTCTAAAAACGGTATCGCCGCTGATAATGAAAGACACGCGAAGAAGAAAACTGTAATTAAAAATGAATGATGTTATAATTTAGAAATTTTAATTTATATTTTTCTTTTGTGAATTGAGCGTACTGTGACTATATTTTTAATCCAGTTATACCTCTAATATTATTTTTAATTTGATAAATATTGTTATTATAAAACAAAATTATTATAAAATGATCTTATAATAATTTTATATAATTATATAATAATTTTGTAATCTTACAAATAAAAACTATTAATCGTATGACTATCGTACTATTTAAACAAAAATTTATTGATCAAATGATCCGACTTATAAATGGTAGTTCTAACGACTATGACTTCAATTTATATTCTTTATATTTATTATTTATTATACTCCAAGTTTCTAAATAAACGTATTTTTATTGAACTCACCCATTCGCCGCAACATTTTTCTTATAACTAAACAGTAATAGTTGATTATTTTCATATTAACATAAAAACGAAACACCATAAGGTTATCTGAGGTGATTTTATGAATGTTTTTTTTAATCACAATTTTAAGTTTAACATGTATTGAAAAGCGTAATTATTAATTTTATTAATGGATTGATTTATATATAATTAGTACTAGGAATATGAGTTGTGTATTTCAAATTGTGGTCTACATTTTAAATGATTATTATAATTATTGAACAAATAATGTTTTATAAATGATTGGAGACATATATTACAGCAATCTACGACACCAAAAAGGAGATCCGTTCTAGAATAGAACAAACTAGAACGCAATTTATAGCCATGAAGAAGTTTTTAAGGTCTAAGAGCAATATCATGGAATTAAAAATGCGCATACGGAGATGTTGCGTTTTTCCTGTTCTTCTATAAGATGCTGAATCATAGATACTAAACCCTGGAAACGAAAAACGTCTGGAAACCTTCAAGATGTAAAGCTACTGAAGAATACTAAGTATATATTGGACCGACAAAGGAGCAAATAAGGACATTTTGGAGAAAAATAAAAAAAACTATAGAAATACTAAAAATAATTAAATTGAGAAAAACGTAATACCTCGGCAACATCCTGAAAAATGATAATCATGGGTTTTGACAGATAATTTTAGAAGAAAAAATTCATATGAAAATGGTAAACAGAAAGATGTCAACACTAATAATTTAAAGATCTTCAACGATGGTTCAACTGTTTGTTAATAGAAATTTTTCGAATAGCTGTATCTAAAGTTTCATTTGCCGTGTGGATTGATAAATATCTTGAGGAGACAGTGCGAAAAAGAAGAAGAAGAAATATTTAAATTGAAATACAAAATTAGAGTTCATTGGTAGTCATCAAATTAAACTTTTTCATCAAATTAAATTATTAATAACATAAATTTAAATAACACTTCTATAATAGAAGGAATTTGTTTTATTCGAAACAAAAAAACATAAAATTATTTTAAAATATTATAGATTTATTGAGAATATTTATTTTGACAATTAATTATATGTTGTATATTCTTGGCTTTCATAAATACAACATACTCCCAAAGTGCACTTAGAAGAATTAGCAATTTTAACAACTTTACCGTCAAAGAAGATGACTAGATCACCTCTAAAATAAGAATTTTCGTCGAAATTTTCATTAATATTTAAAAGGACACAATTTCGTCCATTTTTGTTCAATATCATATAGTCCATAGTTTTATCACGATTATATCGCTTCCCAGTCATTAAAGGCATTGATTTTCCATTTAAAATGATTTGGAGATCATCCTCATATTTCACTTGAATATAATCATTAATAATTTGTATATTTAGCTCCTAAAAAAATAAATTAAATTAAATTACAATACATTAAAAAATAGCTTAAATGTAACGTACCAAGTTTTCAGAGTCATCGCTATCTTTTTTTAACCAAAATTTCCAATAGCTAGTATTGAGATCAGAATATTCATTCAGAATTATCATATTTTTATCATTTTCTAACACGTATTTTTTACCGTCTTCAGATTGCATAAAATAATTAGCGGTTACTTCGCAATAGTCGAATGATTCTCTTCTATTAAATGCATTCAATATTACCAAATTTTTAGAAAAATCTAAATAAACCTTTTCTAAATTTACATATTGATAGGACTCATATTCATTACTAATAGTCAGATTTACCAAGTCGTAATCCATAGGTTTCACGAATTCTATTTCTATATTTTTCGGTTCCACTGATCCAGAAGTGTGTGGTAATCTTATGAAATTATCTCTATACAACGTTCTTATAAAATCAAAAATCTCGTAACCGAAGTCTTCCAATTTTTTCGACAAATTATTATATTTAATTTGATACTTGGTTCTGTGAAAATCTGTTACTAGTTTAATACAATCTCGTAACAATTTATCTGTACTTGATTCACATTCTTCAAACGCTTTATCGTATTCACTATGAGTATAATTCAAAGGTGTTGATGTCATTATTATATATAAATTGGGTTTTGTACAAACTTCTTCGTTAAAATCAACTAAAGATAGGGAATATCGTCCTTCCATAGAATCGGTATTCAATTTTTCGTTAATTTCTGCACAAAAATGGTAATACGATTTATTAGCTGAAATAGTTTTTCCAATAAGCGATATATCCACGTTATCGCGAGATTTATTTATAATAGCATTGAACATTAATGATTTTAGTACATCTTCGTTGTTTTTAACAGAAAATATTAATTCGGCATCATCTTTCTCGTAGTGAACAGAGTTTTTTAATTCATCAATTATTAATTGATGAATATCTATATCAATTTTATTGAAAGGATTTTTTTCATTTTGGCCACATACAAATGATACACCCGATGTTCCAAAATCAGGCGATAAAGATATCAGATTCCAGAGATGATGGATATTGAGGAAAGTTTTCGCATATTTTGAATTGTGGAAATTTTTGTATTCGCTTCCGAAAACTTTATTTCGTATTTTATGGAGAAAACTTTCCGAAAAATCATCATTGCCAAAAATATTCAATTGACAATCAAAAAATGGTTTTCCAACATCATTCTGCCAGAGAATATGCTGAAACACATTAATTATTTTATAATAATACTAAAAATATTTACAATTTCAATAGAATATTAAACCAATTACATTATTGTATTTCTTACATTTAACAAATGTCAATATAAAATTAATAATTTACCAAATATATCAGTATATTATCAGCTATTAAAAAATATTGAAAATACTTACGTCTTTTATTTTATTTTCATCATACAATATAACATCGGTTATACATTTTGGACACGACTTTAATATAGTTTTTTTATCATCTTCATCACGAACAGTTATTGTGGAATACGATTGAATTTTGAAACCTACTGGTTCATCGGGAATATCAAAAGTAAACTTAATACGATGTAATTCTAATAGATTTATTTTCCAATTAAATTTCAAGTAATAGTTTGCATAATTAGAATTTATTCTCTTAATTTCATTCCACACACCGACGACAGGATTATAGGTAAAAAATCCGAAGGATTCTTTATTAATATATTTATTACTAAAACTGTACGATGATGACTTTTTAAAAAAATGCATTTTAAAGCTTTCCAATTCGTAATTGAAGAAAACGATTGGAATACCAACATCAGTTGCAATAACGATTTCGTTAAATCTTGGTCCATTCATATAGAATGTTGGATGTTTAAATATAATTGATAACAATTTATCTTCTAATATATCTGCCGTCTTTTTTGTCAATTTTTTTATTAATTGAACATTATTATTTCTGATGTAAGATAATTCTATTTCCATATCATAAGGTAATTCGTATAATTCATAAATGTTTATAGTATAGACATGTTTAGCATCACTTCTGTTTTGTAAATTGATATATACTTCTTTATGTTCCCATCTGGGGCTACTAGTTTGCGACAATATTTCGATATGGAACGTTATAAAGCCGTGAATTTCAGGTCTTCCATAATGTGTGACTGTAAATGCGTTTCCGAAATCATAATCCTCGTCGATATAATCCAAAAGATAATTAGTGCCGGATAGAGAATTTTTACATGCATGTTGTAAGTATGGAAATATTTCCCTCGCTTTTGCGCTAGAAGCTTCATATCTGGGAAGAACGCTCGATTGTAGGTTCTTGATTCTCGTATAAAAAATATTCTTTATATCGATATCTGGTTCATTTACAAATAACCAATATAGTTTGTCATAATTCTCCGGATGATCTGGACTCGTTAACATATACATCGCTGCAGCTCTAATTTCGAAAGGTTGACTTCTATCATACAATATAGACCAGAAGAAATCTTGGTTCGGCGAATCATTAGCCATGGATAGTAAAGAATAAGCTCTAATGTGATGGGTCAATGATTCGTTTTTAACGAGAGATTTCAAGAAATTCGTTTTATATGATGTTTTAATATTTCGAAAAGCATTTAAATAAGTTATTTTAACTTCATCGTTCTTCGATTCAAATAACTGATCTTTAAAATATTTTGTCAAATTCTCTCCAATCTCGTCTTCATTTATTAGTTGTGAAACTGACAATATAGCCGCAGTTTTTAAATTAGTTTTCAACGACTTTATCAGTTCAAAGTACATTTCCAAAAGTTTTTCGTTCGTCTTTTTTAGATGATCTGGAATATTTCTTAAAAGCGTTTTTGAAGTTAAATGATCTATTTCATTTTTGGCTATTTTATCCAAAATAAATGTACAATGCGAAATTCGTCCAGTATAGGAAATTAAATTTATTAGAAAAGATTCTAAATTTTTATCGCTATAATTAGATATCTTCCTATATAATTCCTTCAAATTTTTGTCATTCAGAGATCGCAAACGATGAATTAGGAATTCAGTCGATTCACTGATATCGAATTTTGAAAAATGGGATGTGACGTTTGAAACCAATAAATTTTTATATACTGCTTTTAGATCTTTTTCAATGGAGAGTGAAATTGTTTCGAAATCGTATTCATGTCGACCAGCAGTGATATCGAGAAAGCCATCGTCGTCGATATACAAGTAATCATTAAATTTGATATCATCGTATTTCATGATTTCTGAGGGTGGTTGGAAATCGCCTATGAATTCCATGGATTTGAATTCCAAAGTTTGATTGAAGGTTGCAAAGAACGATTCCCCTAGGGAATTAAAACCGTGATAATCAAGAGAACCCTGCAAAATGGCAGAATAGATATAGGCTTCTCCATCCTCGTTTTGTAAATGATATTCGTGATGGATGTTCAATGGTAATGTTTCACGTTCGCTATATACGAGATTTTTTTTCTGAGTAAATGGATATACATCTTTAGATGCCGTTCTTATTATTTGTACTTCCTCGTCGGATAGTTGAATAACATTATATTGATATTTTTCAGTGTTGAAATTTAAAGAAGTCTTTTGAGTGAAAGCGCGATTATCTACGTCGAAAATCGAAGCCATCGCTTTTTTGATATTTCTGGACCACGGTTTGTCTTCAATCATTGTCGAAATGCCCGTTTTGTCTTTATCCAAATATTTGTGGTATACGAATGGTAATTCGATGTATTTCATTGAATTTTTTATTGGTTCATAGAAATATTCTGTATCGTCGTTGAAATTTCCGTTATAAACCCCGTATGTGACATTGAAGAATTTCATCCATAGTTCATTTTTTTTATTTATAATTTCAAAATCACCACAGAACGACGTTGATGAACTATAACTCATTGAACCCGTGTTGACATTGGCACAATATTTATATACATAACGATAATTTTCATAAAACGGTAACGCTGCTGATATGGAAAGACTTGCGAAAAATAAAACTGTAATTAAAAATGGTTGATATTAAAATTTTGAAAATTTAATTCATTATTATTTTTTATGAATTTTGCAAAATGGGATTGTTTTTTAATCAAGGTTTACTTTTAATATATTTTTTTTATTTTGAAACATATTTCTTGTAATGAAAAAAATTTTTTTTAATATTTTTATCTGTCCATATTTAATATTTTCTATAATGTGAAATGTTATATACCATATATTAAAAAATATTCAATCTAAGAAATAAAAACATTTATCGTATTTATATGATCATTTATTGATCAAATGATCCGATTTTTCCTTGTGAATGTTACCAGTTCTAACTACTGTTATTTCATGATTCTATTCTAAGTTTAAGTATTTCTATTCTAAATTTATAAAGTAATATTTTTTTTGAACTCACCCATTCGCCGCAACATTTTTCTTATAACTAAACTGAAACCGTTGATTATTTTCATATTAACATAAAAAACGAAACACCATAAGGTTATCTGAGGTGATTTTGTGGATGTTTTTTTATTTAATAAAAATTTTAATTTAGATGTGTATTGAATCGCGTATTAATTAAATTTCAATGTATTGACTTATATATGATTAATTCTAGAAATATAATAATTAAGTTACGATGTTACCTCAAAATGCGTGTTTAATTTGTTCCGTAAACTTGCTCATATCTCAAAGCAATTTTTCCCATTGAAACTAATTGATATATTATTAATCTGTTTCAGTTTCCAAAACACTACCCCGGTTGTTTTTGTTAAGCGTTTTTGAATAAGAAAAAACGTATTTACAAGAAGAAACATTTATTTATAAATAACAAATACATATTCTATAAAATCATAATTAAAAAAAAAGAAGTGTTTACTGAAGCGCTTTATTTTCTTCACTGGTCTTCGTTTATTTAGTCACATTTAGCTCATTTTTCACCTGAGGATAGTTTACAAAAACTGTCCAACGAGGTTTGTTTCTTTATCTCTTTCAGGATATTGCGGAAATGAGTTAGGCAAATTTCATTGAACATCTCCGATGCACGACCAGTAGCAACTTTTTTGGGGTGATTTTTATTCACGAACTCGACAACTTTCTCCCACATTCTCAAGATCTCCTTTATAATTCTTGTAGAGATAACCTCCTCCATCTCCATCTGACTCCTCTTCAAAACTAATTTTTCGTTGAACCACCGTGTGCTACTGCGAATGTAGATCGCGTAATTCTTTGGTTGTCAGATCCTGAGAATGTTCCTTGACGAGTTTGTTCGCATCTCTTTCATCCACCTCCAGATTCGTTGATTTTCCTAGAAAAACAATCTCCTCTACCACTGACACTTTGGGTTCCAATTCTTTTAAGGCCCTTTCAGCTCAGACCGCAACTTCTTCCAGATGTTAAGGTTGAAGATTTGAGATACGATTTCTCGTATCTCAAATCTTGTTCTCATTTCGTATATCGAGATACCACTGGTATTAATATTTAGTTGTTTACTTCAAACTCCCTCATTTATATAAAATTGCAAAGAATGATATAATTTTCAAGAGTTTTGAATTTTAATTAATTAATATAATTTTTAAAATGTTTTAGAGAAATTTTATCATTAATTTAAGAAAAAAATCTATTTTTAAAATAAATTACTAGATACGTATCATAAGATAGAATTTGAAATAAATAAATATTTAAATTAAAATACCAAATTAGAGTTTTTTTTGATTATCGACCATAAATGATCAATTTCATCATATTCGATTATTATAAACACAAAATCAAATAACAGGTTCGTAATTGAAGGATAAAATTTGTATTATTCGAAAAAAATCATTAAATAAATATGGAAATAGATTTATTGAGAATATTAATTTTGAAAACTATGTATATGTTACATATTCTTAATTTTGAACAACACAACAAACTCCCAAACTACACCTAGTAGTGTCAAAAACTTTAACAACATTTCCGTCAAAGAAGATTACTAGATCACCTCTAAAATAGAACTTTTTATCGAAATTTTCTTTAATATTTAAAAGGACACGCTTTCGTCCATCTTTGTTCAATATCATGTAGTCTATATTTTCTTCTCGATGATATCTTTTCTCAGTCATCAAAGGCAGTGTTTTTCCATTTAATACAATTTGAAGATCGTCATTATATTTCACTTGAATAAAATCATTAATAACGTGCAAATTTAGCTCCTAAAAAGTTAAATCAAATTATATTACATTAAAATAAAAAATGGATTAAATGTAACGTACCAGGTTTTCAGAGCCATTGCTAACTTTTTTTAACCAAAATTTGAAATAGCTAATATCATAATTAGAATGTTCATTCAGAATTATCAAATTATTATCATTTGCTAACATGTATTTTCTACCATCTTCAGATTGCATAAAATAATTAGCGGTTACTTCACAATAGTAATGATACAACGAAATGGATTCCCTTTTATTAAATGCATTGAATATAGCAAAATCGTTTGGAAAATCTAAATAATCCTTTATTAAATTTACATATCTATAGGACTCATATTCATTACTAATAGTCAGATTTACCAAGTCGTAATCAAAACTTTTGGCAAATTATTGTATTTAATTTGGTACTTGGTTTTGTGAAAATCTGTTACTAGTTTAATACAATCTCGTAATAATTTATCATTAGTTGATTCGCATTCTTCAAACGCTTTATCGTATTCATAATGAGAATAATTCAATGGTGTTGATGTCATTGTTATATATAAATTGGGTTTTGTACAAACTTCTTCGTCATCATCGCCTAAAGATAGGGAATATTGTCTTTCAATAAAATCATAATTCCATTGTTCATTCATTTCTGCACAAAAATGGTTATACGATTTATTAGCGGAAACTGTTTTTACAATCAGCGAAAAATGCATATTAACGCGAGATTGATTTGAAAAACCATTGAACACCAATGTTTCTAGTACATTTTCGTTGTTTTTAATATAAAATATAAAATCGTAATAATCGTAATTTGCATCGAAGTTAACAAATTCTATTTCTTCTAAATCTGGTTTACGTTGGAGGTCAACATCTATTTTATTGATAGGATTAATTTTATTTGGACCGCACAAGAATGCTACACCGGATGTTCCTATATCTGGCGATAAATATATGAGGTTCCACAGATGATGGAAAGTTTTTGCATAATTTGAATTGTGGAAATTTTTGTAATCGCTTCCGAAAATTTTATTTCTTAATCTATGGAAAAAATTTTTCGAAACATCATTGTTGCCAAATATGTTAAATTGACAATCAAAAAACGATTTTCCAACATCAGTCTGCCAGATAATATTCTGAAACACATTTTAATTATCACATAATATCACTAAAACTGTTTAAAAATTTTAACAGAAAGAAAAAAGTATAAATAATATTTTTAATACAGATAAATTTGTTTATAATATTTATATCGATAGATTCATATTAAAATGCATTTAGTATTACATCATGAAAATTCAAATAGAAGTAGGAATTGAAAATACTTACATCTTTTATTTCATTTTCATCATACAATATAACTTCGGTTTTACATTTTGGACAAGACTTTAATATAGTTTTTTCATCATCTTCATCACGAATCGTTATTGTCGAATACGATTGAATTTTGAATCCTATAGGTTTATCGAGAATATCAAAATTTATTATTTCGTGATATATTTTTATTACTTTCCAATTGAGTTTCCAATAAAAGTTGCCGTAATTAGTATTTATTCTTTTGATTTCATTCCAAACACCGACGATAGGATTATAGGTAAAAAATCCGATAGATTCTTTATTAAAATACGTAGTACTAAAACTAAAAGTTGACATATCTGTAAAATTTTTCATTGTCAAACTTTCAAATTCGTAATTGAAGAAAACGATTGGAATACCGACATCAGTTGCAATAACAATTTCGTTAAATCTCGGTTCATTCATATAGAAATTTGGTTCTCTAGCGAAAGCTTTAAACAAATCATTTAATATTGTTTTCCTTTTAACTACAAAATTTTCAATTAATTGAACATTATTATTTATAATGTAAAATAATTCCATTTGCTTATTAAATCCTGATGCGAAAAATATATCATAATAGTTATTAATAAAGATATATTCAGTATTAATATTTTTTTGTAAATTGATATATAATTCTTTATATTCCCAAGAGGGGCTACTACTTTGTGACAATATTTCGATGTGGAACGTTATAAAGCCGTGAGTTTCAGGTCTTCCATAATGTGTGACTGTGAATGCGTTTCCGAAATCAAAATCCTCGTCGATATAATCCAAAAGATAATTAGTGCCGGATAGAGAATTTTTACATGCATGTTGTAAGTATGGAAATATTTCCCTCGCTTTTGCGCTAGAAGCTTCATATCTGGGAAGAACGCTCGATTGTAGGTTCTTGATTCTCGTATAAAAAATATTCTTTATATCGATATCCGGTTCATTTACAAATAGCCAATATAGTTTTACATAATTCTTTGGATGATCAGGACTCGTTAACATATACATTGCTGCAGCTCTAATTTCGAAAGGTTGACTTCTATTATACAATATAGACCAGAAGAAATCTTGGTTCGGAGAATCATCAGCCATAGACAGTAAAGAATAAGCTCTAATGTGAGGGGTAAGTGATTCGTTTTTAACGAGAGATTTCAAGAAATTCGTTTTATATGATGTTTTAATATTTCGAAAAGCATTTAAATAAGTAATTTTATCTTTATCATCCGTCGATTCGAATAAATGTTCTTCGAAATATTTCGACAACTTCTCTCCAATATCATCTTCAGTTATTAGCTGTGAAACCGACAATATAGCCGCAGTTTTTAAATCACTATCTATTGACTTTATCAATTCAAAGTACATTGTCAAAAATTTTTCGTTTGTCTTTTTTAGATGATCTGGAATATTTCTCAAAAGCATTTTGGAAGTAAAA
This sequence comes from Leptonema lineaticorne, assembly GCA_024500535.1. Classification (NCBI taxonomy): domain Eukaryota; kingdom Metazoa; phylum Arthropoda; class Insecta; order Trichoptera; family Hydropsychidae; genus Leptonema; species Leptonema lineaticorne. The sequence goes on along the minus strand of JANIJI010000006.1, from coordinate 625,747 downwards.
TGATCTACTTCATTTTTGGCAATTTTATCCAAAATAAATGTACAATGCGAAATTCGTCCAGTATATGAAATTAAATTTATTAGAAAAGTTTCTAAATTTTTATCGCTGTAATTAGATATCTTCTTATATAATTTCTTTAAATTTTCCTCATTCAGAGATCTCAAACGATGAATTAGGAATTCAGTCGATTCACTGATTTCGAATTTGGAAAATTGGGGAGTGACATTCGAATCTAGTAAATTTTTGTAAGCAGCTTTTAGATCTTTTTCAATGGAGAGTGAATATGTTTCGAAATCGTATACATGTCGACCAGCAGTGATATCGACAAAGCCATCGTCGTCTATATACAAATAATTATTAAATTCGATATCATCATATTTCATGTTTTCCGAAGGTGGTTGGAAATGACCCGTGATTTCTATAGATTCGAATTCCAAAGTTTGATTAAAGGTTGCAAAGAAGGATTCCCCTAGAGAATTAAAACCGTGATAATCAAGAGAACCCTGTAAAATAGCAGAATCAATATAGTATTCTCCTTCCTCGATATTTAAATTGAATTTGTGATGGATGTTCAATGGTAATGTTTCATGTTCGCTATATACAAGATCTTTTTTCTTAGTTAACGGATAGACATCTTTAGATGCCGTTCTTATTATCTGCATTTTTCCATCGGACAAATTAATAACATTATATTGATATTTTTCAGTGTTGAAATTTAAAGAAGACTTTTGAGTGAAAGCGCGATCATCCACGTCGAAAATCGAAGCCATCGCTTTTTTGATATTTCTGGACCACGGTTTGTCTTCAATCATTGTCGAAATGCCCGTTTTGTCTTTATCCGAATATTTGTGGTATACGAATGGTAATTCGATATATTTCATTGAATCTTTTATCGGTTCATAAAAGTATTCTGTATCGTCGTTCAAATTTCCGTTATACACCCCGTATGTGACATTGAAGAATTTCATCCATAATTCATTTTTTTCATTTAGAATTTCAAAATCACCACAAAACGACGTTGATGAACTATAACTTATTGAACCCGTGTTGATATTGGCACAATATTTATATATGTAACGATAATTTTCTAAAAACGGTATCGCAGCCGATAATGAGAGGTATGAGAAGAATAAAACTGTAATTAAAAATGAGTTTTATTGCAATTTAGAAAGTTTTATTTTTATTCGTCTTTTGTAAACAGGGGGAAAGTTTACTTCTAATAGAATTTTTATGTGATAATCATAATATTTGTAAACGGTTAAAATGGAAAAAAAAATTTCGTTTCCAATTTTTTTTTATTTCTTCATATTTAATATTTTTTTATAATTCAACCTTCCGTCTACCAAACCGATCAATTTGACCCGTTTTCAATATTCAATATAATATTTTTGACGTAAAATATGCATTGAAATATCCACTTAATTGTAAAATTTAATGAGAAATATTTCAGTAAATATATAGATCAAACCATCCGACTCTCCCTTATGTAAAGTTATAGTTTTATTCTACTATGACTTTATATATCTTCTTTATATTTATTTTTTTAATAAGATATTTGATAATTTTAAAATTTTTACGCGATTCTAAATTTATACATTAACGCATTTTTTGAACTCACCCATTTGCCGCAACATTTTTCTTATGACTAAACATTAACCGTTGATTATTTTCATATTAAAATAAAAAACGAAACACCATAAGGTTATCTGGGGTGATTTTGTGAATATTTTTGTCGGTCGACTGTAAATGATCTCTTTCTTGATTTTTGTTTAATTATTATAAACAAAAAATCAAATGACAGGTTCATATTTGAAGGATAAAGATTGTATTTTTCGAAAAAAAAAACATTAAATTAATACAGAAGTAGATTTATTGAGAATTATAATTTTGAAAATTATTTATAAGCTATAATTTCTTATTTTTTCATCAACACAACATACTCCCAAATTACAATTAGAAATATCAACAAGTTTAACAACATTTCCGTCAAAGAAGATTACTAGATCACCTCTAAAATATAACTTTTCACCGAAATTTTCTTTAATATTTAAAAGGACACGTTTTCGTCCATCTTTGTTCAATATCATGTAATCCATAATTTCTTCTCGATTATATCTCTTCTCAGTCATCAAAGGCATTATTTTTCCATTTAAAATGATTTGGAGATCGTCATCATATTTCACTTGAATAAAATCATTAATGATTTGCATATTTAATTCCTGAAAATAAAACATTAAAATTATATCACATTAGATTAAAAAAAAACAGCTTTAATATAACGTACCAAGTTTTCAGAGCCATCGCTGACTTTTTTTAACCAAAATTTATAATGGCTAATATTACGATAGGAAAATTCCTTCAGATTTATCAAATTCTCATCATTTGCTAAAATGTATTTTCTACCGTCTTCAGATTGCATAAAATAATTAGCGGTTACTTCACAATAATATTGATACATCGAATTGGATTCCTTTTTCTTAAATGCGTTGAATATAGCAAAATCATTTGGAAAATCTAAATAAACTTTTTCTAAATTTACATATTGATATGTTTCATAACTATTACTAATAGTCAGATTTATCAAGTCGTTATTTATTGGTTTCTCGAATTCTATTTCTATATTTTTCGGTTCCACTGAACCATTGTTGTGTGGCAATCTTATGAAATTATCTCTATACAACGTTCTTATAAAATCAAAAATCCCGTATCCGTAATCTTCCAATACTTTTGGCAAATTGTTATACTTAATTAGGTACTTGGTTTTGTGATAATCTGTTACTAGTTTAATACAATTTTGTAATAATTTATCTGTAGTTGATTCACATGCTTCAAACGTTTTTTCGTATTCACGATGAGAATAATTCAATGGTGTTGATGTCATTGTTATATATAAATTGGGCTTTGGACAAGCTTCTTCGTCGATATCGCCTAAAGATAGGGAATATTGTCTTTCAATAAAATCATAATTTAACTTTTCATTAATTTCTACACAAAAATGGTTATACGATTTATTTATAGTTGAAATATTTTTTCCAATCACCGTTAAATACGTGTGATAACGAGTTTGATTTAAAAAACCATTAATCATTAACGTTTCCAGTACATTTTCGTTGTTTTTAACGGAAAGTATAAAATCGTAATAATTTTCATCGTAGTAAACAAAATTTGTTTTTCCTAATACTGTTTTAAGATGATAATCTATATCAATTTTATTGAAAGGATTAATTTTATTTGGACCGCATAAGAATGATACACCGGATGTTCCTATATTTGGCGATAAAGATATCAGTTTCCAAAGATGATGGATATCGAGGAAAGTTTTTGCATTATTTGAGTTTTGGAAATTTTTGTAATTGCTTCCAATAACTTTATTTCTTAATTTATGAAGAAAACTTTCTGAATAATCATCATTGCCAAATATATTCAGTTGACAATCAAGAAATGGTTTTCCAACATCATTCTGCCAGATAATATTCTGAAACACATATTAATCATCATATGATATCACAAAAAATACTATAAAATTTTAAATAAAAAGTTGAAAGTGTATACAATGGTATCAATAAGGATAATTTTGTTTATAATATTTATACTGATAGGTTCATATAATAATGAATTTAACACTAAATCTACCGTCATTTCACGTATGTCTATTTCTACAATACTTATTAATTATATCGGATGCTGACAAGAATTTTACTCCACAAATATATCCGGTTTATTGGTCATGTATTGAGTTAATCTGCAATGTGCCAATAGGATATTGCTCCTGGTTTATGACGGTTTTCGTCAAATTCGTACTAAATTTCAGACACCAAAACGAATTTATCGTTTTGTAAACGTTGCCTTTGTTTGATTATTATTGTCAAATCGAATAAATCGCATAATTTCTGTGAAGTCCATTTCGTGGTTCATAAATATGATAAATCCATATTTTTGCCTCATATGCCCCGCGTGCATAAAAAAGTCCAATAAATGCATTTAATTTTGTATCAGAAAAATTCTATTTTGTTTTCAACACTCGAAACACCTGTAATTCTGTATGTTTTGTTACATTTTCAATCATGCATTGATCAATAATCGAGGAAAATGCTGACTCAACTGTGCCTTTCATAATTTTTCGTTTAGCGCATCCTGCTGGTTCTGATATTTCCTTGAAAATATAAATCGGTGCATTTACGCGATTAGGTCCTTCTTTTATTTTTTGCAAAACAGGTCAATTATCGTTCGCGGTAGATTAGATATGTTTTTTCTTTTTCAGAAAGTAAACATTAACGAAAATTGAGAATATTGAAAAATAGTTAAATGTATATTTTAGGAAAACTCAATAAGTTACATCGTGATATAGAAAAGTTGAATACCAGAAATTCTAAATAAAATTTCAAAAACAGTCATTTGACCGCGCACGGTAGGTTTAGTGTTAACATTACAATTTAAAATAACAAATGTCAATTTGAAATTAATAATTTACCAATTATTTACTAATATACAATCAACAGTATTAAAAATACTTACGTCTTTTGTTTTATTTTCATCATACAATATAACTTCGGTTTTACATTTTGGACAAGACGTTAATATAGTTTTTTCATCATCTTCATCACGAACCGTCAATGTGGAATACGATTGAATTTTGAATCCAACAGGTTCATCGGAAATATCAAAAGTTAATTTAATACGATCTGATTCTGTTGTTTTCCAATTGAATTTCAAATAATAGTTTGCATAATTAGAATTTATTCTTTTAATTTCATTCCACACACCGACGATAGGATTATAGGTAAAAAATCCGATAGCTTCTTTATTAAAATACGTAGTACTAAAACTAAAAGTTGACATATCTGTAAAATTTTTCATTGTCAAACTTTCAAATTCGTAATTGAAGAAAACGATTGGAATACCAAAATCAGTTGCAACAACAATTTCGGTAAATTTCGGTTCATTTAGATAAAAAATTGGTTCTCTATCGATAGATTTTAAAATATAATCTAATATTTGTATATCCTTAATTTTAAATCTTTTTATTAATTTAACATTGTTATTTCTGATGTAAAGTAATTCCACTTCCATATAATTAGGTAATTCACCAAGATTTTTACCATAGTCGCAACATTCAGATTTACTAATGTTGAATAAATTGATATATAATTCTTTATGTTCCCATCTGGGGCTACTAGTTTGCGACAATATTTCGATATGGAACGTTATAAAGCCGTGAGTTTCAGGTCTTCCATAATGTGTGACTGTAAATGCGTTTCCGAAATCATAATCCTCGTCGATATAATCCAAAAGATAATTAGTGCCGGATAGAGAATTTTTACATGCATGTTGTAAGTATGGAAATATTTCCCTCGCTTTTGCGCTAGAAGCTTCATATCTGGGAAGAACGCTCGATTGTACATTCTTGATTCTCGTATAAAAGATATTCTTTATATCGATATCTGGTTCATTTACAAATAACCAATATAGTTTGTCATAATTCTCTGGATGATCTGGACTCGATAACATATACATCGCTGCAGCTCTAATTTTGAAATGTTGACTTCTATCATACAATATAGACCAGAAGAAATCTTGGTTCGGAGAATCATCAGCCATAGACAGTAAAGAATAAGCTCTAATGTGAGGGGTAAGTGATTCGTTTTTAACGAGAGATTTCAAGAAATTCGTTTTATATGATGTTTTAATATTTCGAAAAGCATTTAAATAAGTAATTTTATCTTTATCATCCGTCGATTCGAATAAATGTTCTTCGAAATACTTCGACAACTTCTCTCCAATATCATCTTCAGTTATTAGCTGTGAAACCGACAATATAGCCGCAGTTTTTAAATCACCATCTATTGACTTTATCAATTCAAAGTACATTGCCAAAAATTTTTCGTTTGTCTTTTTTAGATGATCTGGAATATTTCTCAAAAACATTTTGGAAGTTAAATGATCTACTTCATTTTTGGCAATTTTATCTAAAATAAACGTACAATGCGAAATTCGTCCTGTATATGAAATTAAATTTATTAGAAAAGATTTTAAATTTTTATCGCTATAATTAGATATCTTCTTATAGAATTCCTTCAAATTTATGTCATTCAGAGATCTCAAACGATGAATTAGGAATTCAGTCGATTCACTGATTTCGAATTTGGTAAACTGTGAAGTGACGTTCGAATCTAATAAATTTTTGTACGCCGCTTTTAGATCTTTTTCAATGGAGAGTGAAATTGTTTCGAAATCATATTCATGTCGACCAGCAGTGATATCGAGAAAACCATCGTCGTCGATATACAAGTAATCATTAAATTTGATATCATCGTATTTCATGATTTCTGAGGGTGGTTGGAAATCGCCCATGAATTCCATGGATTCGAATTCCAAAGTTCGATTGAAGTTTGCAAAGAACGATTCCCCTAGGGAATTAAAACCGTGATAATCAAGAGAACCCTGCAAAATGGCAGAATAGATATAGGCTTCTCCATCCTCGTTTTGTAAATGATATTCGTGATGGATGTTCAATGGTAATGTTTCACGTTCGCTATATACAAGATCTTTTTTCTGAGTAAACGGATAAACATCTTTAGATGCCGTTCTTATTATTTGTACTTCCTCGTTGGACAGTTGAATAATATTATATTGATATTTTTCAGTGTTGAAATTTAAAGAAGACTTTTGATTGAAAGCGCGATTATCTACGTCGAAAATCGAAGCCATCGCTTTTTTGATATTTCTGGACCACGGTTTGTCTTCAATCATTGTCGAAATGCCCGTTTTGTCTTTATCCGAATATTTGTGGTATACGAATGGTAATTCGATATATTTCATTGAATCTTTTATTGGTTCATAAAAATATTCTGTATTGTCGTTCAAATTTCCGTTATATACCCCGTATGTGACATTGAAGAATTTCATCCATAGTTCATTTTTTTTAATTAGAATTTCAAAATCACCACAAAACGACGTTGATGAACTATAACTTATTGAACCCGTGTTGACATTGGCACAATATTTATATACATAACGATAATTTTCTAAAAACGGTAACGCTGCTGATATGGAAAGACTTGTGAAAAATAAAACTGTAATTAAAAATAAATGATATTACAATTTAGAAAATTTATATTATTATTTTTTTTATGAACTGAGGCAAAGTTTACTTCTAATAGTATTTTTTATTTGATATATATGAATATTTGTAAACCGTCATAATGAAAAAAAATATTTTAATCTTTTTATCCCTTCATATTTATTTTTTTAATTTATAGCACCACGCGGTTTTAATGAACCCATTATGTGAAGTATATGTAAATAAATCATTATTAACATATGCATTTGATGTGTATATGTTTATTTATCCATAAAATTCTAACTACTAATAAAATCTCAACTTTGAGCACACACAAAAACTATTTCATATTGGACAAACGGGATATAGACAAATTCCTGTTTTTTTTATAATATAAAATGATAATCGCCTGTAAGTGATGGTTTATAAAATATTTATTGTGAACTCCAAAACCATTTTTTTGCTAAGGCGACATCTTCTACTTTGACGGCTTCGTTAGAAAAAAATAACACAATCATACAAATTATGAATAGAACATTTTTAATGTATAATTTTAAAGGAAATATTTCATCCATAGTCATCTTTTCATATTTTTATAATTCTTAGCACTTTTTACGAGAAATATAATTGCAGAATTTAATAAGAAATATTTTATTCATCGCATTTTTAAATCCAAATTATAGTTTTAAAATTTTTATTTATTAACGCGATTTCAATTTTAAAGAAATAACGTATTTTTTAAGCTCACCCATTTGCCGCAACATTTTTCTTATGACTAAATATTAACCGTTTATTATTTTCATATTAAAATAAAAAACGAAAAACCGTAAGGTTATCTGAGGTGATTTTGTGAATATTTTTGATGGTCGACTGTATACGATCTCCTTATTTTATTTAATCATTATAAATATAAATTCAAATAAGAGGTTTTTATAAAAAAAATCATTAGATTGAAACAGAAATAGATTTATTGAGAATAATAATTATTATAATTATTTATATGTTATATATTCTTGGTTTTTATCAAAACAACATACTCCCGAACTACACCTAGACATGTGAACAAGCTTAACAACATTTCCGTCAAAGAAAATTACAAGATCACCTCTAAAATAAGAATTTTCGTCGTAATTTTCTTTAATATTTAAAAGGACACGCTTTCGTCCATCTTTGTTCAATATCATGTAGTCTATATTTTCTTCTCGATTGTATCTCTTCTCAGTCATCAAAGGCATTGCTTTTCCATTTAAGATAATTTGAAGATCGTCTTCATATTTCACTTGAATAGAATCATTAACAATTTTCATATTTAGTTCCTAAAAAAATAAAATAAAATTATATTACATTAAATCAAGAAATAGCTAAAATGTAACGTACCAATTTTTCAGAGCCATCGCTGACTTTTTTTAGCCAAAATTTCCAATAGCTATGATTGCGATAGGAATATTCATTCAGAATTATCAAATTGTTATCATTTGTCAACATATATTTTCTGCCATCTTCAGATTGCATAAAATAATTAGCGGTTACTTCACAATAGTATTGATACAACGTATTTGATTCCCTACTACTAAATGCGTTGAATATAGCATAATCGTATGGAAAATCTAAATAACCCTTTTCTAAATTAACATATTGATAAGTCTCATAATCATTATCGATAGTCACATTTACCAAGTCGTTATTCATTGGTTTCTCGAATTCTATTTCTAAATTTTTCGATTCCAACGATCTAAAAGTGTGTGGTAATCTTATGAAATTATCTCTATACAACGTTCTTATAAAATCAAAAATTTCGAAACCGAAGTCTTCCAATTCTTTTGGCACATTATTATACTTAATTTGATATTTGGTTCTGTGATAATCTGTAACTAGTTTAATACAATCTCGTAATAATTTATCTGTACTTGATTCACATTCTTCAAACGCTTTTCCGTATTCACTATGAGAATATTCCAATGGTGTTGATGTCATTGTTATATATAAATTGGGCTTTGGACAAGCTTCTTCGTCGATATCGCCTAAAGATAGGGAATATTGTCTTTCAATAAAATCATAATTTAACTTTTCATTAATTTCTACACAAAAATGGTAATACGATTTATTAGCTGAAATAGTTTTTCCGATCACCGATAGATACGCGATATCTCGAGTTTGATTTAGAAAACCGGTAAACATTAACGTTTCCAGTACATTTTCGTTGTTTTTAACAGTAAATATAAAATCCATATAATTGTCATCGTAGTTGACAAAAACTTTTCTTTCTAATTCTGTTTTGCGATTGAGTTCTGCTTCTATTTTATTGAAAGGATTTTTTTCATTTGGACCGCATAAAAATGATACACCAGATGTTCCTATATCTGGTGATAAATATATCAGGTTCCAGAGATGATGAATATCGAGGAAAGTTTTTGCATGATTCGAATTGTGGAAATTTTTGTAATCGTTTCCGAAAACTTTATTTCTTAATTTATGGAGAAAACTTTTTGAAAAATCATCATTGCCAAATATATTCAATTTACAATCAAAAAATGTTTTTTTAACATCAGTCTGCCAGATAATATTCTGAAACACATATTAATTATCATATGATATCACAAAATGTACTATAAAAGTTTTAAAAGAAAGATTAAAGTATATATTGTACAATGGTATTAATAAGGAAAATTTTGTATATAATTTTATACTGATAAATTCATAATGCATTTAACACTAAACAAATGACCGCTTCAAAAATTTTAACATTTTATACAAATTTTATTATTCTCGTTGACTAATAATATAATACTAATAGAAATACTGATAATATTATTTTATTAGTCTTTTTAATTGATATTTCTTCATTCGTCGTTTGTAATAACAATAAAATGTAAATGTAAATAATTGTTATATAAATAAAATCAAAAAAAATATTTCGGATAAAACTAATATATTGAAAAATATCTGTAAAGGTCATCTTTAATATATCAAAATATAGAAAATACTTACTTCTTTAATTTTATTTTCATCATACAATATGACTTCGGTTTTACATTTTGGACAAGACGTTAATATTGTTTTTTCATCATCTTCATCACGAACCGTCAATGTGGAATACGATTGAATTTTGAATCCTACTTGTTTATCAGGAATATCAAGTGTTATTATATTATGATACATTTTTATTGCATTCCAATATACTTTCCAATGAAAATTTCCGTAAATAGTATTTATTCTTTTAATTTCATTCCACACACCGACGATAGGATTATAGGTAAAAAATCCGAAAGATTCTTTATTAAAATATGAAGTACTAAAACTTAACGTGGTTATTCCTGTAAAAGATTTCATTTTAAAACTTTCCCATTCGTAGTTAAAGAAAACAATTGGAATACCAACATCAGTTGCAATAACAATTTCGTTAAATCTCGGTTCATTCATATAGAAAATTGGTTGTACAGCAATAGATTTAAACAAATCATCTAATATTTTCCAATCGGTAATTTCAATTTTTTCTATTAATTCTACATTATTGTTTTTGATGTAAAAGAATTCCACTGCCATTTCCATTTTAGATTTTGTTGTGGTAAATATATCATCAAGGTTTTTAATATGGACGCATTGAGATTCACTTCTGTTTTGAAAATTGATATATAATTCTTTATGTTCCCATCTGGGGCTACTAGTTTGCGACAATATCTCGATGTGGAACGTTATAAAGCCGTGGGTTTCGGGTCTACCATAATGTGTGACTGTAAATGCATTTCCGAAATCAAAATCCTCGTCGATATAATCCAAAAGATAATTAGTGCCGGATAGAGAATTTTTGCACGCATGTTGTAAGTATGGAAATATTTCTCTAGCTTTTACGCTAGCAGCCTCATATCTGGGAAGAACGCTCGATTGTAGGTTCTTGATTCTCGTATAAAATATATTCTTTATATCGATATCTGGTTCATTTACAAATAACCAGTACAATTTGACATAATTCTCTGAATGGTCAGGACTCGTTAACATATACATAGCTGCAGCTCTAATTTCGAAAGGTTGACTTCTATCATACAATATGGACCAGAAGAAATCTTGGTTCGGCGAAACGTTAGCCATGGACAGTAAAGAATAAGCTCTAATGTGAGTGGTTAGAGATTCTTTTTTTACGAGAGATTTCAAGAAATTCGTTTTATATGATGTTTTAATATTACGAAAAGCATTTAAATAATTTATTTTATCTTTATCATCCATCGATTCGAATAATTGTTCTTCAAAATATTTCGACAACTTCTCTCCAATATCATCTTCAGTAATTAGCTGTGAAATCGACAATATAGCGGCAGTTTTTAAATCACCATCTATTGATTTTATCAGTTCAAAGTATATTTCCAAAAATTTTTCGTTTGCCTTTTTTAGATGATCTGGAATATTTCTCAAGAGCATTTTAGTTATGGTATAATCAAATTCAGCATTTGCAATTTTATCCAAAATAAACGAACAATGCGAAATTCGTCCAGTATAAGAAATTAAATTTATTAAAAAAGAATCTAAATTTTTATCGTTGTAATTAGATATCTTCTTATAGAATTCCTTTAAATTTTCCTCATTCAGAGATCTCAAACGATGAATTAGGAATTCAGTCGATTCACTGATTTCGAATTTGGAAAACTGGGAAATAACGTCGGAATCTAGTAAATTTTTGTACACAGCTTTTAGATCTTTTTCAATGGAGAGTGAATATGTTTCGAAATCGTATTCATGTCGGCCAGCAGTGATATCGACAAAGCCATCGTCGTCGATATACAAATAATTATTAAATTCGATATCGTCATATTTCACGTTTTCCGAAGGTGGTTGGAAATGACTCGTGATTTCTATAGATTCGAATTCCAAAGTTTGATTAAAGGTTGCAAAGAAGGATTCCCCTAGAGAATTAAAGCCGTGATAATCAAGAGAACCCTGTAAAATAGCAGAATCAATATAGTATTCTCCTTCCTCGATATGTAAATTGTATTTGTGATGGATGTTTAATGGTAATGTTTCATGTTCGCTATATACAAGATCTTTTTTCTTAGTTAACGGATAGACATCTTTAGATGCCGTTCTTATTATCTGCATTTTTCCATCGGATAGTTGAATTACATTATATTGATATTTTTCAGTGTTGAAATTTAAAGACGACTTTTGAGTGAAAGCGCGATCATCCACGTCGAAAATCGAAACCATCCCTTTTTTGATACTTCTGGACCACGGTTTGTCTTCAATCATTGTCGAAATGCCCGTTTTGTCTTTATCCAAATATTTGTGGTATACGAATGGTAATTCGATATATTTCATTGAATCTTTTATCGGTTCATAAAAATATTCTGTATCGTCGTTCAAATTTCCGTTATATACCCCGTATGTGACATTGAAGAATTTCATCCATAGTTCATTTTTTTTATTTAGAATTTCAAAATCGCCACAAAATGACGTTGATGAACTATAAGTTAGTGAACCTGTGTTGACATTAGCACAATATTTATATATGTAACGATAGTCTTCTAAAAACGGTATCGCTGCTGATAATGAAATGCTCGCGAAGAATAAAACTGTAATTAGAAATGAACATCGTTTCATTTTAAGAAATATAATTAATATTTGTTTTTTCATGGTTTGAGCGAAATGTGATTATTTTCTAATCAAGGTTAATTTTTTATATTATTTTTTTATTTGATAAACACAATATTTGTGAACGTTACAATGAAAAACTTTATTTTCCTGTTCAATATTTTAATTTTTTATCGCTTCATATTCAAAATTTTCAATAATGTAAAATATTACCGTATTAAAATAATATGTAATCTTCAATAAAAACATTAATCGTATTTCGACGTAAATTTACAGATCAAACGATCCGATTGTTATTTACTGTAAGGTCTCGTTTTATGCGGTGGATACGTTTCACAAAAATTCGCATTAAAAAACGACTATTTTGCCTTGTGAAAGTAGAGACACGTTCTGTAATTTTCTACAAATTGCATAAAACCAAAATAACTCAGATAAAATTAACTTAGAATCGCATAAAAAAGTTAATTAAAAGGAATAAGCTGCTTGAATTCAAACTTAATTCATTTTATTTTATTTTATATTTTCTGATAATGATAATTTTATCTGATAATGAGGCGAAATGGTTCCAAATCACCTTCAGTAATTAAACATTTCAATGATGATTATAATTATAATATTTTATGTAGCTCACGATATCCATACACGTTGTAATTTTAAGGCTCGTTCAGAATTTAGGGTCATTAATAAAAAAATGATTTTCTGATTTACTGCAAAGTTTAAGACCTGATCGTTCTTTACATCAGGCATGTCAAACAAGAGGCACGCGGACCGCATGCGGCCCGTCTAGATGCGCTGATTTTAATAACATATATAGAATCAAGCTTGAAACGCTTTTAATTGAAACTTGCGGCCCGCGAATTGAACGAAAATGAAAACTGCGGCCCACGAATAAGTACGAGTTTGACAAGCCTGCTTTACATCCATAAACTTTATATGTCAGTGGAACAAATGGAATAAGCTTTGAGTGTTCAGCGATTTTTGGTGATTGTATAAAAATTTTCGGATGAAATACAAACCGCATGACTTCAAAATCGCACAAAAATAATTCGCATAAAACAAAATATTCAATATATTTATTTCATCAATAAGATTCCAAAATAAAATAATGTAATACTAGTTTTTATGATATTTTTTTATACTCGAATATTATGGTAAAAAAACTCACCCATTTGCCGCAACATTTTTCTTATGACTAAAGAGTAACAGTTTATTATTTTTATATTAAAATATAAACGAAGCACCATAAGGTTATCTGAGGTGATTTAATGAATATTTTTGGTGGTCAACCGTAAATGATATTTTTCACCATATTAAATTATAAATAACATAAATTCAAATAACACTTACACATTTAAAGGAAATCGTTTTGTTCGAAAAAAAAAACATTAAATTAATATAACAAAAAATTTATTGAAAATAATAATTTTGATAATTATTTATACGTTATATATTCTAGATTTTCATCAATACAACATACTCCCAAAGTGCACTTAGAAGAATTAGCAAGTTTAACAACTTTACCGTCAAAGAAGATGACTAGATCACCTCTAAAATATGACTTTTCGTCGATATTTTCTTTAATATTTAAAAGCACACGTTTTCGTCCATCTTTGTTCAATATCATATAGTCCATAGTTTTATCTAGATTATATCTCTTCCCAGTCATTAAAGGCATTGATTTTCCATTTAAAATGATTTGAAGATCGTCTTCATATTTCACTTGAATAAAATCATTAACGACTTGCAAATTTAATTCCTAAAAAACAAAATAAAATTATATTACATTACATTAAAAAAAATAGCTTAAATGTAACGTACCAAGTTTTCAGAGCCATCGCTGACTTTTTTTAACCAAAATTTCCAAAAGCTAATATTGTGATAAGAATATTCACTCAGATTAATCACATTTTTATCATTTGCCAACATGTATTTTCTACCGTCTTCAGATTGCATAAAATAATTAGCAGTTACTTCACAATAGTCGAAATACAATTCAAAAAATTCCCTTTTTTTAAATACGTTGAATAAAGAAAAATATTTTGATAAATCTAAATAACCCTTTTCTAAATTTACATATTGATAGGTTTCATAATTATTACTAATAGTCAGATTTATCGAGTCGTAATCCATTGGTTTTTCGAATTCTATTTCTATATTTTTTGGTTCCACTGACCCATTGATGTGTGGTAACCTTACGAAATTATCTCTATACAACGTTCTCACATCATCCAAGATCCCGTAACCGTAATTTTCAATTTTTTTTGGCAAATTATTATATTTTATTTGGTACTTGGTTCTGTGAAAATCTGTTACTAGTTTAATACAATCTCGTAATAATTTATCTGTACTTGATTCACATTCTTCAAACGCTTTGTCGTATTCATGATGAGAATAATTCAAAGGTGTTGATATCATTGTTATATATAAATTGGGTTTTGGACAAACTTCGTCATCAACATCGCCTAAAGATAGGGAATATCGTCCTTCGATAAAATCAGCATTCAATTTCTCATTAATTTCCACACAAAAATTGTAATACGATTTATTAGCTGAAATAGTTTTTCCTGTAATGGATATATCCGTGTTATCGCCAGATTTATTAAAAAAAGTATTGAACATTAATGATTTCAGCACATCTTCGTTGTTTTTAACAGAAATTATAAATTCGGCATCATTTATTTTGTAGTAAAGAGAATTTTTATTTTCTTCCTTTATTATTTGATGGATATCTATATCTATTTTATTGAAAGGATTTTTTACATTTTGATTACATAAAAATGATAAACCGGATGTTCCTATATCTGGTGATAAAGATATCAGGTTCCAAAGATGATGGATATCGAGGAAAGTTTTTGCATAATTTGAATTGTGGAAATTTTTGTAATCGCTTCCAAAAACTTTATTTCGTAATTTTTGGAGAAAACTTTCCGAAAAATCATCGTTGCCAAAAATATTCAATTTACAATTAAAAAATGGTTTTCCAACATCAGTCTGCCAGATAATATTCTGAAACACACATTAATTATCATATAATAATACTAAAATATTTTAAATTTTAATTAGATATTAAACCAATTATTATAATTCATGCATTCAACAAATGTCAATTTGAAATAAATAGTTTTATTAATTATCTACTGACAAGCGATTAAAAATATTGTAAAAACTTACATCTTTTATTTTATTTACATCATACAATATAACATCAGATATACATTTTGGACACGATTTTAATATAGTTTTTTCATCTTCTTCATCACGAACCGTTATTGTGGAATACGATTGAATTTTGAATCCTACAGGTTCATCGGGAATATCAAAAGTTAATTTAACACGATCTGATTCTATTGCTTTCCAATTAAATTTCAAATAATAGTTTGCATAATTAGAATTTATTCTCTTAATTTCATTCCACACACCGACGATAGGATTATAAGTAAAAAATCCGAAAGATTCCTTATTAAAATATGTAGTAGTAAAACTGATCGATGGCACATCTTTAAAATATTTCATTTTATAACATTCCAATTCGTAATTGAAGAAAACGATTGGAATACCAACATCAGTTGCAATAACGATTTCGTTAAATCTTGGTTCATTCATATAGAAAGATGGTCGTTTAAGGATTATTCTTAAAAGATCATCTTCTGATAATTTCGTCTTATTATTTGAAAAATTTTCTATAAATTGAACATTATTATTTTTGATGTAAAATAATTCCAATTCCATATTATATTGCAATGCGGAAAAATCATAAATGTTTTTAATATAGACGCTTTGAGATTCACTTCTGTTTTGTAAATTGATATATAATTCTTTATGCTCCCAAGTGGGGTTACTACTTTGCGACAATATTTCGATGTGGATCGATACAAATCCATGTGTTTCAGGTCTTCCATAATGTGTGACTGTATATGCATTTCCGAAATCATAATCCTCGTCGATATAATCCAAAAGATAATTAGTGCCGGATAGAGAATTTTTGCACGCATGTTGTAAGTATGGAAATATTTCTCTAGCTTTTGCGCTAGCAGCCTCATATCTGGGAAGAACGCTCGATTGTAGGTTCTTGATTCTCGTATAAAATATATTCTTTATATCGATATCTGGTTCATTTACAAATAACCAGTACAATTTGACATAATTCTCTGAATGGTCAGGACTCGTTAACATATACATAGCTGCAGCTCTAATTTCGAAAGGTTGACTTCTATCATACAATATGGACCAGAAGAAATCTTGGTTCGGCGAATCGTTAGCCATGGACAGTAAAGAATAAGCTCTAATGTGAGTGGTAAGTGATTCTTTTTTTACGAGAGATTTCAAGAAATTCGTTTTATATGATGTTTTAATATTTCGAAAAGCATTTAAATAATTTATTTTAACTTCATCATCAGTGGATTCGAATAATTGTTCTTCGAAATATTTTGTCAACTTCTCTCCAATCTCGTCTTCAGTTATTAGCTGTGAAACAGACAATATAGCCGCAGTTTTTAAATTAGTTTCTAACGACTTTATCAGTTCAAAGTACTTTTCCAAAAGTTTTTCGTTTGTCTTTTTTAAGTAATCTGGAATATTTCTTAGAAGCATTTTGGAAGTTTCAGAATCTACTTCAGCTTTTGCAATTTTATCCAAAATAAAGGAATAATGCGAAATTCGTCCAGTATATGAAATTAAATTTATTAAAAAATATTCTAAATTTTTATCACTATAATTAGATATCTTCTTATAGAATTCCTTCAAATTTTTGTCATTCAGAGATCTCAAACGATGAATTAGGAATTCAGTCGATTCACTGATATCGAATTTGGAAAACTGGGAAGTGACGTTCGAATCTAATAAATTTTTGTACGCCGCTTTTAGATCTTTTTCAATGGAGAGTGAAAATGTTTCGAAATCGTATTCATGTCGGCCAGCAGTGATATCGACAAAGCCATCGTCGTCTATATACAAATAATCATTGAATTCGATATCATCATATTTCATGTTTTCCGAAGGTGGTTGGAAATGACTCGTGATTTCTATAGATTCGAATTCCAAAGTTTGATTGAAGGTTGCAAAGAACGATTCCCCTAGGGAATTAAAACCGTGATAATCAAGAGAACCTTGTAAAATAGCAGAATCAATATAGTATTCTCCTTCCTCGATATTTAAATTGTATTTGTGATGGATGTTCAATGGTAATGTTTCATGTTCGCTATATACAAGATCTTTTTTCTTAGTTAACGGATAGACATCTTTAGATGCCATTCTTATTATCTGCATTTTCCCATCGGACAAATTAATAACATTATATTGATATTTTTCAGTGTTGAAATTTAAAGAAGACTTTTGAGTGAAAGCGCGATCATCCACGTCGAAAATCGAAGCCATCCCTTTTTTGATATTTCTGGACCACGGTTTGTCTTCAGTCATTGTCGAAATACCCGTTTTGTCTTTATCCGAATATTTGTGGTATACGAATGGTAATTCGATATATTTCATTGAATCTTTTATCGGTTCATAAAAATATTCTGTATCGTCGTTCAAATTTCCGTTATATACCCCGTATGTGACATTGAAGAATTTCATCCATAGTTCATTTTTTTTATTTAGAATTTCAAAATCGCCACAAAACGACGTTGATGAACTATAAGTTAATGAACCCGTATTCACATTAGCACAATATTTATATGTGTAACGATAATTTTTTAGAAATGGTACCGCTACTGTTATTGAGATGCAGGCAAAAAGAAAAACTGAAAAAAACATTTTTGTTACATTTTAGATTATTAAATATATGAATATTATAGTTTAATCAGTATAAAATAATTATTTTAAATTAACGACAATTATTTATATTCTAATTTTATATAAATTATTAGCATCCGCTTATTAATTGAACGAAAATTAATTTGATTTCAATAATGCTTTGGGGATGCTTTGGTTTTGTTTAGTAATAAAATTTTTAATTTTTGAAACTTACCCGTATTCCGCAACATTTTTCTTAGAACTAAGTAATATTAACCGATTATGTTTATATATTTTTTCCGAACGAAAAATTATATAAGGTTATCAGAGGTTATTTAATGATTTTTTTTTTTTTTTTGAGTCATAAAATATCTTGTTTTCGTACTAAAAAATACGTGAACACTTTGATTTGGCGTTAGAAGACACGTTTCAATATTATTAATGACATGCTGTATAATTAAAATGTTTTATTTGTGTAATTAACAATTTATTTGAGTATACTTTTGTATACTTAAATTTGAAATAGATTAGAAATAATATTGATAAAAATTATGAACAATATTTTAGATTTTTTCTTGATTTTTATCCAATTACTCTTAAATCACTATGCGTGATAAATGTTAAATAAGAATTATTTATATATAAATTTATTAAAAAAAATTGGATAACCTGAGGTTATCTAAAATTATAATGGTTATTTGTTTGCTAAAATAAGTAATATAATTATCATAATATTATACATATTTTTATCTTTTCGTTTTTTAATATTTTTTGAAATATCAATTTGTTTTACGTTTCTTCATCTATCTTTTCATATTTTTAATATTCTTCAATATTCATATAACAACTGAAATTTTCAAAATAGTCTTCAAAACAACACCAGCAAATTCTTGTAAAATCCATTGAAGAATTAATATTATAATAAGGTTATTTATTGTAATAAAAAAATAGAAATAGAAACAATATTTGATATGGCGCGTGCAGACTTATAGCTAACAAAAAAAAATTTATTTACTCGAGTATATTTAAATTTTAGAAATGTGTTTAAAGAAAGTATATATTCTTTTAATATAAAATATGATAGCGATATGAAGTGCATTTTGGCATTAGTCATTTGTGTGTGTGTGTCCAAAAAATGGACAGGAAAACCGTCGGAAGGAAGAGTGGCCTCTGTGATAAATTTTTCCTAGTCCACATCGGGTCCCGGTTAATGTATCTAGCTAACCAGAAATAGACGAAACCGAAAAAGCATTAGCCACCTTTTGTTGTACTGAGCACGTACCCATATAGTCACATAAGCCATATATGTATATACAAGAGAAAAGGGCGGCACATGCACCCTTACTACGTATGAAGCATCCTTTCTGTTTACACGAAATACTCTTTACGTGAACGAAAAGCATATTTATCTTTTTTTTTCTCTACCTGTTTCCATACGTACACTGAAGGGGTAGTTTTTTTTTATTATTTCGAGTTTTACGTTTTATTTCAGCTTGTTCACATGTTCTATAACATGGTCGCGGCGAACCATTATTATGTTGAACTGAAAATAACGGGCGATGTTTGCGAGTAAATTTCACTGAAAACTGTAGTCTATTGTTGAATCGGACCAACTTCAACCCTCTTCTCCATAATATGTGTTATGAAATATTCTTATCATTGAACACGTATAACTATATGTAATATTTTATATTACATTTTATTTGATTCGACATACTACTTTAATCAAAAAGTTAGGTGAAATTGTCATTCAAAACTCCCGGGCATTAGGAAGGCAGGTAAATTGTATTTTTTTCTTAGGTTGGTAGGACTGTCTATAATATTTGTTAAACGTTTGTTTGTCAAAAGGTTAAGCATATTTTTACAACTCTAATACTTTTTCACGACAATGCACCATGTCATACTGTATTGGTTCTTCGCGACTTTTTTGCAAAAAACTCGACTCATATAGTTTCGCAACCACCGTATTCGCCTGATTTGGCTCCGTGCAACTTCTGGCTGTTCAGCAAACTCAAATGCAGGTACGCCGTTTTGACACGATTGAGGAGATAAAAACCGAATCCAAGAAGGTCTTGAAGGGTATACCGGAAAAAGACTGTTTTGACCTTACTTTTTGATCACTGTGTTATATAATATCATCGAAGTACAACAGTGAAGTGCGAAAGCAAACTGTTATTACAAAATTGAAATAATGTTAATAATAATAATAATAATAAAACACGCAAAAATGATTAGACGGGGAGTCGACCGGTAAAAACGGAGGAGGTAGGGTGCGAAAAAATGAAAAACACGAAGTGCACGTAAAAACCTGTGCTCGTTCGTGTTCGCTTCGAACGTGTCGTGCTGAAAACTCACGCTATATTTTCCATTCAAACTGAAAAAAATGCTTGTTTGACAATCTTCTTTCCCCACGGCAATAAACCGCAAACACCTTTTTTTTTCAAATCGAAAAAAAAATGTGCATTTGGCGTGATATTAATATTCTATGCGTTTTATTTTTAGCTATGACGTTGTCGCAATTGATGACAAAACTCGTTAATATAAGATGAATAAATTTTATGTTCTACTTATTCAATTGTGAAGTATATTATAAATGAATATCTTGGAAAATCTGAATCTGAAATCATACATAATCAAAATTAAAACTAAGACTCTAATCAAGATAATTAAATTACAATTTCATCAACAATTATCATCAGGCCATTTCATTAGGAAAAAATATTTTTTTATCCTAAAAAATAAATTATAGCTATTTTATATAATAAATATTTAACACATATTTAAAAATTATGTTACACATGTACAAGATCACCCCAATATTACATCACCCCAAACCCTTGTGATGCAAGTCGTAAATTTATTTAAATATTACAGGTACCACAATTTCACCTGCTACACCCACATATTTAACGTCACAAGTGGGTCGAGGTGACGACCTTTTTCACCCCCCCCCGTCCCCCAATTTATATTTTTTTTCTGTTTTATATTATACTTAAGCGTTCAATCACGGGACAAATACGTAATACTCGACGATAAAAAAATAAATATAATAAAATAAAATAGAATCTGACGGGACTTTTAATTCGTAAGCATATTTTTTATGGCTTATTGTTTCTTAATACGCATAAAAATTAATGACTGAGCGTAGGAAGTCGACACGCGAAAACTAAAATAAGTCTATTCAGCGGTAAACTTCCTACGGATCTGGTCGTATTTATAGCTTTTTTGGGGTTAACGAATTATTTTTTTTACCAGTCTCATAATAGGGACACACCCATGTCATTAATAATATAGAAATAAAATGCGGCGTATAATTTTCGATTGTTCTATTTTTCTAACGTTTCAATATGAGGTAATAAGCTTTCGAAATTTAGAAATGGGTGTTATTTTAGATTTTTTTTTCGGGTATCGTCCTGATTTATTATATTGCTTTAATGTTGTTGTTTTATTATTTATAGTAAAAATAATAATAATAAAGATTAACGACCTTTAAAATGAAGTTTGTTTTTTAAAATGATATTGTATATAGTTTAATCATTTAGTAATTTCGTGATATTATTGCCTAATTTGATTTTTCAGGTTAAACTACATTTTTGTAAAATTGATATAATTTTTAAATCAGCCATTAAAATGTAACCAAATTTAACTCAGAGTTTATTTCATCGATACATGTAAACATTATAATGGTTTTTAGTCTGTGGTACGTGTATTAGCGTGTTAAAATACAATAATAAGTTATGTATGCCAACTAAAAGTTTTATCAGAAAAAAACCGTTGAATATTATTTTTATTAGTTTTATTATAAAATTGAAATATTCACAGATGTATATAAAATATTTTTGTAAAAAAATTTATCTTAAGTTTATTAAACATTTTGGTCATGTTAAAATTATAATACATCAATTTTAATAAATACAGATTTATATTGTTAATGATCAAAATATGTGTAATAATTTTCTTGGTATTAAACGAGTAAATTACCGGAAGTCGGTCTTCAAATGATACCATATGAAAACGGAACCGGAAGTTCAGGTAATTAAATAACGCTTTGAATATTTCGAAGCGTTATATTGCACTGAGAGTGCATTGTGCAAATTCGCAAAAGACACGACACGAAACATATGTGTCGTCGTACCTGTACGTCATTACGGACTATTAATATACGGCGGTTCTCAAAATATAGTTATTATATTACAATATGTCATGTGAGATATTTTAAAATTTTAACTTTAAACTCAATTTTCATACTATCATAGCTTTAAAGATATGCTATCCAATCGTTTGAAACGAAAAACCATTTCGCACAGTTATTCCCTTACGACACGTTAAAAATGCAACTGCAGTAAAGTAAAAGATATTAAAGAAGTAATAACACTTGCAGAATTGTCGTTGCAGCATACGTAATATTCACAATTTGAGTTTAGAATTATCTAGAAGACAAACGAGGACCAAGTTCAGGCGTTTTGTTCAAGAAATATCCTAGAAGTAATTAATAACTTTAAAATTTCAGTTCTTTTAAATGAATATAAAAAGAAGTAATTTATATAATAAATTAAGACGTATCCTAATTTTTCAAATCGTAACGTTCGCCGGACAAACGGCACAAGTGCATATATTATGCATTAAAACGACTCGTTCGGCTCCCCGTCTTTATTTTACCGTCCGTTTAGCGAGCACGTAATGTGTGTTTATATACAGGATGGTGCATTTGAAATCGCGTGACAGAAACGAAATGAAATGCCCGCCGACTAAATAATAAATTAAGGGCATCGTAAACTATACGGCGTTGCATTACACACATACGGACGTCAAATACAACTCTTATACGGCGTGGACGCGAAATATATGTACGTTTTTCGACGTTTCAATTAAGATTATATATATATATATATATATATATATATATATATATATATATATATATATATATATATATATATATATATATATATATATATATATATATATATATATATATAGCACTGTGATCAAAAAGTAAGGTGAATTTGTTTATAAAATGTAAATTCTTTATTTATCCTTCCAAAATTATTTCATCCTCTTCAAAGTAATACCCGTCCAATGAAATGCACTTTTGCTAACGCTTTTTCCAGTCCTCGAAACAGTCGGAATAGTCTTTTTTTCCGATATAGCCTTCAAGACATTCTTTGATTCGGTTTTTATCTCTTCAATCGTGTCAGAACGGCGTCCCCGCATTAGCCTTTTGAGTTTGCTGAATAGCCAGAAGTTGCACGGAGCCAAATCAGGCAAATACGGCGGTTGCAGAACTATATGAGTCGAGTTTTTGGCATAAATGTCGAAAAGAACATGGTGCACTATCGTGATGAGAAACCAAGAGTTGTAAAAATACATGTAACTCTGAGATAATTAAATCTTTTGACAAACAGACGCTTGACAAATGATACAGACAGTCCTACCAACCTAGGAAAAAAATTGACATTTTACCTGCCTTCCTAATGCTCGGGAGGTTTAAATGATAATTTCACTTTACTTTTTAATCTCAATATATGGTATATATATAAATAAATGTGAAAAACGATTTAATTACATAACTATTTAATATAATATTATTATAAAAATTAAAAAAATATTTTTAAATAAAAAAATAAATGTACCTTTTTTTCGTGGTTGTTTTATATTCGAAGAAAAAGAGGAAAAAAATACAAATATATATATGAATGAGTTTTATATTGTCGATATGTGTATATTCGAAAATTCGCCATGTCGAATGCACACACTCATTACACGATTATTTACGACTCGAAAATTACCGTACGGGCAAATTTACGGGGCGGGCCTCGCTTTTTTTGACACGAGTCCCGCGAAAGCGCAAAGAATTAACTATTAACGTGTACGTCGTCGGAGCCGTGTTGTGATTTTTATCGACGAACTTATGCAAATAACGAATTACACACGAATAATAAATGTTCGATAATTACCGCTTTTTTATAAGGACCGTTGTATTAAAGATTTCCATATAAATATCGGGTGACCATAAATAATAAAAAAAAAGATATTTTTGATTTTATATATTTATGAAATTATCTTGAATTTGTAATATGATATATATTTTAATCAAAAGAATTAGTAATTAAGCTATAGTATGTTTCAAATTATTATATTATATGTACTGTAATATGTATTCGTATATGCGCTAGTTGATATAATATATGTATGTTCGTGCCTCATCGAGATATTCCAATTTCGCTAATTGCGTGTCTTCCCAGATTGAGGTTCAACCCCTTAATCCTTAACCCGTTCTTTCATTATTTAACCCTTTCGCTGGAAAGGGTTTGTTTTGTCGCCCTTTCGCATTTAGATTCCGTCAAGAAATTCCTTACAATGACATTAACTCTTGACAGCTCCGCACACCCTATATGCATTTAAAATTAAATTAAGCATTATAAAGTATTATTTTCTTATTAAATATATATATATATATACATTTTAATCTATAATGAATATAATATTTTAAATTAAAAATACAATATAAAAATTAAACCGTTCTCCTAATAGTAGGGTGAGTAAGCGAAACGTTCGTTAAATTTTGGCGATTTTCACTTACGAACGCGCCCTTTCTTATATTTCGCATTCAATCTCGAACACAAAAGATTTTTTTTCATATTTGCGTCTCAAAAGAAATCATCTCGCTTTATTTTCTTCCAAGAAAAAAGGGTGTTCCGGACGTTAGAGGCCCAATAATATATATATATATATATATATATATATATATATATAAGGAAAAACCTCTGGGCGACGATGCACCGGGCAGGTTTATTTTCATTCGGAGGCCGTTAGTCCTCGAAAAGCGCCCTATTTTCCCTTCCGCGAGAACGGTCACAAAAAAGGGCGAGATTTTCTTTTTTTTTTTGGTAACTTTTTTAATTTAGGGTGGCGAGAGATAGTCGACTTGCAGATGCCGTTATTCCATTCGTTTACATGTATTTATGTGTCAAAGTTAGTTAACATAGCCAAAGTATATATTTTTTAAATAAATTAATATCAAAAATCAATCTCCATTTTTAACGAAAATATATGGATGAGAGCTCAAAATATCAGATTTTTTCATAACCAATTTTTAATAAAAAAAAATAGCTACTTTTTTATATTTTTAATTTAATGTTAAAAATCGTCATTTATATTGTGTATATTAAAAAAAAAACAAATCTCTCATAAAACGGAGACGTGGACGAAAAGGGTAAAGGGACCGTAGGGGCAGTTACCCCGTTTCGTTTTATTAAATCATCGTCGAATATTCCGCGTTGAAAGCGCAAGACGTTTCCGTCGCACAAAACATTGGCCGCCGTTTTAATATGAAGGCTTCAACGCTTCATGACAACAATGGACGGCTAAAAGTTGTACACTTTCATTGCATTCTGCGCCGCTTTACAAAACGGCTGCGATTGTCAACCGACGGTAAGCGAAACGTATTTTCATTTTAATTAACTTATATATCATTAATTTATTTAATATTCATTCATTATGAAATAATTATTAATGTATTTTTTTCATATTTGATATATATATATATATATATATATATATATATATATATATCATATTTGATATATATATATATATATATATATATATATATATATATATCATATATTTCATATTTGATATATATATATATATATATATATATATATATATATATATTTAAGAAATCATCTGATAGCTTGAGGTCAGGTCTTTAGAGGCTTATAGAGAATTAGGACGAGAGTGATTAATTATCTGAAGAAAGATTAATTTTATTATTCTTCATTCAGTCTCCTCAAGAATTTCAGCGATCTACACGACTTAGCTATTAGCTATTTTAAAGAGTATTATTGACAAACAGTTAAACTAATGACAATGATCTTTAAGCCTTGAGTTTTAACGTCTTTCTATTGATCTTTTTTTCCTGAATTTTTTCTTCCAAAATTATCAGGAAAATATTTCATTTTTCTTATTTCTAATTTTCTTCGAAACCTTTTTATTTGCTACTATTTTGTAGGTCCAAAATATTTTTAAAATTTTTCGGTAGTAACACAGCTTGAAAGCTTTCAGACGTTGTTTGATTCCAGGATCTAGTATCCATGTTTCAGCATCACACAGAAGAACGGGAAAGACACAACATATAAACATCTTAAAACTGCATTCTAGCTTGTTGTATTATATTCTAGAACAGATCTCCTTCTTGGGGTCATAGATTACTGTGATAAGTCCCTAAAAATTTATAGATCGTTACTTGTACTGCTAAATACAAATCGGATTGTCAAATCTAAACAACACAGCAATGGACTATGGATAAATGTCAAATCAAGGGTCACCAAAATCTGCAATGCCATTAAAATATTTTTATTTTAATATTAGAATTTTACGTATTTTCAGTTGTTGATAATATAACTGTTATTATTAAAGAATAAACGGTTTCGAAAATCGACGATTGCCAATCTGTGCCTTTGGTTATTAACCGTTTTTCCCGCTTCCCGGGAGCGGATCTTCGTTCGGCATCAGCGTGTAAAAAGGGATTGTATCGTTGCACAATGGCCAAGGGTAGGTGGTAAGGGTCTAGGGGAAGATTTTATAGATTTAATTTCCGCGTTTCGCCGAATAAAAATATAATAATAAACAAAATGACTACGACCATCTCCCAAAAAGGAAGAAACAGAAAAAGACGAGAATGTTAATATCTCGATAATGCACGACGCGATGCTTTCAACGACAATTGTCGCTCGCGTTTTTTCTCGTTTTTCTTTTGTAGTGAAAATTTTTGGAAAAGCTGAAACGTCCGCACATAGAGTATTATATAAATACTAACATAAAATTATAACGATTTAACTCACTTCCGCACACAATAAATGAACATAATAACTTATTGTACGTAATATAAGAATATATATTTATAATAATTAAAAATTACATCATATCAATATATATAATAATATTTATTATTTATAACAAAATATTTGATTCATCTTCTTCGACGGTAGATTGTTAAAAAGCAAAAAACCACCAAGTGACCTTAAAAATTTGGGACCGTCGACGAGACGAATCCTTGATTTTTAACGACGTTTATTTAAATGGGAATGTTAATTAGTTTTTAATAAAATAGAAACGAATAAACATTTAAACTTAAATCACTTAGGATGTTCAAAAATTAATTTCATTATTGGTTTTATAACATACCATAATATTGGGATTTAGCGATTTTTTTATTTATTTAAAATTTTAAGTCAATAATGCGCAACTATTCTTTAATCATTTTTTTTCTTGACTTAAATCTCGATAATATTTTTAAAAATATTTTGTGATTTTTTGAATAAATATTAATAGAATTCCCTGTATTGTGACCTAAGAAATTTTTATAAACTAATATTTTTAGATGGATCACCTCAAATTTAAAAATATTCGAAACATGCAAAAAATTCAAAATAATGGCATCACACTGCAGAATCATGACGTTCATTCTAGACGAATATTAAGAGATTTTATTGTGTCTCATGTACATTTTATTTATATGACAGTCGTTGACCGTCGCCCTTGAGCAAAGGAAAATCGTCGATTATATGTATTTCTGCGAATTTCAAAAGTGCGCTACTGCACCGCGGTTTGTTCGTCTGTCGCTATTTTAATTCTGATTGCACATTTCTAGATTTCGTCGACGAGACCAAGAAACGACGATCATGGACAATACCACCGACGGGAAAATTACATACATTACATACACACAGTGACGGACAACGGACTCGAAAACGTCGCAAAACTCAAAAACATTCTCGCCGAGTAGAGAGTGTGTTGAACGTCGAATCGCGTCAAAGGAATTCCTATACTCGTTCGTTCGTCTGTACTATTCCACTTATATTATATATATATATATATATATATATATATATATATATATATATATATATATATATATATAAATAGTGACAGAATTTTTCTTTTACTTTCATTTTATTACTTTTCAAATATGACAATTATTTACAATCACGTGATATAACGTAAACACGTGTCGCATTCCCAATTTTCAACACTCAATTGATATCGAAAGTTGGGAAACTGGATATTTTATTTTAAATTTAGAAAAAAATAACATAATAAATAATTTATTAATTTAATTAAAATAAAAACAAATATCGAATAATGTAATAGTCTTATCAAATATACGATTTCGTAAAAGTTTTAAAGCGAATGTGCGCCACTGCACTGTGTAAGAGCATGTCTCGTAAAATTGCACTCATTGAGCGTACGTTGCGATGTTTGTTTGTTCGTTTGTCTGTTACGTGCAGACGAAATAAAAAAAAAAGGAAAATTCGTTATTAAATTCAATCAAAACCTCGATAAAACTGTAGTCGTCATTGTCTATCGGAAATAGTTTTAGAACGTACATTCCATATAAAAATATCGAACGTATATATAAATGTATATATATATATATATATATATATATAAAATTAAATTTTTAAGATTTATAGAATGCAGTCACCTATTCGCCGGAACACACTTTGTATTTATAACATTATTAATTAAGGTGTGACAAGAGCATATTGGGCGTTGCTCGTTGCGGTCTAAATCGAGTTTAATTACGCGATTATTCGCGGCTAATGATTCAGACGATTCGAAAAGGGACCGATTTACGTGTGGTCTCGGGTTCGATTTCTGCGATTTTCTCGCGAAACGCCCAGAAATAAATTACAACGTCGAGCCGAATCACGAAACACGTCCGCGATCATTTCGAGCGTGATTAATTAAATAAATTAATGTGCACGTTCGAAGTCATCATTGCGAATAATTTAAATGTCGCCTTTGTGTGTGACACGTTTGTCATTGAATCGCGCTAAATTTTGATTCTCTTTTAAATGATAACAAAAATAATAATAATTCAATATTTGCATCATAATAAGATATTATTATATTTGTAGTGAAAATATTCATTAAAAAAAAAATAATGTTAAAAAATTTTATTAATGAACTACGCTTCGAAACCGGTAGAAAAAAAATATCTAAAAATTTTACTACGCAGAAAAGCGATGAAAATTTCACATCAAAAATTAAAGTAATAATAATAAAATATATACAACGTCGTTAATTATCATTACCGCGTTTCGAGTTTTTCCACCTACTTTCTGAAGAAAAAAAAATGTGACGTTTATTTTGCGGTCGTAAAACTTTTTAATATTCATCGGACGCTGCCGCCCTAGGGGGGGTGAGGAAGAGGGGGAAATGTTTTTTTTTTGGTCTAAAGAAAAAAAACATTCAGAAATCAGGGGGGCGAGAATAAGGAAAACGAATCGAGATTCAAAGAATTCATAATCAGTCGTAAAATTCGCAACTTTATTAAATTAATATATTTTTCGTAAATTAATATTAATAAGTTAAATATACGTATTTAAATGAACGCATTAAATAATAATAAAAAAGGAACGAATAAATATGATGGGAAATTTTACGATTATTTTAAATTTTATGCGGCGTTTTCTTTGAAATTAAATAATATTTTAACGATTCCTAATAAATAAAATAATGCAACATTTTTAACAATAATATTATAGTCTGTTAAAATCAAATAAATCATAAACTGATTTTTTTTCTAAATATTTATTTTTTTAAATTTTAATAAAATCTATGTATGCAAATATTCTCGATAGTTGTTATTATTTTATTTATATTATACATTTAATATAATAATAAAATCGATCGTAAAATATATTATTACAACGTAGACAAATAAAATACGTACAATAAATATATATAAAAATAACAATTTCCATTTCAACGGCTATAATATCTGTAAAATTTTTTACGACTGTTTACAGACTATATTGTCTATTAAAGTAATGTTTAAATTCAATTTTGCCTATTTTCTACTTCGATTTCATGCGACGTCTTCGAGAAAAAAATCCCACGTATTTTATTTTATATTATATTATATTATATACAATGAGACAAAAAAATGTGTGCAGATTTATATAATAAAAATTATTAATTCAAATTATATATAAATATTTTATTTATAAATTCTTCATTATATGCTTGAGTAATGTTGTTTGAAAATATTTTCTTATTAACACGTTCACGCCGGGCCGATTTACATGTTTTCGCTGTGTTTTAAAATATAATCTACTGTGAGCCACCGGTGGTACACACCGGCGTGAACTCGTTAAAGTCAATAATGTGTTTTTGAGCACCATCTGTATACGTAAATATATTTTTTCAATTTTTACACAATACGTGCTCGAATATTATATATATATATATAGTTTTTTTTAGATTTTTCGTCGAATTTTATTTAATTTTATTTTGGCGTAGGCAAAAGTTTCGCCCGGTGAACTTCTACGAGGACGATTCGTCCGCAAAGTCAGTTAAAAGTGAGAACGGCATCCGCAATGTCGATCGTAGGTCAAAAACTATGTATTTGTAATGAGAATATAGCCCATATACTGTATAAACACTGATCTAACAACGATAATAGATCATATAAATTAAAATATTAGACTTTTAGAAATTTCACTATTGCGCAATGTATATATATAATATATGCAAAGCGTACCGAGCGAATCTTCGAATAATGTGACCTTTGTACGCGTTTTGAGGACACACGCGAAAATAAAGCCTTAAATAAATATTATAAATCTGTTGCGCTACAATCCCCCGCGGGCATGGTTTATAGCGTAAAGCCTTTTCGTTGGAAATTGTTAAATTATTGTTTTGATAATGGAATTCGTTACTAAAATGTACGAACGATTCTCTTCGGATATAAAAGTCTAAAAAGCAACCGTGAAATGTTTTAATGTAAATCTACTTATATTTTATTGTCTCAATCAGATTACTCGTAATTTATTATAAAAAAATATTTTTTCTTATAAATTAATTTATTAAAATAAATTTAAAGCAGCAAGATTTTAAAATGAAAAATTTTAAACATGTAAACTTATTTAATATTCTATGAAATTTAATACACCAAAACCTCAATTCGCGTCGTTAATTGGAACCGAAGAAAGACAACGTAAATCGAAACAAGCTCTAACACCGCAAGTATCATTCACAAGGGTCACTATTACAAATACAAATCGATACCCTTCATTTTTATATGAAATTTGAAAGTAAATATTAAAAAAAATAATATAATTTAGCAACGCAAAAATCGAAAACGACGAAAATCGTGATTTTGGTATATGTAGATCTTTTTGAAGTCTAATAGATATAATAATTACAATATATAAACTTTTTAAAAGTGTGTAGGTTTTTTTTGTTCTAAAAATAACGATTATTTTCAAAGTATTAAATTTATTCTTTTACTATTCACAAATTACATGAATTGAATTTTTTTTGACTATTTTATTACAAGTCGTACTTCTGTTTATAGTTATAATATTTTCTTCCATCGTCGATTTTATGTCAAACTTTCAACTATTTATTTTTATTACAATACAATAATTTACATATATAGTATGTATTACAGAACAATCAATGTAACACTGTGATTAAAAAGTAAAGTGACTATGTTTATAAAATGTAAATTTTTTATTTATTCTTCCAAATCAATTTCATTACTTTCAAAGTAAACCACGTCTGATAAAATGCAATTTTACCAACGCCTTTTCTGGTCCTCGAAACAGTCGGAATAGTCTTTTTCCGATGTAGCTTTCAAGACCTTCCACAATTCGGTTTTCATCTCCTCAATCGTATCAAAACGGAATCCCCGCATTACCCTTTTGAATTTGCTGAATAGCCAGAAGTCGCACGGAGTCAAATTAGGCGAATACAGCGGTTGCGAAACGATATAAATCGAGTTTTTGACACAAAAGTCGCGAAAGAGAGTTGTAAAAACACGCGAAACTCGCATATAATTAAACCTTTTGACGAATAGACTCTTAACAAATATTATAGACCGTCATACTTTTAAATGACAATATCACCTTACTTTTTGATCACATATAAAAACGTATTTAATTTAAGTATTGTTTAATTTTAACATTTGATATTATGTATAGTGCCTAAATATACAAACATAGAAACAACAAACGGGAGCCTACATAGCTAATTAACTCCATTTGTGACAAAACATGTGATTGCTAAATTGCGTAAGGTGAACTTCAAACGTCGGAATAATCCCATTCTAGCAATATCAACTCATTTTGTGTATATGTGTATGCGTTTCACCCCGAAAGCCTTCGATCTGGTGTTCAGGGGTAGTCAACCTTTATGTTGCTCATAAGGCAAATAATGCACTCGTACCTCGTAAACGTTCGGCAGTTCGATTTTAATATGGCAATATTCTTGTATCGGAATCGTTTCAGATTTTCTACAATTTCAGCTGAATCGATTTCGCATTAAATAGCTGAACGCGTCCCGTGTCATAAAATTAATTGTAAATATGTGTAATACGTGTTTATATTGGAATAATTGTCGATTTTATGGCAATCGATACGGAATTTTATCGACAAATATAAAATTCTTGCTGTGTATTGAATCGATTCATTGATCAATCAGTATTTATATAATAATATAAATTCAATATTATCTATCGTTAATTTCTATTGATACTATTTGGGCTATTTTTTAGTAAATAATCTTTGATGAAAAAAATAAATAAATGACGGCTAAAGCAATTTTATTTGCTCAAAAGTATATAAAATCTAAAATGTATTATCATTACACCATTAATAAATATATGACAATTTTTTTTTCTAGTTTATAATATGTCAGCAAATGTAATTTCAAACTATTTGCGGGCTATTAATGTATATATTCAAGAAATTATTTTCCATATATTATATATAAAATATTTGTCAATTTTATAAAGATTAAAATCAGAATTTATATATTGCAAAATATTCCAGTTATTAAGAATTGCATATAAAATTTCAACAATGTAAAATGAGAAGTTATTTCGCAAAGATATAAAAAAATACTCATTTTGCAGTTTATATTTTTTACAAACAGTTTTAATTATACTATTTAATAATAAAATACTAAAATTATGCCATTTAATCAATTCATACGTTCTTAATTAGTCGTAAAATTTACACAAGTCAAAAGCGGGTTGCGAACTGTAATTTTGATAATCGTATTCAAAATTAATATTCAAAACAGAAAAAAAAACAATTTTAGTGTTTTAGATCCCAACAAAGTGTCACTTTAAAATATAATAATAATATTCATTCGCTTTTCAAAATGTTAACCGTGACTAATATTTTAAATAACACAGTGAAAATTATCTCTGACGACTTTGCATATTAATTTATTTAAATGCGATAAGTTAAAGTATTTTTATAATATATATATCTATAAAATCATTAAGCTTTTATTGCGAAATTTTTATAACGGACAAAAAGAGAATGTAAATTATTATTTTTTAATTATTTGTACATTACTTTAGAAAATTTATTATTCGATAATTGAACCGTAGTGATTCAGAACATTTTTGATATTTAGACCATATGAAAAATTCAGTATATTTATATGGTAACGAATTGTAAATTAAAAATTTATATATATATATATATATATATATATATATATATATATATATATACGTATAGAAAAGACAAACAATGAGACAGGGATGAGAGTCAAAAGCAAAACTTTGCCAACACCTTGAAGAGAAGAGACGACTTTAATTTACTCCGACCAGATATCGGTTTGGCTTTGAAAGCATCTCAACAAGATTGAAAAGCAATATTATTCCAGAGCAGACGGTTAGCTGGATGTCATCTGGGTTAGGCACCTCTGAGCCTCGGGATAGTGCGAGACGAGACAAGGTTAAACAAACCCCCAAGCGATGCAGACAAAATATTTGTATAATGTCGGCTAATTATATGGGAAACCGGGCGGCGAGATTGCGATACTGTTCTAACTTATAAACCGACCGTGTTTGCTTATAAGTGAGTACAACGTACGAAAATTAGCTCGGTTTCGTTTTATACTTATATATATACATATATGATGTGTGTTACAATTCGTCTATTTGTCGTATGAATGTTTTTTTTTTTAATTTTAGGACATGTCTTTTGGTTGTAAAGCTGCCACTCTTTAGATCCATATGCATACTTTTGCATATAAATAAATAAATATTTTTTTCTTATCAAAAAACATTATTTATGCGAGTACTATTTATTGTTGGTAAGAAAAATTTTTGAAATTTTGTAAATTGTAATTTTTGACTCTTCCGACTCAAAATGTTGACGATCCCTGTTCTAGAACCATTCGTGTTATGCAAAAATACGAAAATATATATATATGAACTGAACTATTATGTATTTAGTTATATTTTCATTATATTGATTATCGATAATATTACAAAAATGTTTATAATATAATTGATAAACAACTTTAATTTTAAAGTAACATTTTAATATTGTAGCTAAGTAATTCGTTCGTGTAAAATATAATCGACTTTATTATCATATTTTGTTCAAATTACTGAAAATAACACCGAAGCCGTGCTGTTAAAAATATAATTTGATATATTAATAACGATATTAAATTACAATCATTATATAAAAAAAAATAATCGATCGTTTATTATATTATAAAACTGCTTTTAAGGAGTTGTAAATATTTTTAATCTATACTTTTATCATTTTATTACTAACCGGCATCATTTTAAATATCAACAATAACTATAATTAACTCTGCCATTATTAAATTAAAACATCAAAAATGTAATATTGTAATGATGAACGCATATATTTCACGACGTTTTCTCGGAATAATAAATTTTGATAAATGCTCGTAAATAATTCTTCGAATTTAGAAGTCAAAATAAGGTCATTTATCTTTCGAGAATGTAAAATAAAAAAGAACACATATGTTGTATATTGAAAGATTACCTCAGTAACGAGTTAGATCATTAAAGTATGTATTAAGTTTAAATAGATGATCGTTTTTGATAGGAAAGAGAACACGACTATCGATAACGACTTCTTGTTTATATAACTATAATATACTACTATGATCAAAAAGTAAAGTGAAAATGTCATTAAAAACTCCCGTACAATAGGAAGGCAGATAAATTATAATTTTTTTCCTAGATTGGTAGGACTGTCTGTAACATTTTCCAAGCTTCTGTTTGTCAAAAAGTTTAATTATCTCCGAGTTACACGTGTTTTTACAACTTCATGGTTGCCAAAAACTTGAATCATATCGATCCGCACCCACCGTATTCACCGGATTTGGCTCCATGCGACTTCTGACTATTCAGCAAACTCAAAAGGTCAATGCGGGAACACCGTTTTGACACGATTGATGAGATAAAATCCGAATCAAAAAAGATCTTGAGGGCTATACCGGAAAAAGACTATTCCGACTGTTTCGAGTACTGGAAAAAGCATTGGCAAAAATACGTTTTATCGGACAGGGATTATTTTGAAGGGAATTAAATTGATTTGGAAGAATAAATAAAGGATTTACATTTTATAAACAAATTTACCTTACTTTTTGATCACAGTCATATATTGATCAGAAATTTTAATGTTATTTCATATCAGAGATCAAATCATCCGAGTATGTAATAATTTAGTTTCTAACTTTAAATATGATTTTAATTTCTTATTTCAAGTATGATTCAAAACTCACAATAATATAAATATTACATAATTATTATTAAAAATGGCACGTTGTCGATATGCAACAAATTATACGAAAAGAACGCGACATTTATTTTTCTTTTAATTTACGACATATTCTTTTAAATACATCACATTATCATTCGTCCACGAGAAAAAAAAGTTCGAGAAATGAAAAAAATAAAAGAGGTCCGTCGGCGATTGTATGAAAATTGCGTCCGAATATTGCGGTTGACCTCTCGCAGGATACTCGTTTTGTTCAACGACCATTTCTTACATGATGACGACAACGACGACGACGACGACGACGATGATGATGATGATGATGGGCTTTGCGAAGGCGTGACGCATTACATTGCACTTTTTGGCTCGTAAAATTTTATTACCACTTCACAGCGGCTATATTGACGCGAATCTCCATCGTCTGATGCTCAGCACATTGTGTTGGAGAATGTTCGAGGAAAAATCGCTGAAGCAACAGAAAGCTCTGGAACAAATAAAAAAAAAAGAATATAATATAAGTATATGCAGTCGAAGATAATATAATAATGAGTATATACTATTCTATACGGATTGTGATTGCAGTTGGAGGACATTTAAAATTTTTATCGATGAATTTATTTGATTTTTCCGATAATGACTTTGAAGACTGCATGATTTTGTGAGCTTGAAACGAATAGGAATTTAACACGTTTGATTGTCAACTACGAGATGACACGTGGTTTGCGTTCTTTTCTCAGACGCCAACTACGAGTTATCTCGTACTGTGTTTACTTACCAAATCGATAGATGGTTTTTAGAAAAA
This sequence comes from Leptonema lineaticorne, assembly GCA_024500535.1. NCBI lineage: Eukaryota > Metazoa > Arthropoda > Insecta > Trichoptera > Hydropsychidae > Leptonema > Leptonema lineaticorne. The sequence goes on along the minus strand of JANIJI010000006.1, from coordinate 588,996 downwards.
ATAAAAAAAAAACAATGCTGTCTTGTATGAATAGAAAATTTATTAAAAAAACGAGCAAAAATATAATTATAAAGCCAACAGACGCTAAGTACGAGATAATTCATAATATATATATTTTTTTAAAATATATTTTTATACTTTTCGTTTTTAATAATATAATGTGATTAAATCACATTGTCATTTTTGACCAGATTTCTGAAAATTACTGAGGCAGTCAACGTGTTCTATTGACGAACAATTAAACCAACGATAAAGATCTTTAAACCACGAGTTTTGATGTTTTCATATTGATCAATTCTGATGGACATTTTCTTCCAAAATTATCTAGAGAAGCCTATATTTATCATTTCTCAAAATATGGCCGAGGTATTGAATTTTTCTTAATTAAACGTTTTCAATATTTTAATTTTTTTCTCTGACTTTATAAAACTTTCTTATTTGCTACGTTGTAGATTCAATATATTCTTAGTTCATTATTTTTTTAACATAGTATGGATGAATATATAAAAAAATATATAAATTCAATATATTAATATATCAAAAACAAATTAATAATTAGCTAGCGGATTTTTAAAACAATCTATTGGATAAATAATATAGTAAATAATCTAGATAATATCCTGATTTTTATATTGAGAATAATGCCCAACAACAATCAGAAGGTTTCTTATTTTCTACTTTTATCTGTTTAGTTTTTTTTTCTTCGGATGAACAAATCGAAAAAGTTTTAACGTCCGATCTTCGTCGTTTTTGCTCGTATAATAATAAATTGAATAATAAGCCGACGGATGCCGAGTCGGGGAGTTTTGAAACGCTATTTGGGACATTATCATAATCGAGCTCGATTTGCGATGCAAGTCGCTTTTGTCTCTCTTATTTTTTTCCTTTTCTTCTTTTTTTTTGTCTTTTATTTTTCACGACCAAACTCACAATTGAATTCGACGTGCATCTTTCGAAAATTTCGCAACGCCAAAGGTCAGCGGAGATGAAACGAAAAGAAGAAGAAGAAAAAAAAACGAATAAAAATCGACAAAAATGAGATTTTGAAATCGATATCGATCGTACCGCAACGTGTTAAATTAGCATATAATTCGTTTTATGAACTTGCACGTTGAATATATGGAACGTATTTCTAAGAAATTATTCGAATATACCTAAATTCAAGTGTCAATATTTAGTGTTGAATCTAACAACTTTTTTGATTCATCTTCTGAATCAAATCTTGACTATCTCTCAAAAAGTACACCAACTATTTCAAAAGTTCTCCATTGTCTCATTTATATATTGTTCATTCTGCATTTTTTCAGTATATTAATTTGAAAATTATTATTATATAGGATTCAAATTTTTCTTTTAAAACTAATTATATATTGATTTAAATATTTTTTAAGTTTTCAGATTATATAAAGTTAAGATTAGTGAATAAGTAAAATGTCAAAATAGAGTGGTCTAATAAAATAATGAACTGGCAATTTTTTTTTAAAAAAGACTATTGAAACATCTGCGGAACTCATTTAAAGCCGAAATAACTCGGCATCGAAACTTTGCGAAGGAACAAATCGTTCGAATGGAAACTTTCGCAAGTTTTCCGGACAAATTTAAACTGAAAATTTTCCAATGCAAACACATAAAATATTGTATATAGGTATTCGTAATTCGTATCAGAATCTGTCTTAGATATATATATATATATATATATATATATATATATATATATATATATATATATATATATATAATATACTCGTGTGCAGTTCGGCTCATATTCAAAACATGTTATTCCTACGGGTTGCGTTCTGATACAGGAAAGTTTCTCCACTTAGGTCATATTGCCAGTGGACAAATGGAGTATAATTTGAAAGTCGACGACAGATAAGAGGCAAAAGCCAAAGAGACTTACGCGGGTCGTCCGAGTGCATTGATCCCGTGGGATGGGCATTGTTCGTCTTGTGGTTAAACCGCAAGGAACCTTAAGGACCACTGCCGGGTTACGAAATTAACATGAATCCGACAAAACGGTTAACCGACTCGAAAGATTTACACCCCCGTTGGGAAAAAGAACGAGCCGAACCAGTATATGAAGACTGTATAGAAGAAGAAAACAAAAAAATGGCGGTCAAATTCGACCGGGGTTTTTTTTTTGCAGATCTGCAGAGTTATATTTGATTATCAAAAATATTGTTAGTGTAATTTTTAAAATATATTTTAAGAATTCGTGCGTTGAAAATCGGTCATAAAAGTCGACAATAAATGTCGCACATGAAGGCTAAAGTCAATCGGTGACATTATGCAACTTATATGTCGATAAATGTCACATTTAAAACAAATATAAAACACGGCTAAGGTTAACAAAAATATACTAAAATGATTTATTGCTTCTATCGGAAAATTTATGTTTTCTATATAATTTTAAATGTATGAAAAACATATTAACGATAGCATACAAAATAAACGTACAAATTTCTAAGAATTTCAGTCATTCATTTTAACATTTAAATATGTAGCCCAGTTTGTCGCTGTTTGCTATGTAAAAGGGGGTAATTTTGCGAAAATTTAGCAAAACCACTGTATCAATATATAACAATCGAATATATTGAGAATGAAAAATACGATGTAATATTTTTTCATATAGACCGAATATTTATTCAACAGATGACATCATAATTTTATGTAAAATTCAATCGTATTACTATGATAACATCGTTTACTATCAGACGACGCAAAACGTATTACTACGCTTCCCCTCTTTAAAGGATAGTCGTATTATTACGCTTTCCCCCGGTTATGTGTAAATAAAAAAAAATGATAATATGTTAATATTACACACACATTCTATAAGAGCCATTTTCTTCCAGATATTAATTGTTTTATCGACTCGTACGAAATTAATCTTGTAAATAAAACGTCCAAACGTGAAAACGTTTCCGTACAGAAAACCGGAGGTTTATTTTAGGGTTTAACTTTTACTTTGATTTATTTGACGATGGCTTTAGAATCCGAAGCGGTTCTCGTTAATTAACGCCGAATTTTCAACGAAATTCACCGAGTAATTAGCAAATACTTTTTTTTTTCTCCATCTCACTCATTCTCTCTCTCTCTCTATCTCTCGCTATATGTATATATATTATATATATTTTGCCGTAATTAAATTAAAATCTTTCAAGGAAGAAATTTTTTCCAATTTTTTTTCTCCCCGAATGCGTACTTTGAAAAAATTATTCGCGAGTATTCGAATATTAAATATATATATATATATATATATATATATATATATATATATATATATATATATATATATATATATAAATATATATATATGTATAATTTAAGTCAGTGATGTCGAACTCCAATTATAATATCTATATATTTATATAATTTATTAAATTATATTACATTCGATTCCACTAAATTTTTATGTTCTCACGATGTAAATAAATGTAAAAAAAATACTATATATATATGTATATATATATATATATATATATATATATATATATATATATGTGTGTGTGTGTGTGTGTATTTAATTTCTCGAATTTACGATCGTTATAATTGAGACGCCTTTTTATAAGGGGGGGCCACACCGTGAAAGTCGCATGCTAATGATGTTTACCGACTACCTTTACGATGAAGACAGTTTAAACTTAACCGATAGGCATCTACGACAGCGATGCTCAACATTTTTTTAAACATTTAATTAGATTAATACACATTTAAATATTTATTTTAATTTTAATTTTCAATTTCACACTGATATTTTTTTTTTGCTTTATAGACAATATGCAAAAAATCAATATATAAATTTTAATAATTTTAAATAGATGTAAATAAGTAACGCATGTGGCACCGTTTGAGAAATTCTGCTACGTAATAATACAGTGCATAGTGGTTTATGAAGTAAGTCGTTCTTCGTACGAGGTGTAGATTATCTAGACTAGATCCGTGTAGAAGAGGTGGCCACGTAGACCAAATAATAATTAGTGGTTTAATGGTGCCGTTGTGGGAAAGCATTTCTCAGGCTCGGGTTCGACTCTTGTAAAGTTTAAAACCGAGATAGATATCGTATATTCGACCTCGCTATTAAATCTTAGATACATATATTTTTTTTATTTTATATTTTACTCTCGTTTCGGGACCACTTTTACGATCTTAATTACGTTGAACATTCTAATGTGATGAGTTGAAGATTATAACACTGTAATCAAAAAGTAAGGTGAATTTGTTTATAAATTGTAAATTCTTTATTTATTCTTACAAATCAATTTCATAATTTTAAAAGTAATCCCCGTTTGAGAAGACGCACTTTGCCAACGCTTTTTCTAGTCTTCAAAACAGTCGGAATAGTCTTTTTCTATTATAGCCTTCAAGAGCTTCTTCGATTCGGTTTTTATCTCCTCAATCGTTTCAAAATGGCGTCTCCGCATTGGTCTTTTGAGTTTGCTGAATAGCCAGAAGTCGCACGGAACCAAATCTGGCGAATACGGTGGTTGCGGAACGATTTGAGTCGAGTTTTTGGCAAAGAAGTCTCGAAGAACCAATTTGTATATGACATAGCGCATTATCGCGATGAAGGAACCAAGAGTTGTAAAAACACGTATAACTCGGTGATAATAAAACCTGTTGACAAACAGACCTAGGAAAAAAATATAATTTTCCTGCCTTCCTAATGCTCGGGAGTTTTAAATAATAATTTTACCTTACTTTTTGATCATATTAATATACCATATAATAAACGACTGATGCATTGTATAGTCATAATTTTCTTAATATGAATATATGCTAATTGCAAGATCGTCTGAATAACAATGAAAAAGTAATTTATATCTAAAAATAATGACTGTTATTCTAATAGAAAAAAGTTTATAATAATCTAAATTTTAGGGCAAAATTCAAAAACAATGCTATATAACTTGGTAGCGAACGGTGTCAACCATAATTTCGACCTTAGAATCAATTTCGACAAAAATTGATACGTAAGTCGAGAACGTCGTAAAATTCGAATCCAAGTCACGCGATATGACGACCTTTACCTTTTTTTTTATATTCATTATATTTGGAAATCGTAGCGTTGTTCTACGACTATGTTTTTTTTTTCATTATTTTATTTTAAATTAATACATTAATAATAATCAACGATGATAAAATACGATCGTAAAAATAACAGACGCGTAATTTAAGATTCACAAATAAGACGTATGAAGGTGATTCGATTCGATTTTTTTTTATTTATTTATTTTTTGGTTATCTTTATCGAATAATTATGATTTATGGCCGCGTGTCGTAGTCTCTTTTAAAAGGTCAATAAATATCGTTCATTATAATATTTTACGGTATAATAATCGATGGGGTAGCTTTTATTATTATTATTTTTTTCGTTCAGTCGAATGTACGAGGTTTGATTGAAAAGTTCGGACGACGCTATCAATTTTTACGACGAAAGTTTAATATTAAATAAATTAATGACACGACATCGTTTCTTGATTTTGATTATCTATTAGAAATTGTGAGATTTATATTTTATACAGTCAAATTTATATATATATATATATATATATATATATATATATATATATATATATATATATATATATATATACCGGAAAAGACTATTCCAACTGTTTCAAGAACTAGAAAAACTGCGTTTTATCGGACGGGGATTAGTTTTAAAGGGATGAAATTGATTTGAAAGAATAGATTTACAAATTTAAACAACTTTGTTTAAATTAAAAAAAATGTTTATAAATTTAAACAAATTCACCTTACTTTTTGATCACAGTGTATTGTATATTATTAACAAAAGATCTTATATGTATATTTAAAATATTTAAATGGAAATGTATAATATATATATATATATATATATATATATATATATATATATATATTATGATACAAGGGGAAATTACAATAACTTGTTGATAAAACCTCTTATGTTCGCGTGTATATATATATATATATATATATATATATGTGTGTGTGTGTGTGTGTGTGTGTGTATGGTTTTTTGGGAAAACACGAAAGGGATTTTGATGTTTGAACGAGTACGAAGCATAAACCGACCGGAATATCGAAATGAATGGGGAAAAGTTAGAACAGGTGGGTGAGTTCGTGTAATTTATGAAGCATGTTCTCGAATGATATAAGCGAAAGGAAACAAAGTGAATAGGGCAACGGCATGTAATAATCTGAAATACGCTTTTCAGAAACTTCGAGTTTTCCTTCACGCGAAATTGAAATCTCGCACACGACGGCAGTGCACCGACAAATTTCGTTAAAACCGCATCGAAAATCCGTGAAAAAATATTATATTAACTCTATATATATATATATATATATATATATATATATATATATATATATATATATATATATATATATATATATATATATATATATATATATATATATATTAAATATTTAAATGATTCGACGATTAAATTTACTTATCGATATCTAGATATTCGTGAAGCGAATCATAAATTAACACTTTCGCTGCCACACGGCGCAAACTATAAACAAGTGATCATGCGTCACAAATGTGAATTATAGATAAGAATAGACCACTGTTTAATATTGATGTAATTGCCGTAAAAATTATACAATGTTTATGCTTATATCACTTTTACAAATATGAGTCTGTTGGAAAAAAAAACTAATGGTTCAAATATGAACTGATTTTTCAGGTAAGTTAGAAATATAATCAAATAAGTTAGAATAGATCTTATGTGTCTAATTAGAAATTGGTTCAATGAATTTTAAATATCATATAAATTATATTTATTTTAAATATTATATATATACATATGTATACATTGAATTAGCGCATATTCACTCGCAAGCAAATAAATGCATTCAATAAGAAAAAAGTGGAAAAAATGACGAGTCGAAAGATCTCGTTTTCCATGAAACAGGGGTTGATATATATCTGTGTGTGTATGTGTGTATTTTTTGGTGTAGTTGTTCCCCTATCATTGTAGGAAGCTGCGACGAAATCAGTTTCAGCCCCGTGAGTTATGTACACAACTGGGTGCGTAGGGATAAATTTTTAGTGGATGATATCCAAGGGTTGCGGGGTATAGGGTGGTTCGTATATCAGTGTGGATGATAACAGGGTAGCGGCTTTCGACGAAGGGAGCACTGCCATGGTTTGTTAGAACGCTCGCCTATCAACTCTTCAATGAATGTACACTCCACCGAATCTGGAAAAATGGTACATAAAGATTTAACAATTCACGTTTTATATTATGAAAAATAATATCAATATGCGTATAAAGAATTTTAATGATTTAATTGATATTTACATTTTAGATAAAATTTTGTTGGCTACTCCTCGTTTATATCCAAGATTTAGATCGAGAATTCTGTCTCAACGCTATCAATATTTGAATATCGGCAAAGTGAAAGTGTATCGTTTGCATATATAGACATTTTTAAATACATAGATCGCAATCGTAGGATAAGAGTTTCGTAATGAATGTGCGGCGTCCGAATCGATTCCATTTTGATAAGGTGTACACGTCGTCTGCATTTAAGTGCAAAGTTGGTCCCACCGTTGATCCATACATTCATCCGGCGGCAACGGCCCATTGCCATCCGAATCGCCCTATTTCGTCCTTCCCGCTACACGGACAGGCCGCCCTTAACTCGATTCACCGCCCAACTTACCCCATTGGCCTTAACGAACCCGGCCTCACACCATCCTAATCGCTGGGTGTTCGGGGACATTCCCTGCGAATATCCCGACTTGGACCACCCGAAAACGTCAATGTCACTAGCCGCCCACCCGTCGCCAAATCCGGGAACCGCTGAGTTTGTTTACGCCCGTTTTACTTTTCTATAGGCATCACTCTACTCCCTTAGTTACCACCACCGATACCGCCATAACTAGGGTTGCCAATTATGAAGTTATCTTGACCCAGAGATAAAACCGCCTCTCCCCCTCATTAATGAACGAAGAAGAAAGTTGAGCGAGCATTGTTGTCGCACGAGATGCCGAAACCGCAAACGGTATACGCGAATAATGATTATTATCAGAAAATTCAAATTTAATTTTAAATATCAAAAACATATATAAATTCAATATATTAAAAATCATTTGAAAGAAAATATATCATAAAATTACAATAATATTTATCATATATATTCAAGTATTGTATTTTTCTTTTATACTTTTAAAAGTATTATAGAGACTTAGTAATAGAAATACATTTATTTAAAACTACTTTGATATTTTAAAAGCGCAATTATTTTATAAATATAAATTGTATTATGTACTCTGTATATATTAATTCAATTTAAATAACTTCTTATTATTTTATCTTATCGATTTATGTTTTGACTTGAAATTCTTTTCATCAAAAGATATATGTATAAAGAAACATTTGTTAATTTTCTTCTTCTTCACATTGTCTTTTTAAGAAATATGGCGATCCATATGTCTAACGAAATAATCGAAATTGATGAACTATTGAACCAATAATGAAGATCTTTAAGTCATGGGTTTTGATGTCTTTCTTTCTTTCCAAAATTATTTGAAGAAACGTATATTTATCATTTATTTTTTTAATTTATTAATCATATATCTTTTTTCAACATATAGTTTAAAATAATCAATTTCAAAAATTAATAGAAAAAATATTAAATTAGATTTTAGACAAAGTATACGAGTTGTAAAAAAAAATAAAAACTTTTTTGGACAACCCTAATCGGATCATCCAATTTCACCCACACATTCATATCTTGGACACAATGGGGAAGTTTCGAAAACGGGTGTTTTGTTTACGATCGCGCGCTCGTAAATTTTAGACAATAAAACGGGGCGTCAATAAGACGACTTAATTTTATCGTTTATTTTTTGTAAATTAGCTCGCAAGCGCAAAACCAAACCGCCCACCCGTCCGCCCGGCCGCCCATCGACCCGGCCGCCCATTCGATCGTGTCCGGCCGATTTTTACGATTCGAACGAAACCAGTGCCTGCGCGCATTATTATCCGACCAGCGGAGGTATGAGAATCGAGTCGAAAGAATCAATAAAATATTCGTCGATAAAGGTGAAATCGCGAATGAACTGGGAAAAAAATGGGAATGAAAGCGGATGCCGTTTGCGTTCATATTCACTGATTTATTGTGAAAAACACACCACCCCCCCCCCACCCAGTCATCCTCAATTTTATCCCGAACCCCCTCCCTCCAGATATGTATGTATATATTTATGCGTATATGTTATTTGGGGGGTTCGTAAATAAGAGGAAAAACGCTGATTGCAGCAACGATGCGAATGTGTGGTAAACGCCACTTTATGTCCGGTCGATTTGTTTTATTGAAAAAGTATATAATACAATATAAATATCTTAGCTATATAAATATAAAAAAATATAAATTATTTTAATTAAAAATATTATTCAATACTTAAAATAATTAATAGATTAAACGTCGATTATATTTTGAATTCGAATCATGCTGATTTCGTTTTTGATTACTGCTTTCAGCTGAAAATACTTCAGCGCGGTGTTTGAGATACTAAAAAAATTAAACGTGACAGCTTTATTTGAATCTCTTTCGACATATTTTTAATATGATAGCAGCCGGTGTTTCTATATAGCACAGACTGAAACTTAAGCTCGTACGACACTGGTAACAAAATGCACGCGTCTAATTTGAATAACGCGAACTATCACTCGGCGGATTCTAGACATGTTTTCAGTTTATTTTTCGCGAATATAAAAAAAAATAAATAAATAAAAAGCGAACATATTGTATTATTTATGAGAACGTGCGTCACGACAATCGGCGTGCGGAAAATGGCTCAGTAGGAAATAGAAAAATACACAGCATGTGCTATTTAAATCTAATGGTTGAAATGTGATTTTATAGTACGGTCGTTTTAAGACATTTTTCACTATTGTCATACGGAGAACTTCCGATTTACATTTATTTATTCATGATGATTTGACAGAATAAAGCTTCTGACAAAGTTTCTGATTTTCATTATAATTATATGTAATATATGGTATCTATGCAACAAATCTTTAAAGAATATTGATTATCAGATGTTTTCAACTTGTAGTTGAAAGGGTTTTTTCGAAGGCGTATATATATATATATATATATATATGTATATATATATATTTATTTATTTAGTTTAACCAGCCACTGGGTACATATGACCGATTAGTGACGGGTGAATATCCATCAAGTACTCATATATACATGGTCGGCACGTTATTGCGCGCACTAATTCAATTCTTGCGTGAAATATTTGATTATAGATATTTTTATTCAGTGTTAAATATATATATATATATATATATATATATATATATATATATATATATATATATATATATATATATATATATATATATATATATATATATATATATATATATATATATATATATATATATATATATATATATATATATATAGATCTAAAGTAATCTTTATATTTAGATTGAAAAGTTTGTATGAGAATAAATCATATTCGCCATCTTTCGGTTAGACTAATGCAATTTATGCTGCAATTTGTTATGAAGAGATTCACTTCAATTTATCCAGAACCAAAACACCTGCCCATGCAATGAGCTTGATTACGAAACACTGTTCGAAGGCACTTTAAAAAGATGCACCAGCCGTTTCACCCTCAGCTCTGTAAATATGTCAAATACTCAACTCCTTCAAACTCCCTGTATATATCGCCGTTCGTTCGATGCGATTTCACCCTCGAATACTCAAACCACTCTAAAAATAAAAGAAAAGAATTTTTAATAGGGCTACCTTTATTAAAAATTTAATTTAAAATTATTTTAAATATATAAGGAATTATTTTTAGATATGTGAATTGATAGATTATTGGTATAGAGATTGCTGTCATGAATAGATATTGTCCATAATGGGTATGTAATTTATGTTACTTCTTTATGTTTAATACTTAATAATTATTATATTATAATTTTTGAATTCTTGTTAAAATAATTTAAAAAAAAACAACTGGTAATAGGCAAAAAAAATCGACAACCCTTAGGGCGTTAGATAAGGTGGCTGCTATGGGGAAGGCTATAAACGCCATGGCTTTGGAACCCACCCCGAGTTTATCGGTAACGCCGAAGGGTAGAAGACCAAATGGCCCGAAATACTTTTCGCTTCGACGTGTATCCCAGAGTCAGCCCTTGTTACGAAGCTAAGAAATATTTTTCGCAGCCTCACAATTTGGCCGTTCATCATATTGCCAGGGCTTTTTGAACATGCTTGCACATGTGAATGTGTGTGTGTGTATATATATATAATATATATATATATATATATATATATATATATATATATATATATAAGGTTTTGATGGTGAACTACGTAGTTGCCTCTTAAAATCCTTATAGCTTCGGTAATTGCGGTGCACTAACCCCAATCCTTCCTTAAAATCATCCATTAAATAAGAATTCGAAAGACATAATTTATAAAAATTCTGAATGTACAATTTAAAAATAGATATTTTATAAAATCAAATTCATTAAATATTTCATGCTACTAAATTACTTTTTTTTCTAAATGTAATTAAAGATGTTGTTTTTTTTAATTACATTAGAGAGAAAGCAACGTTGTCAGTTAAAAGTAATAGATTCTCCGCAGTGGATTTTAAAGAGAAGAGCATCTGCTGCAGTTCGACTTTATTACGGATTCCGGCCGAAATCCGCCGAAAGGGAGGAAGGGTGCGGAAAGCCGGAAAAAAGGGACAAACGGTTTCCTCATTCATTCGTCCGTGCATCCCATTCATCCAAAAGGAAAATTTAGAACGCTTTAGACTGAGCAAAACGAAAAATTGTCGGCGGCGGTGACGGCGACGACGAATACGTAGGTGGGTAGGGCGGTTTAAGGATGGGCGGAAAGAAAGATGAGAAGACTGGCAGATATTGGGCTGCCGAGAAATATACACGAGTCGGCAAAACTCCAGAAAACGGTACCCGGTAAGAAAAGGGAAATAATCATAATAATAAGTCCGGCCCATTCGTTTTACGATTCATCAAGGCGCCCGGTGATAATGAAAAAGTGGTAGCAAATGGTTCGATCGTAAAAGCCACGGCTTTTCCGACGCCCGGCTTTTCGACGATGAAATTATATATAAGCGGTGCGATAAAAAAACAACCGGACGTGTCGCGACTGCGATGAAAAGAATCGATAGTGAATTAATAAAAAAATATACATATTAAAAAAAAATATACGTCTGAGATAGATAAAAATAAACCGGTTAATATTTTACTATAGTAAGAAACTGTTGGGATTTATATATATATATAATTAAATATTTCCTATTGATTTCACATATCTATAAATATATTCATATGCTTGAACCTTTGGGTTCGAAATCTACCGCGAGTCGTTACTTGCACTTGTGTTTTTTTTATGTCGTAAAATGATTCAATAGAAAATCCTTCTATATTGAAATTGACGATTTGATGAAAAAAAATGATTAAATATATTGACGCCTTACCCGAATTCTACGATTCAGATATTCGTAAATATTTATTACAAACGCATTCCAGATATTTTTTTATCTAACCGCGTGCACAAGTACAAACACAAATATAATTTTATAAGGTAAAAGACGAGGGGGGGGATGGTGGTCTTCGTCGAAAAACCGGAATTGGAGCTTTAATAAGAAAAACCGCAAATTAAAACGAATGCTTTCGTTAGGAAAACGCAAACGGAATCCGTCCGCACCATCTCAAAGTCCTCTTTTATGCCCCCCATACCGCCCAAGATTGCCTGCTTGGTTGCCAAGGGAATTGCTTGGGACATGATAAATATTTGCACGATCCAATTTGCAACCTTAAAATGTATCCGTGACCATATAACATACATAATACGTATATTATATATACTTTTGTAAAGATGAAATAGATATTCGAAACGAATATATCAATGAAATGCAACGATTTCTATACATCTGTTCGTGATTAGAGATTTATATGAATAGTGAAAGACGATATATATTTCAGTATTTTATTAATCTTATTTATATTACATAATGACTGTTCTGAAATGTTTTGAATGACTGTATAAAAAATATTTTTTTCTAAAAAAAAAAAACGCTTTTTATAATAACAATCACACCATTGTATTGTTGTTCGTCATATCGTATTATCAGTGACAATTGTATCCGTAAACGCATTATAATTAATTACCACTAATCGTTAAATTATTTATTAAATTTGTATATTTATTTTTATATTTATTTTACAACAACAATAAATATATTATGTTAATCTTATTATTATTCTTGGCAAATAGTACAATTTTTATGAGGTGACTTTCGGACAAAAAAATATGTATTTCGGGGGAAATTTGCGAAAATGTCCAGTTGCAACTTTCCTTCGCTAATAAGGCTAACCCTCCAAACGGTATGGTCGAAAATTTTGCGTCTTTTGTGTGTGTATGTGTGTGTTTTTTTTCTTCATTTTACCCCTGAATTTTTTTCATCTGCAATAAAACCTTTTTCGGACCGAAATGTCACGATGTTGGCAGAAAAATTAAAAAATACGATTTTTCGTAAGTTTTTCACGTATTTATATATTGAAATATCTTAGTGAAATATATATATACCGAACTCTTTTTTTACACCGATAAGAATAAATATTTTTTATTTCTAGCACGAATCCCTAAAATTTTTATTAAATACTTTTATAAGTTTCACTTGCCTGTTGGTCTGGGTGGAATTTTGTAATCGATTTTTTTAGCACATCCCGATGTCCGATTGAGCTGAAACTTTACATACTTGCTCACTCTCGATGACAATGTAAGAATCAATTTACAAATTTATAAATATGGATTTCATTATTATTTTTTGTACGTTTTTTTTTTGCAAAAAATGTATGGAGATTTGTGGAACATATCCCAGAATTTACCGTAAAAAAGAGTTGGGTGTATATATATATATATATTATTACCTGCACATATATCATACGTCTTTCAATATATTTCGATATTAGTGCGGTAAATACCATTCATAACACGCTTTACTTAACAAAATACAAATTGAATGATAAACCGTCATCCCTTCGAATGCAAAAGCAGCACAATTCCTCGTGACAGTATAATGCACGTGCATGGTTGAATGTTTCTCTTCTGCATCGCATCCCTCATCAGTTCTGAAAAGCCCATTTCAAGAACTCGAGGGTAGATCTCTAGGGGTGTTCGGCAATAATTCTACCCCAAAATACTAGTACGCGTCATTTAGGACCCCCCGTCGACAAGAAAAACCTCCCCATTTTGCACCCTACGAAAGCTTATACAACAGATGATAATATGCAACGAGAAAATAAATAAAAAAAAATAGTACATCCACCCCCACATAAATATATGTCAATATCAGTATTAATTGAAAATAATTTGACGTATTCGTGTAATATAAAGTTGAATTTTCATATAAATATTTTATATCAAATTGAGTGCATTTATTTGAATTTTAATTTTTAATGAAAATTTTTATTCTCTGATTTTCATTTAGGATGAAAAATAGAAATATTAAATAATAAATTCTATTATATTGCTTATTGAATATACCAAACGTTTTATTCAACTTTTTCAAATTATTTCTTCAACAATTTTATAAATAGATATTCAAATGCCCATTTTAATTAAATATAAATAAATACATACAAATATTTAATTTAACAATTAATAAATCATCCGGTTTTAGATATAGAATTTGAATATAAATATTAATTCGAATTATGTAATGGAATAAAATATTTAAATTTAGTTGAAGAGGAACGTTGATAGATATTTGATATTAGATAAAATGTTAAATGACTTGTATATAGTAATTATCATTTTTCGACATATCTTTATTATATATATATATATATATATATATATATATATATATATATATATATATATATATATATATATATATATATATATATACTGTAATCCAATAATGATATAAAAATATATTTTACTCGGTCAAAAATATTAAAAAAAAATTCAAACGTTCACTATATGACGTATGAAAATTGTTATTTCGTCACAATAAAGCATTATGAAAATATATAAAAATAATCATATAGTCACACAGACGTTGGCACATTTGAAAACCATTGGTTTGACGTTATTTTTTATCGTCTAGCACCAGTCTGACGGTATCATATTACTTTTTATCGACGTCGAACCAGATCTGTATCGATCATCTGTTCGTGTAATGGAATTGTGCAAGTTATAAAGTTGTTTGTACGTTGATTTCAAAGATTGCCAGCGTGATTTATTGCACTGGCATTTTCAATTTGAACAGCTTTATTCGATTTCATCTTCTATTTGTATTTGTATTCAATACATGGCGATAACAAAAAAAAAAAAAAAACGCATGTACTTTCCTATTTTATTTTATTTTTTATTATTATTTATTCTACACGAATCGATTCTATAACGTAATGTAATATAATCGAATGTGGTACTGTTTTATATGTTGTTTTTATATATTTGATTATGTGATGAATGCGTTTCTTGATCGACGTGTGTTGTAATGTTTCACGCGTTTCGTTTGTAATTTATTTTATGATGGTTTTTTTTTTCATCTATATTTGATCGAATGTATTATTCAAATTTTGTTTATCGTAATGAATCTAGATTAAAAAGTCAAGGATTTCATATTAATGTATGTAACGCTGTGATCAAAAAGTAAGGTGAATTTGTTTATAAAATGTTAATTCTATATTTATTTTTCACTTAATAAATAAAATGCACTTTGGCCAACGATTTTTCCAGTTTTTGAAACAGTCGGAATAGTATTTTTCCAGTATAGCCTTCTAAGACCTTCTTCGATTCGGTTTTTATCTCATTAATCATGTCAAAACGGCATCCCTACATTGGCCTTTCGAGTTTGCTGAATAGCCAGAAGTCACATGGAGCCAAATCAGGCAAATACGGTGGTTGCAGAACGATATGAGTCGAGTTTTTGGCAAAAACCAATACAGTATGGTGCATTATCTTAATGAAGGAACTAATAATATTTTTTGAAGCTGCATAATGTCTATCGTTTAAGTTAACACTTTAAATGTCATGCGCTTTATCGACAACTAGCATCGAGGTTGATTATATAGTAAATTGATTTTTACATATTTTATAATAATATAAAAAATAGATAATTACTTTAACTTTATTATGTTAAACATAAAAAGAAAAATATTATATAACCCACTAACCTTGACAGCCTTAATTAGCAGCACGCCTTTATTGCACATAAATCCTTTAGTTTGACGATTTCTTACGGACGCATTAGGCGGGGGCGGCGTGAATTTTCACCGCCCTCAAAGAGTGGGCGGCACTGCCGAAAAACGACCACCCTTTTTTATACTTTTATCCATTTTTTTTTGTTTTTCGTTTGGACAAGTCGGTCCCAGGGCGAAAAGCTCGAGCACGCACGCGATATGATAAAAAGATCGCATGCTATCGATGCATAAAAACATATAAACATAATAATTATGGATCGTATACGAGTGAGTTATAGGGCCAGAAATATCGGGCCGGTCCTGTATACGAGTGCTTATGCTGTGATTAGAGACCCAAGGATGAATACTTTGACGTAATTTAATGAATGCGCTCGGGGAATTCGTACGATTTACTATATTTTCGTATAATCCATTTATATATATATATATATATATATATATATATATATA
Organism: Leptonema lineaticorne; assembly: GCA_024500535.1. Classification (NCBI taxonomy): domain Eukaryota; kingdom Metazoa; phylum Arthropoda; class Insecta; order Trichoptera; family Hydropsychidae; genus Leptonema; species Leptonema lineaticorne. The sequence continues at coordinate 572,323 of JANIJI010000006.1, read as the reverse complement.
TATATATATATATATATATATATTTGTTATTGATATAAAAAACTGAACGAAATATTGTCTCGTTCAAAATATTGTATCGTAAATTTCAACTGAATTATAATATATATATATATATATATATATATATATATATAAATCGTATAAATTTTATAGTTTAATTTTTCATGCAAAAAATATTGACGAAATAAACTCGTATAACGGATAACAACCTATTAAAAAAATAGTAACCGTAAAAATATGAAGGTGTCGAAATTGAAGTTAACATTTGATTAGGGGGCAATGATGTAGGCGAGGGAATTTTCTCAGCACATATTTGCCCGTCTCGCCCGGGAGCCGTGAAGCCTTAAATAACGTGATATGTAAAATAAATTGAAGCTTTTGTGAAAGCTCGCGCCGTATATATAGACGGTCGTAAAGCTTCTTTCGCCAGGCTTCGTCAACGAAAAATACGACGCGGCACCGAGCGAACGTGCAATTTTTAATATTGGCGAAAATATTTTTTTGATACAAAAAAAATATATACTAAAATATTCTTGAGACATTTTAAAAATGACTAATATTCGATTCGTCTAATGTAAACATGTTATTTTAATATTTAAATATGTGAAATATTTTATGTCGATTAAAATTACTTGTTCACTTGGAATTGTTCAAATCTGTTTTATATTTTTATACGCTAAATATTTATTTTTATTCTAGAATATGTCAGAAATATCTAAAAATTCGGCAAATTTTATTCAATATACACACACATACACACACACATATATATATATATATATATATATATATATATATATATATATATATTACTACATTATTGTCGAAAAATTAAATATATAACAAATAAATTATTCTAATGTCATTTTATACGTAAGAATATAATAGTTTAACACATCTGATCTACGTATATGAAATAGTATCGTGCATCGCGCGATCAAAGGCCTTATCAGGTATTTCATAAACACGGCCCGTGGCCCGAAACGGTCCATTTTATTCGGAGCGCCGTGACTATCGTGATACGTTATTCGCAAAAGTCCTTTTAAAAATATATGTATGGTATATCTGTAATGAAAAATAATATTATATGAAAATATCATTATTTAGAATTTTAACTTAAAATTATATATATATATATATATATATATATATATATATATATATATATATATATATATAACGGCATAATTAAATCCATTTACTGCTCCGTATAGAAGTTGAAAAAAGTTCAAGACAATTTATCAACGTCAGTTATGCACATGCAAATCGTTTGCCAAACGGAACCGCGGAAGAAGAATAAAAAAAATAAAAATAAAAGGAAATAATAATAAAACGCTTCCCCAACATCTAGGAAAGTTTTATTAAGTTCACCTACACTGGTTTTATTTTATCATTCGGAACACGTTTCGTAATTTTAGAAAAGAAAAAAAACTAGAGCGGATGCGTGCATCAGTCACATGAGCGCTTCTCCATAAGGCGAAATAAATATAAATAATGAAAAGTCAGAAAGTGTAATGGAAGGGGTCACGGGGGTCTACGGAAAATGTTCCACTGCGCCTTTTTTAATATGTGAATGCAACGCAATATGTGCATATACACGCCCTCGAGGAATGCTTTTATTTATATTTATATTCTCGCGAGAATCGGAAAATGATCTTTTCATGGAAATCTCGTGCGTATATTAAAATTCAATTAATTTGAGAGCTCCTGCTTTTAATATTTTTTTTTATTATAAATTATACGCTTCTATGATCATATATTATATAACACTGTGATCAAAAAGTAAAGTAAATTTATTTATAAAGTGTATTTTTTTTTATTTTTTCTTCCAAATTAATTTAATTCCCGTCCGATAAAACACACTTTCACTAACTCTTTCCAGTCTTCGAAACAGTCGGAATAGCCTTCAAGATCTTCTTCGATTCAAAACGGCGTCCCTGCATTGTCCTTTTGCTGAATGGCCAAAGGTTGCTCGGAGCCAAATTAGGTGAATACGGTGATTGCAAAATGATATGAGTCGAGCACCAATGCAGTATGACACGTTGCATTATCGTTATGAAAGAACCAAGAGTTGTAAAAACACATTCAAATCGGAGATAATTAAACTTTATGACAAACAGATACTTGACAAATGTTATAGACAGTCCTACTCACCTAGGAAAAAAATACAATTTATCTACCTTCCTAATGTCTGGGAGTTTTAAATGACAATTTCACCTTATTTTTTGATCATAGTACTATATTCAAATTAAAGAAATATTGATATTCGTACAATGTTAAAAAATATAAAAATCGTTTCTATTATATAGTTTATTATGATACGAATGAAAATTGTTTATTATATATATTAAAGATGTTTATTCTTCCGGCGCTCGTTCATAACGGGATTAGAGCTAGTGAGCAAAATGAAAAATTATTCCCGCTCTTAAAAACAGGATTAACAGATCGTACAGGGACTAAAAAAGGGAGAGCAATCTTCCCGGCCACATATCCCGAAGAAAATTGCTTTATTTAAAACGGTCACGATCTTTAGCAATAAATATAAACGACAGAAACGGGAGAGATTACAATATATCAATAGGGAAATGGCGAGATTATCATCTGCTGAGACTTTTCTTGGCGTTGAAACGCACGCGAATAAGGTATGTACCACACTATAAGCGTCGTTTGACCTTATAAATCGAACGCTAGATTGCTATTGCAGCCAATTAACGCATGCTAATACATTCAGCCATTTAACGCGAAGACAATGAAATATGTTTTATATCATTTATAAAATTTCAATTTTCACACTATTAAAACAGTCCATCGTAATCCTAGTTGAAGAGTAGAAATAATACAAAAGAATTAAATTATTATTTCCACGCGGTTACATTCGAACACATTTGAAATGTAATTTAATTCAAACATCGTCTAGCCACTTCGCAATCGTCCTGTATATATATATATATATATATATATATATATATATATATATATATATATATATAACTATTGTTACTGCACGGCGACACTTTAACCGCAAAACTCGAAAACGACATTTAAACATTCGCAATTATTTAACCTCGACTCTTAAACTCTTCGTCCGAGACAAACGTACAAATAAATATATTCAACCATAAACATATATGGGATAAGTCGCAAGAGAAGAAGTATGAAAAAAGAAAAGGATAGAACGAAAGAAAAAAAAACAAACAGACAGATAGACAAACGAAGAGACGACTTTATTCGAACGAGCCAAGTTAAGTTTTTGCGGTTAACCGCATTAACTTTTTTATTCGTTCGTTATATAAATCTGCATTTATTTATTTGCGATGTATGATAGAGGACGACTATAAAAATTTTCATGTTCAAAAATCAGGTAATGGCGCGCTATAATTCAGATGTCGTCAACATTTTATTTATATAGTCGTATAAAAAATATTATATTAATCGTTTTTTGCAGAATAAAATATTGAATAAATACACGATTATATTTTAAATTTATTATATATATATATATATAAAATATTATATTACATATTTCAAATGTCATTGAATAAAAAAATCGGATATCTTTCAAATTCTTTAAAAATCAAATACGTCTCTTCGAGTACCGGAAATTGTGAAAATATTTTATAAATAAAATTATACAGAATAACAGTATGAAAATATATTTCGTTATTATATCGTCTAAAAAGCATATCGTTAAGTTATATTATTAGAATATATATATATATATATATATATATATATATATATATTTATATATAGTATATAAAATATATGTTGATCCGTATGCATATTAGTGCAGTTTGACAATTTAATGTCATTCAACTGACGAGAATAATATATATTGCCTACTTCCATATATAAGTACACGGTAATATATAATAGCATTGAACACAATTGACAATTGTCTTCATCGGCGTCATGACATATTGTGTATATCGTCGTTGATATATTATTACACGTATATTATAATTCGATAATGTGCATGTGCATGTTGTGTGACGACGCCTTAAATTTGATCGGGAAAAAAATCGATGAATATTTATATGTATATATTATATTAAAAAATATTTTTTTAGTTTCTGATTAATCACTTAATGCTCGGGTTTTTTTTTTCTCAAAAATGTGATTATGAACATTAAACTCTTTATTTTATATTTTGAATTTATGAAAATAAAAAAAAAGATATCTAGCGTCCAACGAGTGTAGATCGTTCATGTATTATTACCAATAATAAACGAATTGAAACCTACGAGCAGGGCTCGGGTTTGTGCAAATTATTTTAAATTAAGATAATTATAATATATTATATTTAATAGTATGAAAACGCATTGTATTTTAATATATTTTTAATAATTCATAATGCTTATTTTAAGTAAAAAAAAATATTTTTTAGATTAATATATTTTATATTTAAGAGAGATGATGCGAGTCTCACAATAGATGAGATGAAGTGAAAATTTAAATAAATTTCAGACGAAAATATAAAATATGATTTCTCCTAAGATTTGAATAAATTACATAACTTATAATACAAATTTTTCTCACTAAGACTTACGTATATATATTTTTATAGTTCTAAGAAAAAAAGTTTAAAGAAACTTGATCTAAGCATAAACATATATATAAATTAATTGCGTGATGAAAATGCAAATATTCATATTCGACCATAAATATTAAAAAAAAATAAAAAAACTACACTGAAATTAAATAATTAATTAATATACGAAACATTGTAGGAAACATTAAATTTAATGGCAAATATTTTTTTTTCTATCTCGCTGATCGGTACTGAACCGTATTATTATTTCGTTCGCGTCGTAATATACAATATTTAATTATGTTTTATTAAGATATATAGATTGTTTTAAATATCATATATCGCACGAGTGAAAAACCGGTTTTGCGAATAAATTAATTAATTAATAAGAAAAATATCGCGCGAAATTAATGTGTCCGAATAAATTGGTACGCGAAACATTTTGTTAACGTTTTGTTTTATCAATATATTCTATTTATTTCTATTATTATTCTATATTTCTAAAATTTTAATCATATTTTTAATTATAAAAATATATTCTTATATATTATAAAAAATTGTATTTATTTATTTTTTTTTGATTCGGATGAAGAAATGATTTTTAAGATTTAATATATAATAAAATTGTCGTTTAAAAATAACGGTTAAATTGAATTTACGGTATTTATATATAAAATACAGAATATCAAATGTTTAATATGAAATAGAAATTTTTGACACTGGTTTCACAGAGCACGAATTTTACACGTGACTTTCGTTACGTCATGTATATGTCTCGATTTGGACATAGATTTGGAACCGTTATAACCGTGTATCACATAAAATACGTATTGTGCATTATATGTTATATGTGTGTATGTATAATGTGTTGAAAAGCCAACGGATACAACAGCATCAAAATTTAAGTAAAATATTTTCACATTTTCTTGAGAAATGTAATGTAAATAATTGACATTCTGATATCCTTTGTAGATTTCTTTAAAATTAACTAATGATGATTACTTCAATGTTCTTTTTGGTAGATTGAATGGTGAACTGAGCCTTATATAACTATTTTCTGATTATGGGTCCATATATGAATGAAAAGAGATTCTACAGCCTATCATCAATGTGGCTCCAATATAGATAATACCAAAAAAAGCTTTTATGAGATTTTGAATCTGGATTCGATTCGATTGCAACAAGGATAATGATGGATATGATCATAATGGTTTAACTTTACTTCCTCTGTCATAAAAATTAAGGAATCGGAGAGGGTTAGAAGGTCAACCAGATAACGTTACGATTTGAAACACAGATTAACTACGTCCGAAAGACTAGACTTAACTGACAAAGCAAAGGCATTAAGATGTCTCCTAGATGCGGAATAAAAACAGGCAGATACATCTAAATAATGCTATTCCACTTCAAAGCTATTAGAATTGGGATTTTAGTAGATTTTATGATCAATATTATAATTTTTACAATAGTTTTTTTTCGAGATTGCCTTCTCGAATACTTTTGTATTACGGAACATCTTGCTCAGGTGGAATGAAAAGTTTGATGATATTTGTATCTGGGATCGAATTTTGAGTGAGCTCATTCTATACACTTATATCATACGTCTTATAAGAGTTTGGTACGTATTTATATATATTTATATTTGTTAATAAAGGCGTGTCTCGTAGTCTCGAGCGACCTTTTGGCGTCAGTCTACGGCTTTTGGATGTGATGGACGCTCAGCAGGAAGCCCCAATAGCGTAGCTACGAGCTCGACCCGCATACAAATCAAGACCCAACCTCTTGGTATTCAAACAAAATATCATTTCACCTTCTCTTTTATTGTTCCGACACACACACACACATACACACCTATGCGAGACCGCAAATGACACGATTGTGCCGCAATGTCTCGGAAAAAGAACGCCTCTTCTCGATTCAACATCGACAGCTTCGCAGTCGTTAAAATTCGGTGACGAATTTGTTTATATATTGATCCATGTCACCGTTCTTCAATTTTCACAATGACTTTTTATCATCGAATTTCACGTGCATAATGTACATTTATTTGAATTGTGCTACACTGCTGAAAATCGAATTTATTATTAAAATATAGTGATTTATTTCAAACACGTACATTTATTATTATGAATGCGATACAGAACATGCATAATTGACTCAATATTTAAATGTCATGAACGATAATATGCATCTATGAAAATCGACCGTGATTGATGCTGCATAAGCTATGCCTTTTTTCAGTAAAAAAAAGAAACGACTATTATATATTATTACTGACAACTTATTAAAACTCGTCTTATTTGCTCATTCGACTGCACATTCGTTTAATGAATTAGCATTTCAACATGTTTTTGCATAGCCTTTTGCTTTTAATCAGTGAGGTCTCGTAAAAAATATTTTTTGAAAGATTGTTGTAAAATATGACCGGTTAAAATATAATTTTATAATTACTAAATTATATAGATACAATTGACAATTGAGATACTACTGTGATCAAAAAGTATTACATACTGCGCTGGTTTTTCACGTATTTTTTGCCAAAAACTCGACTGTTGTCGTTCCACAACCACCGTATTCGCCTGATTTGGCTCCGAGTGATTTTTGGCTATTCAACAAACCAAAAAGGCCAATGCGGGGACGCCGTTTGACATGATTGAGGAGATAAAAACCGAATTGAAGAAGGTCTAGAAGGTTATATCGGAAAAAGACTATTCCAACTGTTTCGAGGACTAGAAAAAGCGTTGACATAATTGCGTTTTATCAGATGGAAATGATTTTGAAATGGATGTAATTGATTTGGGAGAATAAATAAAGAATTTGTATTTTATAAACAAATTCACCTTACTTTTTGATCACATAGAAAACAAGTAAAATCGATTTATCACGCGCGAAAAATAATTTGATATTGAATTAAACTATAGTATTTTTTATAATTGAACGGCACCGTTTTATTGTAGATCATATTTTTTAATTTCATCTCTTAAAATCATATAAAATATATTAATTTCATTATTTTTCTTATGAAAATATAAAAACATAATTTTTGAATGAGCTGCCACTGTTTTTTCTTTTAACGATCGCACGATCTTCGTCCGAAACGGCATTTATTATTCATTAATGTCAATTTTTTTATAATAATTCGGTTAATGATACCTTTTCGAAATTAAAAGTAACCCATATTTTTTTTGTGCTCAAACTATCATTAATCAATTGTATAATATATAATCCCCCGAGAGCGTTCTTCGATTCACAATATTTATTCCATTAATAATGTTTATACGTGAATTAACGCCGATTCGTTCGGCGGATATTGATTTGAATAATGCTTTATTTTTTTTCCTATTCCATTCTTAAAGCTGAGATTTATTTATTTTAAGAATTTATATGTAAATTTATAGATTTGCATTTATAGACGAGCATTAATGAATATATAGATAGTTGCGATGGATTAGTTAATAACACGCTCAATTAATAACTAAACGGAAAACAGAAAGAATTTTTTTTATATATAAAATAATCAAATAATTATTACAAAAAAAATATATATATGCAGTTTTATGAATTTATTTTTATAACGTGCATAAATAGCAACCGAACGAAATGTATTTTAATATATAAAGCAGATTTTAAGCGATTTTATTCCGACTATAATATAATTTTGCGGCCGTTAAAACGCTATTAAATCATTTAACGAACGTCTATTTAAAATATAACTCGGCAAAAATAGCAATAATAATAGTTATAAAGTGGAGTAAAAGAGGATTAAAGTCGGAGGAGTCGCGGTAAAATACAATTTTAATCCGCTTACATTATTTGCTGCAACATAGGTCAGAAAGAGTATTAGAGCTCGAACGACAGATTATATTATTATACCACTTTAACTATTGTTCAAAAAAAAAAAAAAAAAAACCTTTACACGCTACAACTATAAGCAACGGATTATTTTGAAGTGAAAAAAATCTCTATACGTCTGTTAATAAATAGTTTTATATTTCTATTGATGAATGAACGCTGCAAGTTTTGAATCTATATTTTTGGTGGTCATCAGCGGTTCATCTCTCTAAAAGTTCTGTTATTTCTTATAAATGTAATCTATGTCTATTCTTTCTAATATGCTTTACATATTAGAAAGAATACTATAACGAAGACGCCGTTTTGACACGATTGAGGTGATAAAAATCGAATCAAAGAAGGTCTTGACGGCTATACCGGAAAAAGACTATTCCGATTGTTTCGAGGGCTGGAAACAGAGTTGGCAAAAGTGCGTTTTATCGAATGGGGATTAATTTGAAGGGAATGAAATTGATTTGGAAGAATAAATAAATAATTTACATTTTATAAATAAATTTAAATTCCATCACTTTATCTACATTTTACTAACAATTTCACTTATAGAAATTGAAGAAAAAATATTCTTAAGTTCAAATTTGAACACATATATGGTATAAAACAATTACACGACATTCCGTGACAAATTCTAATCGTTTAAAACGCACCGATTAAAACACGATCGATTAACCACCGAACGGAGAAGGGAGGGGGAGGGGGAGTAAAAAAGCGATTTTTATTTTTACACTTTAAAAGGGGGGGGGAGGGTACGCTGGCATACTGATTTTTTTTAATATAACATGAGCAAAATCGCGTGTCAAAATAAAATAACTCCGGTTACGATTATTATTTCGATTTGCCCGACACTTCGCCGCCTTTGCGAGGCAAGGTTACCTTGCTTTTTTGTCCGGGTCCACCGCAGCGGAATAATTATTGTTTTACCGACGAGAAGAGCAAAAATAAAATAAATAAATAAATATATAAATAAATATGTATATAAATAAATAAATAAAAAATACGGCAAGTGCTGCACACGATCGGCATAAAAATTAAATCCAATAAAAATAACGCAATATATAAAATAGTAAGAAAAAATAATAAAGAATAATGTGTGTAAAACACCTGGCGTAACTATTGCTAATTGATCTCGACCGTGTCTAGGTCGAATGGATAAAAAATCGTTTTGCTAAAAATCAAGATCGGACAGGTTTAATTCCAGTTATTTGCGTGTGGTGAAAAAAAGAATGCTGAAATTATATGGAAGTTCGGAAAACGAAACGATATAGTTGACGAGAGTCAAATTTTTGTATTAAACAGATATTAAACCAGGCATGTCAAACACGAGGCCCGCGGACCGCATGTGGCCCGTCAAAATGATATGCGCTGTTTTTGATAACATATGTAAAATTAATATTCAGAAGTAAATTTTGTTTTTTTTATTTATAATTAATTTGCAGTTTAATAAAAATGCAGTGTTCAATTTAAATAAATAATAATAGTGATATTTTGATTATAAAGCTTGACACGCTTTTAGTTGAAACTTGCGGCCCACGGTATAATGCATGAAACTCATGCGGCCCGCAATATGCTATTAGTTTGACACGCCTGGAGTAAACCATGACATTTTTAATATTTATCTCTCATATTAATAATTGAAAGTTTTCGTAAAATATTGGAATTTAAATCTTTCTTGTAATCGATAATATATAAAAGTTTTTTTTTTATTTAAATTATAATAAATTAAAATTAAATGCCCTTTAATTTTTCTAAGATTGTTTCAATCGACTCTTAGATGATTATTGTTTTATTTAACATTATTTTATAATAGTTATTAACAAAGATTTTGGTTATTATCATCAAGATGCTAATATTACACTTGAAATACATTTATTTTGACTATATAAAAAGTGGTTCTTTATCAATAAATATTATACGATATTTATAAATAAATGTTTCGAAATATTTCACATTTTGCTATTTCAAAATTTTCATAATAATAATGTATAGAAAAAAAAAAAGAAAAATTGCTAACGTTGACCTTGCTTTTCATTGCACAAATGCAGGAAGATCTTGAAACGGTTTCGCAATATAATTCGTATGCGGTGCACCCGAAAAAAATCGGCGCTCCGTCCGTGTCTGTACTGCAATTTTTTTCCAGCGGTTTTAATAATAACGCGTTCGTTTCGAAACAAATTACGTCTGGTTTATTTAATACAAAACAACGCGGTTAGAATACAAACTGTGTGTAATTGAAGTTATGTTTTGAGTTCCTATTTTTTTTTGTTTTCATTCTGTTTAAGTAGCCATTAAAATTTGACCGACTCGAATACTTATTATCGGAATGTAATTTCGTATTCTTGATATATATATATATATATATATATATATATATATATATATATAAATCGGCGGCGCTACAGTTCGTGGAGGCCTTGGCCTCTCTTTTGAATTTCCTGGTGAAGTTTTTTTTTAGATTTTAATACAAAATTTCATGTTAATTTTTTAGTTTTCCACACATATTATTATTTGTAACTAATTATTTTATAATTTATTTAGTACTTAAATTATTTATAATTATTATGAACTAGTATATAAAAGCATAATTATTTTCATTTATCTATTAATTCATTTTAATATTTTTTTCTATATATTATTATAATATTTGAAAATCGCGAAATCTTATATAATTAAATTTATTTGTGATATTCATAAGAAAATTATATTTAATTGTGTTATTTGAAGAAAAAATATTTTTTTCATTTATCTGTTTATTTATGTAACGATACATGTAAATAATTAAAAAAAAAAACATTAATAAAAATGAAAATATTTGAGAAATGCCGTCGTAAAATAATTATAGTATAATAGTAGGCTCGAGGTCAATTGAAATAATTAAAAACATCGTTTATTTTCTAATATATTAAGTAAAAAATTAAATAAACATGAGTGTTATTTGAAAAAGACGCCTACTAATCGTCCAAAGTAAACTTTTCACATATTATCGTTAAAATATAAGTATTTACTTTTAAATTGCAGTTGAAAAACGAGCGAACATTATACATTTATGTATTATATATAATGTATTAAATATAATAAAAATAATATAATGTAATATACAATTGTTGAGCATGAATAAAAATGAAAAATATTTATGAAGCGCGTTTCGAATTCGTGTAAAATAAACGTATTTAATGCCAAAGAAAACCGTGTTCACTCGTATTTATTTATTTAAATAATTTATTTAAATGTAATAATAATATATTTATTTTGTATTTATGTGTGTTCGGATGCATAATTTTATTACGAAATTATGACACGTTTCCTGCTGGCCTTCGATGACAATGATTAAAATTGAACGTAACGCTAATAAACATTTCGCACTCAATTTACGATTCATATAAATCGAGTGCAATATCTAAATCGAAGCTTCTCAAACTTAATAATATAAATATAATTATATAAATTCTTTACAATAAAAATAATCTGTGTCAATTTGTAAAAATTGATAATTGTATGATCTTAACACTGTGATCAAAAAGTAAGGTGAATTTGTTTATAAAATATAAATTCTTTTTTTATTCTTCCAAATCAATTACATCCCCTTCAAAGTAATTTCCGTCCGATAAAACGAACTTTTACCAACGCCTCAAACGGATAAAATAGTCTTTTTCCGGTGTAGCCTTCAAGATCTTCTTCGATTCGGTTTCTCAAATATTTAAAAATACAGTTTTTTTTTAATTTTTAAATTGTCAAAAAAATTATTATATTTTTTAACAATTATAATGATCTACGTAAATTGATAACCGCTGTTTCAAACGAGCAGTCATAATAAATTATAATACATTATGTGTATAAAATATTTTATATGAATTTAACGAATTATTTTTTATATAATGTATTTTTCAATTTGACATATTATACAGAATTTAATTATAATTTATTATTATTATATATTTATAATATGTTAAATGAAACTTGTCAATATGAATTAACACACCCAAATTTTTCATCATTTTTTTTTAAAACTGATGTTTGATTATTATTTTTTGAATATCAATAATATATATATTATATGTAATATATTATTATTTTTTAATTTACATAATTGAGTGGAAATATTTCTACAATATATTTTTTATTCATAAAAATAACTTTTAAAATAATTCAATTAACGTTTAACTATCAGTAAACTATTAAAATAAATATATAACTATGATAACGTTAAAGTTTAATAAAGAAATGAATCAATTAATGCCATCTATAGTTAACGGTTAACAATTTATGTATTAATCCGTATTAAAACTGACGTTACTTAATCTAAATGATACTTTAAAATTTAATCTACAAACAATTTTTAATGATAAATTGTAACGAATTTATAGATCTAATCATTTCATACATTTTTTTATTAAGTTTTAATTATATAAATATGTTCAATGAAAAAATAATTATTATAAATTGCGATATTTCAAAACCTGAATCGAGACTTTTCTTATATAAATTCTATTTATAAATTTATGTTTCTTTTAGATGAGTAATTATAGTTGTTAATATATGTTTTCTATGATTTAAATATTCGATAATTTTTTAAGGTCCATCGAAAGTCAGCACGATAAGTCGGTTCGATTGAAAAGTTACCGGACATATTAACAACATAATTATGCTAATTTATATATATATATATATATATATATATATATATATATATATATATATATATATATATATATATAGATAAAATAATAGACAAAATGAACAAGCTCACGATACATATGTTACATTCATTACGCTGTAAGTCGTGTGTAATTTTTATAAACAAAATATCAAACACATTGATTACTTCCTGCACTTTTTTTTCAACTATTGTGTGTATGTATATATATATATATATATATATAAATGCGGGTTTGAACGTGATTAAAATGTTTTAAACAGAATCTTTGCAGTGCTTCTCAAACTGTATATTAAAAAATAAAATTATTTGTATATAAGAAATATTTCTTAAATTCATTTCAAATATTAAAAGGTTATTACTAATCTCAATATACTCATTATAAGCATATACTATTGTGATCTAAAAGTAAGATGAAATTGTCATTTAAAACTCCCGGGCATGGCTCCGTACGACTTCTGGCTATTCAGAAAACTCGAAAGGCTAATTGCAGGGACGCCGTTTGGACACAATTGAGGAGATGAAAACCGAATCGAAAAAAGTTTTGAAGACTATACAAAAGGTTTTGAAGAAAAAATGCATTTTATCGGACGGGGATTACTTTGAAAGGGATGAAGTTGATTTGGAAGAATAAATAAAGAATTTACATTTTATAATCAAATTCACTTTACTTTTTGAACACAGTGAGAGTTCATTATTCGATTAAATCAAGATTTCTTCTATTAAATTTTAATGACGTTCATACATCAAACACATATTAAACGCGTACATTTAAACACACACACACACACACACATATATATATATATATATATATATATATATATATATATATATATATATATATAATAGAGCCGTGGATAATCGACGATCTACTTTTGTCTATAAATTAATATATACGAGGTTACCGAAGCCGAATTACACATCTAGAAGCACGAACATTTTCGTATTATTTTCCTGTTACGTGACTGTATGAAATTGATTATCAATTTTTATTTTTTTATTTTCGCCTCGGTGTTTTCAACGTACGCTTAAATTGTGAATAATTACATTCGAGCTACCTGTTTTGAGCTCTTGGATTAATATATATATATATATATATATATATATATATATATATATATATATATATATATATATATATATATATATATATATATATATATATATATATATATATATATATATATATATATATATATATATATATTCGAGTCGAGACGAGAGCGAAAAAATTGATAAAAAAAAATGGAAGCAGCGGGAACTCGTTCGGATTTATTCGTGTCAAATTTTAAATTACGCGTACGTTTTTTGTAATATTCCGACGAGGATGTTGGAATATGATGGATGTACGTGAGTTTGATTGAATTGAATCGTATGTGTGTGTGTGTATGTTATTTGAAATGGAATAAAATTATTGTATATATATATATATATATATATATATATATATATATATATATATATATTAACGTGTTAATTAGTTGTATATTATTGATTTATTATATATTTTATAAATTATTAAAAAAGTGATTAGCCACATAATGCATTAATTTTATATATTTCAACCTCATAAATAATTCGTAATCTATGAATAAATAATTGTTAAAAAATAATAATTAAAAAGAAATTAAAAAAAAAACTTGTTTATTATGCATAATAATTGTAGGCTTTCACAAAATTATAAAAAAAACAAGATGCCGTCGAAATAAATTTTGAGAAGCGCTCTATCACGCTTTTGTTTCCCCTCCCCCCCATTGCGAAAATGTCAACACGTGAATAACGTGCGTATGTGCGTACGGACATTCATTTTCTCTTTTATGCCCCCCCCCCCCAAAAAAAAAGAAAAAAAATGTGGAAAATAAAGTGCGCGTGCATATCGAGAAACATAAAAACGACATAAAAGTAGAATAATTTCACGCAATGACATAAAAAAAAACTAAAACGTTTTCGTCTATCATGTGAAAGGTGAACGAAAAATTTCCCATGCTTTCTATAGAAATTCAGGTGTTGAAGTGTTTTGTAAAAATTCATATATTCGTAATATTGTAAATTATATTTTTTTTTCATATACTATATATATATAATACTGTGATCAAAAAGTAAGGTGAATTTGTTTATAAAATCTAAATTCTTTATTTATTCTTCCAAATTAATTTCATCTGTTTTAAAGTAATTAAAACCCACTTTTGCCAACTCGCTTTTTCCGGTCCTAGAAACAGTCGAAATAGTCTTTTTTCCGATATAGCTTTCAAGACCTACCTTGATTCAGTTTTTATCTCTACAATGGCCTTTTGAGTTTTCTGAATAGCCAGAAGTCGTACGGAGCCAAATTGGGCGAATACGGTGAAAAAAATAATAAGCGGAAGTGCGATTCTTATTATCCGCTATAACGGTATAATTATTGTCAAATAAGATTTTCTACTCTAATGGCAGTCGAAAAACGAAAATTCTCTTTACCCGCATAAGATATAAGAGAATAGGATTAAAATATCATACGAAATGAATATTTTAAGTTAGAACGTGTTGAATGAAAAAAAAAAGAAAATGATTTGTCTGAGTCAGCTTCTAATACGTTCGACGTATTTCGACGTCAATCGTTACAACCCCAGTTAAATCGGGGGATGTAACGATGTAAAATCGTATCCGAGATTTTAGACGTCCACGGCTCAGTTTAACCGGGAAATTCGAAAGGGCGGCACACGATTCGAATCGGTAACCGGTTCACGTCTTCGGGGGTTTCGAGATTTTACTGCTGAGCACAAAAGCGCCATAACTAATAGTCGTTTTAAACTTGATCTAAAATAAAAAAAAAATAAAAAAAATAAGAGGGAGCTTGACTAGCTACCGTCTGAGGGTGCTCTAGGTCGGATTCGATTTTATTATGGTGGAGGTTCTAGCTTTTAAATGCCCTACGACCGATTTATTGCCGGCTCATTATTATGCGATAAATCGAACCCGATCGGCCGTAATAAGGTTTGATCTGCGATTAATAGCCGCTCGTTTTCCGTTTTTCACATTATTTTTCCAAGTTGTGTTTACGTTCTCTGCTTTTAATTTTATTTTCACCCATCTTATTTCGAAATGTCATAGAAAAAATAAATAATTTTTCATATTTATATAACTAAAATTATCTATTATAATATCTTAATAAATTTAAATCACTTGTATATATATGTATATATATATATATATATATATATATATATATATATATATATATATATATATATATATGTGTGTATGTATTTTTTGGAAACATTTAATGCTTTTGGACGAGCGATGTTCGTGCGCGCCCGATTGCACTAACCCGAGCCCTGCTCGGGTTAGTGCAATCGGATCGATATAGTTGATAATGATACATGAACCATCTATACTCTTTGGACGCTGGATGTCATTTTTTTTATTTTTATATAAAATGTACATTTGAAATATAAAATACAATAACTAATAATTAAATTTTTGTGAAAAAAACTCAAGAATTAAGTGATTAATTCAAAAATGAGTTTCATTTTAAAATATATATGTATATAAAAATTAAATTTAAATCACTAACTTAAATTAAAAATAAATTTATCTTTAATATTTACCATATATACTAACTATTATTTAATATATAGTTTATTTGAAATACTTGAAAATTTATATTCTCAATTTTATAGTTTAAAATATTTTTTTTATAATATAGAATTTTCTACGTAAAAATTTTCAGTCACGTCTATGAGCTTCGTAAAAAAAAATATCTACAATTATCAATTTAAAATTTAGAAATATGCAATTTAAAAATTAAAATGTGCTAATAGAGAAGACTTCATCATATAAATAATGAATTAGGAGCAAAATAAATATATACCGTTTTCCTATTATAGGGGTCGTTTTGTTTACTTACACCCCCTGAAATCAGACAGTCTGGTACACACATAGACCAACACACACA
Source organism: Leptonema lineaticorne (assembly GCA_024500535.1). Taxonomy (NCBI): domain Eukaryota; kingdom Metazoa; phylum Arthropoda; class Insecta; order Trichoptera; family Hydropsychidae; genus Leptonema; species Leptonema lineaticorne. The sequence continues at coordinate 555,355 of JANIJI010000006.1, read as the reverse complement.
CACACACACACACATATATATATATATATATATATATATATATATATATATATATATCAGTTTACGAATGTGTTTGTGATGTAAATTCGTTACTAAATCGCCGCTTCGCATGCAAACGTCACTTGCGTTGCACTTTATATGCGCACGTGTATCTACAAATGTTGCATATCTGACAAATAACGTTTACGGCGTAACGTTGTTTGTCGACGCGTTACAGACACACGAACACTCGCACACTTCGTATGTACCCAGGAATATATCAACGTGTACTTTAAAATGTTCTATTACACACACACACACACACAAAAAGAACAAGTACATTTTGTTTTATAATAGATTTTTGTTTAAAGTCGACTCGAGTACACAACTTTTAAACATATATTCGAATGAGTTCTAATATCAATTAATGCTCGGGTTTATTCCACAAAATATATAACTATAAATATGAATTATTTTATTTTATATTTCAACTGTACATTTTATGTAAAAATAAAAAATGATGTTCAGCGTCCAATGAGTATAGATCGTTCACATATCATTATCAATTACAAAACAAGTTGAAACATACGAGCAGGGCCCGGGTTTTTGCAATCGGGCAAGTATAGCGTGCGCGAGCAGCGCTCGTTTTAAAGCATTAAACGGTTGACCACTTAATGCTTTAAAACGAGCGCTGCTCGAGTACACCACGCTTGCCCGATTGCACAAACCCGAGCCGAGTTCTTAATATATTAGTTCACCGATGTATATTTGCATTCGTTTTTATACAATCGTTAAATTTTTACTATATATATATATAATATGTTATTTGAGCGTATTTTATCCACATACAGATAAAAATTCTTATGACATGACCGTATCATAATAGATTTTTCCGAATGATTTTTGTGTATTTATCGATTTTTTATTATTTTTACCTCTCCCCCTCCCTCTTGTCTCTCTTCTTCGCCGTATCGACAAGTGTACCACAGCATCCGGTAAATAATAATTTATTACGTACTCGTTCGTATGTACGAGTCGTAAAACTTTTGGCAATCTTTTATGACAGGGGTTGTTGTTACAATCCGAACGATTTCGTGAAAATCCGCATGAAATATACAGGATTCGTATGTCATCTGAAATATATATATATATATATATATTTTATTTTGCTTATATTTTTCCTTTTGTCATAGCAATAAAAAGGAGAGTCGTTGAAAAAAAATTGAACTTCCATGTAAAATTCGACGCTAGTAAAATATAATATCGAAATATCGTATTTCTTTCCTTTATTCATTTATAATATAATATTAACATAAAAAAAATATTTTTTTATTAATATATATTAATAAAATATAAATTTAAACCGTTACATTTTTTTTGTTGATAAAATTACATTGTAGAAACATCATATAAATATATTGTGTTATTTGAATGTTACGTTTTTTACACGGTTAACACGTCAAATTTGATCCGGATTGATCAAAGGGTTTCGCAGTACACAAATAGGTGTCATTACTAGTGTTAAACATCAAACAACATAAGGGTAGATCACTGTTAAGTGTCAAACTAATTGTCAACGCTGTATAGTTTGTTAACAGGTATCGATCGAGTTTAAATTCTGTTTTGAACGAATTTTATTAACCATCAAAATAACTAAAAATATTTCAAATAATTTTATTATATTTTATAGATATATATAGTTTTTATTTTTCGAAGCTAAAAATAATCATATTTGTACAGAGTTTAGCAAACAATATGGCTATATCGATAATAATCAAAATTATGATAATAATGAAAATTGAATGAGACATATCGCTGTGACTTAATGTATAGTACGCAGTGTCGTAATTTGAATTCTGGAAAATCGCGTCGTTATTGTAATATTATTTGTCGTGAGCCTAAATAAAATGTACTCGAAAAGACTGAAAGAGAGACTTCGAGTAATTTTATCGTGTCTTATATTGGTTATACGTCAGAGTTTCTCAATTGTTGCAAAAAGAGTATTTTTAATTTAAATATATTAAAAATTAAAAAAAAAATCATTTTAAATTAAAAAAAAACATTCGTTTAAAAAAAATCAGTAATGCCGCAATTTTTTTTTATAATCGTTGTGTAGCGGAATCCACCGACGCGCATTTTGAGAAACACTGACAAAGACACTTGCAAACGTATTCCAATTATACGAAATATTGTAATACAATATTGCGCCTACTTTCTCGCAAAGGACAAACGGGTCAAATTCGAATCTTCCATTAACAATTTCAATTACGATCGTAACGTAATTTGACGTTACGCGATATGACGAGATGAACGTAACCGTGAAACATTCGAGGTCTACGATTTCCAACGAATTTTATTTTTATCGCATGCAATAAACGAATCACAATATTGCTCATTATACTGTCGCAGATAGTAAACAATATTCAATAAAAAATACATCATAATATCGAATATCTCATTATTATAATTTTGGCATACTTTTTTTTTTCATCGTTCGAAATGTACCATATCGAAATCGTTATACTTGTGATAATTATAATTAAATTGGCTCACTAAAATCTTCGCCACTTTATGCGGGCAATAATAATAAACGAACTTTTTATAAGCCGGTTATCTGACGTCGATTTTATGGTTAATTTTCAAACATCCGAAACCGTTACCATATTTAGTAATACTCTCTAAAAGTTATTATGTTCACTTTTGTGCACCGTAACAGGTGTTGTCAGAACACTTTTATCGAACGCTCCGATAGATCAAAGGCCTCCAAATTGCTTTTCAATTAAAAAAAAAATTGAGCTTTTGTGTACGTCGTGGAAATTTCGCATCCATTATTTACTATAAAATTTCGCTGCCAATTTGGGTCAGTGACTCGCACTATACGGCGATATTTTATTTATTTATTATTCACATATTCTTCGATCGTTTTGTTATTGAAATGGTGGCGAAAGAAAAGCTTTATGTCGATTGATTGACGCTTGATGGACGGCAACGTTTTCGAAATGCGTAAGGGCATCGTTTAAAAAACAAAAATACGATATTTTGTCCGGATAATGTATTATATATATATATATACATATATGTATTTTTTGTTCCGGTTCATGTGTATATATACAGGTGCGATCGTTAATAGCCGTCCGATTCGCGTTTTGAAATTGAATCGATTCTAATGAAAATTACTAATTTGAATCTGCGATTCGTCCGACGGCACGAACGATTTGAAATCGTTGTAACATAACTGCTAAATTGAAATTGGATCGAAATTATATACGAGATTGTCGGAGCACAAAGGATGTACAAATGAATGAAACTTGATTTTGAGTAAATGACGTTTAATACGAATTTTCTGTTGTGATTGAATTTGAAAAAAATAACAATGCATTAAAATTATTATTGAAAAGCGAGTAAATCTTATAAGAAAGATGAGTGGATGAATTACAATTTTTTTACCAGTTAAAAAATTTTCATTTCGAATTGAATAATTTTTTTACTGCACACAAAAGTTTTCAATTTAAAACAGAAATTTACACACAGAACAAACAAACAAACAAACGTGAATTCACGTAGATAAAATGAAGGTGTTTTCATTACCGACAGTCAAAAACAAAAGTCGTGATAATCAAATGAGGTAGCAACACATATGCAAATGTTTCATAGAGACAAATAGGAAAATCGTGCAATTTGATTTTCAACAAGTTTTTTCCACGCACGTGACACAACTTTCAATGTATAATACTATTAAAAAAAACAACAACAACATAAAAAAATACATCGCTACGTGTTGCGCAATTTTAAAAGTACGATAATAAACAAGCGTTTGTACGATATATATAATACTGTGATCAAAAAGTAAGGTGAATTTAGTAAATTCTTTATTTATTCTTCCAAATTAATTTCATCCACTTTAAAGTAATCCCCGTACGATAGAACGCACTTTTGTCAACGCTTTTTCTAATCCTCGAAACAATCGAAATAATCTTTTTCCGGTAGTCTTCCAAACCTTCTTCGATTTGGTTTTCATCTTGTCAATCATATCAAAACGACATTATCAGATTGGCCTTTTGAGTTTGCTGAATAGCCAGAAGTCGCACGGAACCAAATCAGTCGAATACGGTGGATGCGGAACGATATGAGTCGAGTTTTTGGCCAAAAAGTCGCGAAGGATCAATGCAGTATGACATGGTGCATTATCGTGATAAATGAACCGAGAGTTGTAAAAGTACGTGTAACTTGGAAATAATTAAACCTTTTAATAAGCAGACACTTGGCAAATGTTACAGACAAACCTATCAATCTAGGAAAAAAAATACATTTTACCTTCTTTCCTAATACCTGGGAGTTTTAAATGACAATTTCACCTTACTTTTTGATCACAGTAGTGTATGAGAACGAAATAGTATTTTATGAAATTTATATATATATATATATATATATATATATATATATATATATATATATATATATATTTATATATATATTATATAACATGTGGGCGGTGGAAAATCTGCAAGGGTGTTAAATAAGTGGAAAAGGGTGTCGTAATCTAATTTGCAGGATCCGCTTTTAACGCGCGATCGGTACGCCGTAAAGGCGTCGAAAAACGAGGAGCAAAGGAAAATTTCAATTTTCCGAGACTTCGATTAACGACTATATAACGAATTAGATATGTAAAAATATATGGGATGCATGTACTATACGATAGGATAATATGTTTTCAAAAAGGGGGGGGGGGGGGGTTAATGAAATTTGTGAATTTGATGCATATTTGTAGTAAATTATTTATTTTACTACATGTCGTCTATATAAATAATATTTTTTTGCTCATTTCAGACAATTAAATCTGTACTGAATTTGTTATCAAAATAAAATCAGTGCAATTTAATAATAATTCATTAAAGCAAATAAGTAAATTTTGTAATTCGAAATTGACTCAAACTCTTATCTTCTTTCTGTGTTACTAGAGATCTTGGAGATTCTTATTTTGACTTATTAAACAAATCCATTCATCCATAATTATAGCTTATACTGCATCAATTTCATAATTCTTAATCCGATACTACGTAGTTTATTGATCAATGTAGATAGTAATGTTTTTATTTAATTTTTTTTCGATATTCGCCATTATACTGAACTAAATTAATATTGTGTTATATTTGAATATATTTCATTAAATAAATCTACTTAATTTTTAATTTCGATAAGAGATAATGAAAGACAAACACGAATGTTTATATAGTAATTAAGAACGACATGTATAGAACGAAATTAAACGCCTCAACGGCAAACAATAAGATAAGAAAACACTAGAAGCGTTGACTCTAAACGAAACAGAATAAACTCTAGAATAGTGAATAAATCCATTTAATTTATATTTATATATATATATGTATAACGTGTGTAGAGAAAAGTAACAGTGCAGTGGCACTTTTTAACATGGTCCTAATGGTTCGTCGTCGATAAATATTATCAGTTTTGGCGTGTTTTGTGTGTGCAATTAAAGCGCATGTCTTCCAGCTCCACGGCCCGGAATTAATTACGGGGCCGCGGTTTTACTGAAATTGTTCGTTTCCGACTTAAATATAATTTATTTGCGACGCGTTGCGACGCGACTAATTGCGGCGTAATCTGCCTTTTGTCATTGGGCCGTGAACGGGTCGCCTCATGCATATGCAATACAACGAATGGCGACGTCGGCCGCACGTGCGACACCGTCCGCGAAAAAGGTTGACGACGACTGGAATCACGCGATTCGCCCGACGCTTTAACAGTGATTTCTTAAATATATATATATATATATATATATATATATATATATATATATATATATATATATATATATATATATATATTAGTAAAATAAAGTTAGTCGGTTTTTAAAACACAAATTTAATACGAGTCAAGCGATATGAAATAATTTCAAAATTTATTAATATAGAAAAAATAATTTAATTTTGCAATAAAAATTTAATTGAAAATTGGTTATAAAATTGACTCTTTAATTATATTGATAAAAAATTCCGTGTCTTCTTCATCGATAATCTTTTTACTAAAGGTAAGTAATGTTTCAATCTTTTATTTTAGATGTTGGATAATTTTCTTCAATCTCTATAAAATGAAAATTTCAACTAGTACGACTGACGTCAGTATTGCCAATGAAAATCAACTTTTTTAAATATATATATGACTAAAGAAGAATGCATGATAAACTAAGATAAATCTGCTGTTTAAAATAAAAAATAAAAATCATTATATACAATCAAATCTGTTTTTTGTATGCGTGTTTTGTGCGATTCTTTTTTTTGTGCGGTATGTGCATCACAATACGACTCATTGTATTGGCATCACTGTTTTTGCTATCAATGTGTATGTAAATATTGCATCAGTCTATTTCATTAGTCATGTCCAATATTGGATCTTTTTGTATACGGTCCCCTTCTAACGCATTTTTTTTTCATATGTTGTGATAAAATTATTTACAAAATTTCTATCTACCGCACAAAAACAGGTTTGACCGTATATTAATTTTAAATATAAATTTAAAGCGGGTATAAATACAATATATAAATATCAAAATCAAACTAAGTACAAAGTTCTAGAAGCAATTCAGAGATAGTTAAGTAGCAAAAATACGTAAATCAAAAAACAACCACGGCAAAGTAACAATTCAACGAGCTACCGAAGTGAGTCCACGAAAGTGGGAATATCTGGTTGAGTACTGTGAGAAAAACGAGCATCCAGCACCGAGCAACAACAATAGTTTTTATAATAATTGCAGACGATAAAGTTGCAATAATAATCACGGACGGAAACTTAGCCGAGTGCCACTGGCGCAATCTCGAATTCTACCGAAGATATTAAGGGTGGAATTTGCCAATGGAAAAATATTAAGAACTCACCCTCATCCCTTCACGCTGCGGGAAATCCTCCGGGAAAACGTTTCGTAATAGCATTAAAAGTTCCGTTTTCCAGTGTAAACTTAATTATTAATAAAACCACACATAGTCTCCGGACTGCTACGAGTTAAATGCTCTAGCGAATATTGTTATTTTATACGAGTGGACCCGGCGTACGAAATTCGTACGTTTTATTATAGATTGTGAAATTATGTAAATATGCATGCCGTAAATAATAGGCTTTTATAATAGTGTAACTTATTAAAAATAAAGTAAAAAATATACACTCGATTATTTTTAGTTATATTAACACTAAACCTACAGACACTTCTTACATACATATTGCTACTGCGCGCGGTCAAAATGACCGGTCTATAAATTAGTCGACTATGGCTAATAGTCGATTTGTTGTTGAATGAATTTATAAATAAATAAAATAATGATTGAAATTTTATTGTATGTATATTTTAAGAAAAGTTGTAAAGTTTGCTAGCGATACGATAACGTTTAAATATGTTAAAATTGTATTAAAGTTTGAACGTGGTCAAATTGACCGGTAATGGTTGGTTTAATGTTAAATATAAAAAAAGTGATGTTGAAAAATATTATTAAACATTAAATAATAAATAATGGTTTTTATTTTGAAATCAGCAATAGAATATAAAGGTTAATAAATTTTTGAAAAATTAAGAAAATATAAAAAAATAATTCTCGTCTTTAATGACCTTTAAACAAAGCCATAAAAATAAATAGTTATAGATAGAACTTTTCACAGTTCGATATTTTTAAAAATTAAAGCATAATTAATTTATGATTTTTATCATTATTATACAATTCTTCGTATGATTTTTAATCATAGCATTAGAAATTCTATTTTATCTGATTGTAAGTTGAAAACCTAATCCACATAAATAGACGATAACATAATTGAAATCTACGCTCGACGCCCTTTAAATTTCACCGATTTAAAAAAAAAAAAGATCGCAGATTAGTACCGCGAAATATCCTGTTCACGACGTCGCAACGTTCGAAAAGTCGACGTACAACGAAGCAATTAGTCAATTATCCTTTCCTATACGTTTCCGTTACGGATAACTTCATCCAGAACGAAACATCCGCCGCTCCGGTAACTTTGCGTACACACCGACGCAACGTATAATTACCAACATTTAATAATTACAATAATATCACCTGCATTATTACATTTATTACCGGTTTCACTTTGGCGTTTTTTATCTTAGCCGTTGTTGTATATATATATATATATATATATATATATATATATATATATATATATATATATATATATATATATATATATATATATATATATATATATATATATATATATATATATATATATATATATACTAGCATTTTCCTTGTTTTTCATTGAGTTTTTTTTCAATGTTTTCGACGTCGCCTCGCGCTGCAAAGTGCATTGTTTTGCGACATTAAAAAAAAACGCTTTGTTCTGCTTTATGCGAGTGTTTTTATTTATTTTAGTTATTTATTCATAACATTAAGTTGTATTTAGTGGAAACGCATTTAAAGCCGTGTACGCGTTTATTGTATATTATAATTATTATATATTAGTCAGACTTCTTCGGCGTGTTTCACATCCTCGCAAACGAACAAAGGGGGGCAATTTAAAATTTGACTCGTTAATTATACGCTAAGCGGCATTTCGTGTCGTTATTACCATATTATGGTCCAATCGAGTCGTTATTTGTATATATATATATATATATATATATATATATATATATATATATATATATATATATATATATATATATATATATATATATATATATATATATATATATATATATATATATATATATATATATATATTTGTTTATTTATTTTTTTGCATTGAATATGTGCAGTAGTTGCGCTATCAGTTAATGAACAATTGCGATGCATATATCCGAAATGTTTCCGACCTCCTCGACGTTTAAAGTGTTAAAATTAAATGAAAATATCCATATAGGTTAAAAAAATGTATGATAATAATTATCCATTCATCGTTTTATTATAATAACCGTTGAAATAATATTAAGAATTAAAACGTGGATTTAGTCATTTGAAAAAAAAATAACACGAATCGCAAAAAAATAAAACGGGCGTACTTAAGCCCCGTTAATTCGTAGTAACTGAAGGGTGAAATGGTTTGAATTAATCAAAAGTTTTGAATTAATGAGAGTCTAGTATAAAAGCCGGGGCCTTCTGCATGGAGTATTGAAATAAAAGCGTGTTTATACACTTTAATTGAATCGGATTTAAATACAGTAGGAAAAATCTTTACATTATATCATAACTCGTGTACTCCATTTAGTATTTACAAGGAGTTGTAAATATGTTTCAGAATTAAAAAATAGTATATTGATATATTTTAAAACATACTACCCTTGATTAAAAAGTAAGGCAGGTAAATTGTATTTTTTCCTAGGTTGATAGGACTGTCTATAACAAATCATTTGCCAAGCATCTGTTAATAACTTTTTTTGTCAAAAATTCAACTCATATCGTTTTTCAACTACCGTATTCACCTGATTTGGCTCCGTGCGATTTCTAGCTAATCAGTAAACTCAAAAGGCTAATTCTGGGATGCCGTTTTGACACGATTGAAGAAATAAAAACCGAATCGAAGATCTTGAAAGCTATACCGGAAAGACTATCCCGACTGGGATTACTTTGAAGGGGATGAAATTGATTTGGAAGAATAAATAAAAAAAAATTTTATAAACATAATTTATTATTATTAAAAAAAAACTAGAAGGAGTAAATATTTACCCCTTCGGTCGTTGCAGTGTTAAATAACGAATTCGCTCGATAACCGAATGTAAACACCGAATAAAGTAGCGATTCGTTATTGCGTTTGTACGTCTGTTTGGTCTGTTTATTTTTCCTTTTTCCCGACTCGTATTTTTTTTTTATTTTATTTCGCCGCCGGTTATTTTTTACCCCCGGGGGTCAAATTTAAACCGTGCGAAGGGTTAAATATGAGGCGACTCTGTGTGTTTGTGTGGGAGGTTCAATTAAAAATAAAAAATAAAAAAAAGCGAAAGGTTTCCGACACCCGAAATGCAAACGAGGAAGCGTTTTATTAATGAAGAACAAACATTCCTCATTATATGGGCTGACTTTATTACGAACGTGTTGACTCCGAATAATCAAATAACCCTGGCGCGTCCTCGATTTTCAGCGGGGTGAGAAAGACCCCGCACTAATAAACACTGAAGGGGGACGTTAAAAAAAAATATATGCATATTCGTTATTAAATAGACGCGGCAATTATTTTTACAGTTATCTTAGAAAATTATCTAACGTTTTATTAATCGTATAAAAATTTATACTTTCATTAAAAAAAAAAACTATATTAATTTTTATCTAAACATATTTCTTACAAACGGTTTTTTTTAATAAATTCTTCATTAAATAAATATTCGTTCTAAACTTGTAATATTTACGTGTACATTGTGCATTTTTTCATTCGTAATAAAAGTAAAACGAGGCACGTCCTTTATTACTGTTTAACATTTATCTGATAATACTTTCAAGTACCGACAAAATTGACGATGTTTACATATTATTTGAATATCAAGAGGGTTTTTATTTTAATAATTCGCTATTAAAACAATACATCATTTCGGTAGGGTGTTTAAATTATATCAATTCATCTGATAAACTATGTAAATGCAATAAATTGATCCGTGTTTGGTAATGAGTTAATAAGTATGAATATTTTAATTTATTATATCTTAAAATAAAAATTTTAATTTTATATTATTCTTTATCATACTGATTTATTTTATATGGTAAATATACTGAATTTATTACGGTTATACGATGATCATACAATATGTTGTCAAATATGTCACTATGGTCCCAACAAATACTCAATGCATAAACGTAGGAAATTATGCCCTTTTTTTTTATTAAATCGCGACCATCTACAGCCCTTTCCCTTTTGGTTTTTTTTCCTCTACCGCGTTTTTAATAGTAACAAATTATTTCACTTTTATGGTGACATTAAGCTTTATTGCCATTTTACACGGAGCCCGGTTCTGAAAAGTCTAAAAAATCTCACATGTGTTACGTTTCTACATATATATATATATATATATATATATATATATATATATATATATATATATATATATATATATAATATTATTATTGTTGTTTCTATGGCTCGTTTTTTTTTATTTTTTTTTCAGCTTCGCTTTTTGTTAATTTCGTTCGACAGTCTTGTGTGGTATATGCAAATCTTATGGGGTTGAAATTTTCTACATGTTGAATTTCCCATGAAATTACGGTTAATGACTTCCCGGCGATTTATTAGCTAAAATTAATGGTGAGAGGCTAATGCGCTCACCTGAACGATTGCTAATAATAAAAAAATAAAATAAAAATGTTGAAAAATTTTCCACATATGCAGTGATGGATATTTATTCGAATATAATTTAACCGCAACGTTTTAATTCAGGTTATTTTTCTTGTTTTCATGGCGTATTTTTTTACTTCAAATACTACAATTCTTCATAATAACAAATCGGCAAAACTATAAAGTTTTACTTATATAGTTTTTTTTTCATTTTATGTCTGTAATTTAATATATTATTTAACTAATATTAAAATTGTTTTTTTTTTATTATAAATATTCATTAATTAAAATAATAAATATTTTTATATTATTTTTTTTTCAAAAACAGAAAAACACATTTCAACCACTGAAAATGTGACACACTAAAAAAAATATAAAATGAAAATAATAACCAATCGCGGCGTAATTAAATGAAATTGTAGTTTGCGAAAAGTGACGCGGTTCAAGGACGTGAAAAATTTAATGAAAATTCCAATTTTCTCACACGAAAACCGGTTATAAGTGCCACTTTTTTTTCCATATTCTTATTTCTTTTTTGAAAATAATTAACGCGATTGAAAAAAAAATCACGATTAAACGGTGAAAATTTTGTGATTTAATATTGTTGCGTTTTCCGATTTTCGCGCTTTCTTCGGCGACGCCGGAAAAGATCGCCCTTATTTTTCCGCGTTTATTAATTAAAGGGAGCGAAAATTTTAAACGGATATTTTACTTTTAATACTGCGTTATTATGTTTCAATTCAATTTCAATTTTTATGCAAAATTATATGCATGCTATTTTTTTCCCTTTCTTTATTATGAAAAATAATATTAATGCAAATTTTTAACAATATACTTTTTAGACAATTTGATAAGGCTAACAATATTTTTAGATTATTTCATTATTTTTATAAATATATATTATTATCATTTATGGATTTTTTTTTTCAAAATTTAATACACTTTTTATTAAACATAAAATGTCATTCTATTTTTTTAATAAATTATTATTAATTCGCATGTAAGTTTTGATAATGATTCCGTTTATAAAATAATATTATTAATTTTAATAATAAATTGGAAAAAAATGATTCACCGCTCAATAAATTTATAATATTTTAAAATTTTCATTTTAAAACTTCGACATACGAGTGTTTAATTAGAAAAAAATAATTAATTCTTCATAGCGCAATACTAAGTAGATTTTCATAATAATTACATTTAAAGTTATTTTAACAACGGTAGAGAAATTTTAATATAAATTCGAGCATTTATGCCGTTTATACATTATTAATGCGACGAGTTAAAAGTTTAACTACAAGAAGAAACGTAATCTTAACGGTATTTTATTTAGCCACCAGTTATTTTCATTCAATTATTCAAGCGCTTTTAATTACAAGAATGTCGAAATAAATTAATAACGCTACGGTTTTTCTCGAATAGAGATCGCCTTTTCATTTTTATAATTCCTATATTATAATTAAATAATTAAAACTATTATTTTTTTTTGCAAAAAATATTTTCAAACTGAATTGATTTAAATTTTCTTCTATAGTTGGAAATAATAAATTGAAAAAAAAATCATACAAACCCTCGCTTGTCGTGATGGATGAAATAGACCCCACGAATGACATGTTATTTCTGACAACTTTTACTAAAAATATAATATTGCACGGTTGACGTTACCCGTTTTGATTCGCGTTGGCGTTTCCACTTCAGACCTTTCGGGGATGAGGGCGGTTTAAGGGTGGTTTTTCTCTATTTCTTGCTTTTTTCCATCCCTTTTTACGGATAGATACCGCATTTCAGACTCTAGAACCAGAAGAGATTTTCCACCTCTACTTATTTTTTTTACCACCCTTATTCTCTAGTAATGGATAAATTTCTTTACGGAATTTTTCTATTTGCACTTCGTGTCGTATCGAAGTTCTTGTGCCGACACTGTAGCTCCTTTTTCTTTCACATACAGGTTGTTTCATAAAATAAATACAATTTTCTAAAATTATTTTCCAATATAATATAATATATTATATGCGTTGATAATCGTTGATTTAATAAATATGAAAAATATTTTAACACTAGCGGAATCAAAATTTCGATATATAGAAAAAAAGTCTAAGATTTTCGTTGAAATATCATAAGACGCGATCGTCAAAAGTTTCCAAATCACCCTGTATACGTTTATAAATATCCTCAAATATATATATATATATTTTTTTTCGCTGAGGGAAGCGTTTTAAAAACGGCAGCTTTTCATCATCAATCACTTAAAACGGCACGTTCGCACGTTTCCTCGTATCGCACAATTCATATCGAAATATAAAGTGATAACTTATATGTCGTATAGATTTTTGTATTTTTTTTATAGTCATTCTATTATTCATTTTTTTTGCTTTCGGCTAAAAACGACACAAATGGAGCAATAAATTTATATTATAATACTTTTAATAAAATTCGACATGTCCATATACACTGCTTTGATCAAAAAGTAAGGTGAAATTGTCATTTAAAAATTCCGAGCATTAGGAAGGTAGCTAAATTGTAATTCTTTTTCAATTTTCAAAAGTCATACTGTATTGGTTCTTCGCGACTTTTTTTGTCAAAAACTCTACTAATTACGTTCCGCAACCATCGTATTTGCCTTATTTGGCTCCGTGCGACTTCTGGCTATTCAACAAACCGAACAAAAGAAGGTCTTGAAGGCTAAACCGAAAAAATATTATTCCGACTGTTTCGAGAACTGGAAAATGCGTTGCTAAAGGTGCGTTTTACTTTGAAGGGGATGAAATTAATTTGGAAGAAAAAATGAAGAATTTATATTTTATAAACAAATTCACCTTATTTTTTGTTCAAAGTTTTAAATAGATATCGACCAAATTTATTAAATGTTATTATAAATTATTTTTTTTAATTTTTATAATAATAATGATTTACATTATATGAATTTTAGATATTTGGAGTTAAACTATATATGAAAAAAAAACGTAATATAAGCTTAACTCTGACCCAAAAACGTAAACTTCATCGTCGTTATGTTTTATGGTCTGAAAGAAAAGGCGAAAGCCATATTCGGTTGTAATTTATAGTATTGAAGGTATCAAAAAAGCTGAATGTTTAATTTGATAAAATCTTTCGATTCGAGTTTATTTTGCTTATAAGCACAAAGATTGCGATTAATTTTGTAAAAATCGCCACTTTTACAAAAGTTGATATTGTGTGATTCATAGAATAATTTTTTAGTTTAAAAAAATAAATGGTTTTGACTTATTTTTTTTCAATGTTAGAAAAAATATTATTTTTGTATAGTGTAAATTTTAGAAAATTAATTTATTTTTAATGGGTTGAGTTGTTATTTCTATATTTGTTTTTCCTTTGATAGATGTTTATATATTAAATATATTCAACATTAAGGAAACCAACCTCAGTTATTCAAATTGCCACTTTTATAAAATGGAATATATTTGAAAAAAAAAACTGTGAACCAGCATTGTTGACTATTTAAAACATATTATTATAATAGATTAAAAAAAAAATAGCTTATCTCTCGCAATGGAAAGAGCATCAGGACACGAGGCAATGTCAGCACAGCGCACAGGAACTAGGAAAACGTTATTCTACGATGATAATTATGCGTTTTAATTAGCATATTAGCAAAATTAACATGGCTGACTTTTTTTCCAACATGAAAATTTCACATTGTTTGTATGTTATTGTTGGTGTTGTTGTTTTAGCTGATATCATTATGCACCGATGCTCTTTCGGTCCGATGCGTTTTAGCAAATCCTCGTTCGAGATGCTTATCGACCTGTCGTGTTCTTCGGACGAAAAAAAAGAGGTGACCAGGAAAAATATGCAGAAAAAAAAAAATTAAAACGTAAATATAAAACTAGCGGTGTAAAAAGGTCGTGTTTTCGACACGTAATCGCTACGAGTTCCGCGAAACAAAGATGCTCTTCTTCGGTGCGGATAATTGCGAAATTATTATTATTTTTTTTTATATTTATATTTTCAACAAAAACCATGTCTGTTATTTTATTATTATTTTTTGATTTTGCATAATTTATAATAAGAAGGCTGTTGTTTTCTATTTAACGCTAACGGTTATAGTTTAGTCTGTTGAGTTGCGACATTATCGCAAATCTGTACTTACAGATTAAAGACGTTAATTTATTTTCTAAATTTTAATTTTTATATAATATTTTCAAAAATAATTATTTATAGAATTATAATAATTTTCAAATATTTTCTTTTTGAATGCAATATTGCACGTCAAAAAAAAAACATGTATTATATTTGAGAAAAAAAAACATTTTTATCTATAAATAAATCGAAAACAGATAAGAAAACGTTCGTATTATACAAAAATAACAACAACAAGTTAAAGATAACAAGTTGGCAATTTAACTATAGAGAGAAAAAGAACACAAAATAAAAGAAACAAAGCAATAAATAGATCGTGCATTCAATTTCCTCGTACTTTAGATCGTGCGAGAGTTTTCCTATTTTCCTCTCTTCTCTCTCTCTCTCTCTCTCTCTCTCTCTCTCTCTATATATATATATATATATATATATATATTATATATATATATATATATATATATATATATATATATATATATATATATATTATTTAAGTAGTTTTTCCCGTTGGATTTATTACGTGAAGAAGATCGAACGTCTTCGCTCAGTCGAGTCTCATAAAACATTTTTCGATGCGAAAAACACATTTTATCGCTGTTGACGTTCTCGAAAATCGAACTCGGACATATTTAGGTTCGATGAAATCGTTCAAATCAATTTAATAATACGCTACTTGCATATTTCACGTATATAACATTTCGTTGTATAAAATTTTAAAAAGATATATTTACAAATTTTGCAATAGAGCGGCCGATACGCTATATATCAGTCGTTGCGTTTTTTTTTTCATTTCGGTTTTTCCGCTTTGAAATTGAATGATAATAATGCTGGAGGTTGTTGGCTCGTTAAAAAAGGCACATTTACCTCTATCTGTGAAGGGTTTGTGTTCGAGAAATCGCCTCAAAGTACAAGACAGACTCGGGTTTATAGCTAACGGGTTTATCTCTCTTGCTTAACTATGTGCTTGCTCGTACAAGAAATGTAAGTTTTGTTCGTGTCATAATTCAGTTGTATTCAACTTTTTCTAAAAAAAAAAGCAGTTATTTATTGTATTCCATATTATTTAATAAATTTATATATAAATAATTTTATTTAGATTCAATCGATATAATCCAATAATTTTCACAACGTTAATATCTGGTTAATAATATTCAACACTAATTTTATTCACTATTAATATATTATTTATTTACGTTGAAAAAAATCTTAATAAAAATATAACTTGAACGATTCGATAAGCCGACGGTCTACGACCACTGGCCGCACATTTTGCCGGATTCGTATTTCGCACGTCTGACGGCGAATAATGCACCGATAATGAGATGTTTCGCTGTTATTTTTGCTCTAATATAATAGAAAACAATGAACGCGAACATTCGAATAATTATTTAAAAAAACACACACACATATATTTTATATATATATATATATATATATATATAATATTAAGTTTAATTAAAAATATTAGAATGTAAAGAAAAATATAATATATAAAGGTCAATGCACAAATCACATCACGATCTCATAGAAATAAATATTGCGATAAAGATCTCGGTGATTTTACATTGTGCAGTATGTAGCGTAAAAAAAATGTTATTAAATAGATCTGGTTTTACGGTGAATCATTCAGGAATTTTCGCATTATTATCGCAAATCGTTAAAAAACGTAAAAATATAATAATAAGTGCATCGACCAAGGATTTAAAGTGTTCACAAGGTAAATGCACTTTTGCATCACGTCGACCTTCGCGTTGAAAAGAATTATTTTTATTCATTTACGATTAAATTGTTTATATATATATATATATATATATATATATATATAATTTGTGAATTTGACCAAACATGAATACGTCATAAATTTTCCGAAATTTTCTCACTATTTTCCGAACGGGTCCCGTTTCGCATAATTTAAATGTTTGCATTAACGTCAACAATGTTTGACGAAGCCACTGGAAACGATCATAGAAACGCATATGAATATTAAATCCTTCGACCCCTTCCGCGTCCGAAAACATCGTTTCCCACCCTTATTTCCACCTCCGTTTTCCTTTTCTCCCTTAACCGACTACGGGGTCCCGTTTCCAAATAGTAGAATAATTAAAATGGGAAATCTGAATATTCGTCCGCGGAATAACGAACGAAACCATTCCGCAATTCGGCAAAAGGGTGAGTCTTACAGTTAACTCTGGTGACAGTGGCGGCTCGTTATATACGGTTACAACCTTATATTTTAAAGTTTAAATATTGATTATATTTTCTATACATACTGTATATTAAACTAGATTTGAAGAATTCTTATTTATATTAAATACATAATCGATATTTCTCATTGATCGTTGACGATTTACATGGCTAACGAAACTTTCGGCACAGCTAGAAAAAGCTCAATTGACAAATAGATCTTTTTATCAAAATTATCTGAAAAAGTCTGTATTTATCATTTCTCATGAGGTTACCAAGGTTTTGCATTTTTCTTAATTTAACCATTTTCAATATTTTTTTTTCAAAACCTTCCTATTTGCTACTTTATTTAAATTAAAATAGTAAGTCATTTTAATAATATTTTAATTGCCTGGATAAATTTTGACGAGTCACCACTGATAGGGGAGCCTATGCATTCAAACCCCCCCCCCTCCATTTCCTTCTCTCAATCTGCGAGAACAATCAAAAATTATTCCGAAGTATATACTCCGCGGAGTAATTTCAAAATGGAAATTTGAATAAGTACAAGTCGTTCGAAATCGATGAAAGACTTTTCACCGAAAAGATATTATATTTACCGCTAGGCTTTCGTATCTCAATCATTCGGATAATGTGATCATTATTTGATGTAAAAAGTGGGTTAATCAATATCGAAAAAATAATTAAATTAATATGTAATTCTTATTTATAATGAAATGAAAATATTCACATTGAGACGAAACGAGTTTCGAGAAATTGAACAGGCGACATCAAACAGAAGCCCTTCTCGGAAAAGGTGTCTTTTAAAACTTCGCATTTAAACGCTTCAAAAGAAGCGCAAGATATAAAATGATACCTTGCAGTCGTAAAAGACGACATTTGTATACGATAAATTCATCTTTATTTTTAGCCGTAACTCATAATAATAATATCAATTATAACGTATCGTAAGTGCATCTCAAAAATTTAATAAAAAGAAATAAATTAATCATTTTTCAATTTAACTTCACACTACCGATACAAAATTGTAATTTAAAATTAAATTGCAATCGTTCCTACAGATAAATCATTCGATTTTATTTTTAAAACCGAGAATCCACAACAAAATTGATCGTTTTCTAAGTAGTACTTTTACAAAGTGCAATCTTGAAATAAAGGACAGAATGCGCATTTCCGACACAGATTATTCTCCGGCAAAATGAAAGCTTTATTTAATATATAGTTTTGCGACTATTGACTATATGTAGTGTAAAACCGCCGATATAAAGCTCAAAAACAGCAGCGAATAATTTAAAAAACCGTCACAATCTAATGTCTATATTTTTGGTTATATTGTGATTTTATAGTTTTTGGAATATTTTTATAATTTTAAAAAGGTTGAGCGCATCTGAATTAGTTTTAAGTTGAAACTGCAGCCAAGCCGGTCGTATTAGCGAGCAGTACAATGCATTCGGGGTGATTGATGTGTTGCCCGTTTCCGCTGGCAAACTCGCAAATTAATTATTTCACCCGACTTAACCCTCATCCCCTAAATTTTCAACCCCCCGGGTCGAATACGTCACTGGACGAGAATCGAACGGTAATTTTATAGACGCGAATTTCAACACCGTTTTCATCGTAAGACAGTTCGAAAACTTTCAAAACTATATAAAAGTCATTTTTGCTAGAAAATTTCAAATAAATTATATAGAATAAAAAAAAAAAATTAAATTTTAACATTGTGATTAGAAAGTAATGCGATTTTGTTTATAAAATGTAAATTATTTACTTATTCTAACAAATTAATTTCACCCCTTTCAAAGTAATCACCATCTGATAAAACGCACTTTTGCCAACGATTTTTCCAGTTCCAGAAACAATCTTCTTCGATTAGGTTTTTATCTCATCAATCGTGTCAAAACGGCCTTTTGAGTTTACTGAATAGCCAGAAATCGCACGGAGCCAAATCAAGCAAATACGATGGTTGCAGAACAATATTAACCAATGTAGTATGACATGATGCATTGTCGTGATGAAGGAATCAAGTGTTGTAAAAACACGTGTAACTCAAATTGTACACGTGTACTTATGAAAAAAATTTCAATTTTTCTGCCTTCCTAATGCCCGGGAGTTTTAAACGACAATTTCACCTTACTTTTTGATCACAATAGTATAATATATATATATATATATATATATATATATATATATATATATATATATATATATATATATATATATATATAAATGAAACCATAAAATTTATTTTATTTTTATTATGTATGCAAACATTAAAATGAAGATATAACCGAGAACAGCGGAAAGACTGAACCGTGTATTATTAAATATGAAATGTTTAAACAATTTCCTTAATTAAATTTGCTCGAATTTTAATACTTTATATTGTTCCCGTTTTTTTTACTGCCTGTTTAAACAATCTTTTGCGCTTCGAAATTCGAATAATTTTATTTCCATGATTTTGTGAACGCTTTTTTTTAAATATATATATATATATATATATATATATATATATATATATATATATATATATATATATATATATATATATATATATATATATATATATATATATATATATATGAAGATGAGTGACTTATCATGATGAAAAATTCTATTCAAATTTAAAATTTAAAAAGTCATCTATTATATAATTAATATTAGATTGGAACGTAGAATTGCGGAATGCATAAAAGGAAATTGTAATATAAGTTTTAATGCTTTTATTTTTCAATGTGATCCTCGGTCACATTTTATGTAAAACATAACGCGGCAATAAATAAAGCAAATTAAGATATCTGTTTCAGATACGAGTCGACAGCTCAATGCCATTGTAAACAAATAAAGTTGAAACCGTCGACCGCTTTTAAAACCGCACATTAGCGGCGAACGCGAATAGAATACAGAGTGGCCAAAAAGTCACCGTTCATTTTAATTCCGTTTTAACCGATAAAATCGATTAATATACGAGATAATGTCAGAATGTACAAATATACAGAATATACGTAATATACAAATAATTATTAAAATATATTCGGTTAATTTTTTTTTGTTTTGAAATACGGTTCTATTTCTTTTTTTTCCTTACTGAGAGAATTACGAATATAATAGTTAAATCAACGTCGCAAGTTTAATCACCAAAACAAATGTAATAAGCGTAAAAGCCTTATACGAAACAATGATACGTCCAAAAGAATATATTACATAAAATAAGACGAACTTCAAAAAAAAGAAAGAAAGAAAGAAAGAAAAAGTATGAGACGAAACTCCATTATTTGCACAGCGGACTAACAAAGTGAAGATATTTCGTTTGCCAAGGACGATCTCGCAGACCAGAAAAATAAAAAAATATATATATATAATAATAATAATAAAAAGAAAAGAAAATACGGAAAATCCGAAAGAAGAAGAAAAAAAAATGTATTTTTCACATCGGTAAGTTTGCCCAGAATAAAGAAAGATACCCGACCGCAATTATGAATTATTACAGGAAAGGGTCGAATCGCAGCGCCTGACGGTGTGGGCTGGGGGCCGGGGCCTCGTAGGATACGTTGTACAAACTATTATAAGAAAATATCTCATTTCAACTATTCACTTTTCTCGGATCGTCGGAAAATTCTTCATTGTCTTCTTCTTTCTGGCCCGTCGTGGAAAACCGCCCGCTGGCGTTTGCTTTCGCATTTTTTTTACACTCACGCATACGGGGTGTTTCAAAAGAAAATTTTATGATTTCATTGTGTATTTTTTTTTTATTTAATCTACTATTTTATATTATATCAAATCATGTTTTATTTTGTCAATATCCTACTAAATATGACATTTCGATTCCAGAATTAGTTCAATGGTAATGCATTTTTTCTAATTATATTTTAGTATTTTTTACTAAATCTATTCTTATTCCGTATTAACACATTGCTGGAGGAAAGCGTAATAATACGATTGACGCCTGCTATCGGTTAAAGAGGGAAAACGTAGTAATACGTTTTGGGTCGTCCGATGTTAAACGGTAGTAATGCAGTAATGCGAATTAATTTTACATAAAATTATGATCTCATCTGTTGAATAAATATTTAATGTATATGAAAAAAAAATATTACATTGTATTTTTCATTCTCAATTTATTCGATTTTTAATATTGACAGTGATTTGTGAAATGCTTGCAAAATTACCCCCTTTTACATAGCAGACAGCGACAAATTGGGTCCTGTAAAACTGGTAGTGTTAATATTTTTATATAAAAAATACACGAAATCATAATGATACTATCTGAAAATTAAAAATTTCTAATAATCCAAAAAAGATTGAGAAATTCTATCAGAATAAAATTTATATATTTTGAAAGACTTAAACGGTTTTATTGCGATAATATAAAATGTGACGATTTTGAACCACGCCGTGTATAAAATAAAGCTGAATTCCTATTAAACAATCTGAACTCTCTTTCTCTCTTAATTTTTTCACAAAGTTACTCGTTCACTATACTTTTAATTACTCGGGCTTTTCTTCATGCATGGCTTATTAATTAAGGCTTTGTCCCGGGATTCGGGCGGCGAAAGAGTGAGAAAATAGAAGAGAAACGGGATAACTCTGCCGTCATAAAAGTCAGACGCTCGTCCTATTTCCTCTTTTTTTTTAATATATTTATTTTCTCGACATTTTTTTTTCATTCGCCTCTTCTCACATTATTTCTTTTCCTAGAATTTTTCAGCCGAGACGGCGCTGAACTTTCGAAAAGTTTCAGCAAACGCGCTGTTTGCTCCTCACGCTTGACCTGTTTTTCAAAAAAAATTCAATAAAAATCGCTTACATGTATACACGTCAAGGTGACCAATCGACCAAAATATATTTTTTTTTAATTCAAAAATAAGTTATAAGAATATCTGTATGTGTATATGTTACGATCTTCTATTATATAACAATTTATTTTTAATTATATATTTCTTCTTTTTAGATTCTTGTTTTCTTGAAATATTTTTAAGTTTTAAGTGAAAAAAATATTTCAAATAAATTTTAAGACTTGAATCCGTTAAGAATCTTCGATATAAATGACGTAAAAAAATACTGTATTATTTAATACTTGATCATTAATCATTTCATACAGGCGTGTCAAACTCATATCATATTGCGGACCGCATGAGTTTTTTTGTGCTAAATTATGGGCCGCAGTGTTCAAAAAACGCACTGCAACTTTATTAAACGAAATTACATACAAACAAAAACAAAGTACGTTCCGCGAACCTCGTGTTTGACACGCCCGATCTAATAACTTGTATTTATATATTACAAAAATATTTATTTATCGAATATTAAAAATTACTAAATTACTTATATATATATATATATATATATATATATATATATATATATATATATATATATTCGTTGATTTTCTCGAAGTGTTGATGAAAATCCCGACGTAAAACAAAAAAAAATTAATCGGATTTTTTAATCGAAACTCGCGGCCGTATTAACATAATTTTCGAAAGCAATGGGGAGGGGCCGCAGTGTCGCCCCCCCCTCTCCCTCTCTTGCCCAGTATATATATTCATGAATAATTTAGCGTTATTCCAGCAGTAGTCTCCCTTTTAAAATTCGTACCGTAGGCGTTTTCTCTCGGCCCCCAAGAAATGCGACCGTTATTTTATTTTCAGTCGCCCCCCCCCCTCACCCGATCTGCTCCCCTTTTCGCTGAAACTGAAGTGTTCTCGTTGTTCTCTCTTCTCGAGATTAAGCGCCGAAAACGCTGCCACTCTAATTACATCTGAGGGAGAAAATTTTCAGGCGCATATTGTTTTCAGCGATTTTTTTTTATTCGTCGCGCTCCGCTCGACATTTCAATTTTAATTTTTCCACTTCAATTTTTATTTTTTAATCCCGAAGAACGCAATTTTTTTCCCTATTTTCGCTCGTCTGCGAAGACGTTTCGAGCACGCAAACAATTCTCGCGTTCCAAATAGGGATTTATTTCAAGAAAAAAAAAAGATAAATCCTTATTATTTACCGAGCGATTATTGATCTGATTTAATAAAACTATATTATAATATATTGTAAGATTTTATATTTATATACATATAAGTTAGAGGTACACTCACAGAGGAGACAATCAGCTAAAAGGGTACACTAATGATAAAAGTTGAGAACCGCTTTATATAATAATTTTAATATTATCTTTATTCAAAAAAAACTATAATACTTCTATGATATGTTGCCAATTAAAATTGAATTTAATATTTAAAATTTTATATATTATATTAGTATATATATATATATATATATATATATATATATATATATATATATATATATATATATATATATATATATATACGTTTTTTATATAAAAATGAAAAATATAGTATATACTATATAATCTGGGAGAAGAGTAGTGTTTTATTTGAATTTTATAAGCAGCTTACATACATAAAGTAGTGTTATTATAGTGATAATAAAGCCATGTTTTCAAATTCTGTGTAAATTTATAAAACTTTCTTATATATATATATATATATATATATATATATATATATATATATATATACATACACACATATATATATATATATATATATATATACACATATATATATATATATATATATATATATATATATATATATATATATATAGTCCGTGTAAAGCATTTGTAACAACCACAGCAGTGGAACATCCGTCGGGGAAACCGTACGAATATGTTGGATCAATTACGATTCGAGCCAGATTTGGAATTGATTGGGAGCCAAAGCGCTTTTCGAGTATGCGATTGCATTGCATTTGCATCGTTACTAATTAGACGTACGCCGAACCTTCGACGTTTACACACACACACACACACACACGCCAATTCGAATGCCCTACAGGGTGATCGAAAATTATATATACGATAATTTTCACGACTGTCGATGGTTTTGGTTTTCGTCGCTTCAGTGTATTATCATAAGAACAGATTTATTCGAAATTATTTCTACTATATAACCATTCAGATATAATTATTGGAAATAAAAATAAAAAGTTAAATTAGGTGTTTGGATAAATAAGTACCAGATAAAAAATTCAGTACATAAAGACGCATTATTAAAAATTAATTACTCAGTAAAAACCGTAGGATATATAGATTTAAAAAAAATACATAATAAAAATGGAGCTTTTTAGTGGCGTTAAAAAATAAAAATTATGAAATATACAAGGAAAAATTTTTACATAACAATAAATCGTATCTTGTTAATTCTATAGAGAATGACATAATAAAATTATTTTTTTCTATTCTTATAAAAACATATTATAGAGCAATATATAATATTATTTACGTTTCATTTAAAAAAAAATGAAAATGCTATAAAACTATAAACTCATATTAAAATGTAAAGCAGAATCACGACTAGAGGTATACAAAATATAATATATATAATATCATACAATTGTCCATATTTAAAGCTGCTGTATTTCAAAGCAAAACTTTTAAATACACTGGTATATATATATATATATATATATATATATATATATATATATATATATATATATATATATATATATATATATATATATATATATATATATATATATATATATATATAAAGCTGGTACGTGACAAACAATCAACGAGCAGAAATCTGTTGTGTTCGTGGTCCTTTATCCGACGAGGGAATCTTTTCCAGTCTCCTGTCTTCCCCATTTTCAAATAGCGTTTCTCTTTTACCCTTTAAGGGTGGCTGAGAGCGAATGCGAAGGTAATTTTGAACCTGTGCTACAGCCGTGTGCGCTATTTGTGCAATAATATCGCTGCAGTAACACCTGGAGCGCTAGCTGACACCGTGAACTTTATTATTTATATAATTACGTTATAAATGCCGTCTGCGAATGAACGGATTTCGACGTGGCCGCGCTGAATTTTTAACACTTTATATAATACACATATACGCGTCGTATATATATCTATATATATATATATATATATATATATAGATATATATATATATATATATATATATATATAACGATAGCAATATTAGTACGATTGTGATATATATTTATGACGCCGGCGTTAAGCGAACGACGCCCGCGCGCGAACGTGTTAAACGTCCAACGAAATGATTCTGCAAAAATGGCAAAATATTTACTTTTATTAAGAATAATTTAAATTAAAAAAAAAAAACAATATTTGTAAAATGATATAAATTGATTTTAAATAACATTGAACTCCATTTTGAATTATGAAGATTTTTCGGGTGTTTTTTTTTTCATCTAACTACTAAATTCAACGATGAGACTTGAAAATTTCGCGTTCTAAAAGTGTATTGAAATTTAATATTTATATAAAAGCTCAAAGAAATTCGCTCCCAAAAAATGCGAAGATAAATAATAATATTAAGGTATCTGCATTGCGTAGTTTTCAGATATTATATTTTATAATTCGTAAAAGTGAAACGAAGATAATTGATATTTAAATTATTACACTTATTCCGAAATTATTTTACGAATTGAATTCTAATAATTTATAATATGATTATATTTCAATAATAGGCACTATCATGTGATTTAAACATTTCGAACTGCGATTAAACTATTTTCATTTAACAAGTTCTTATCGTATTAACGATCCTATTTAAATCGACTAATAGTTTATATATATAAATTTCGTATTATGCTTGCCGTTTTATATAAATAAAAAATATTTTTTTAATTAAAATTTAAATTATTTAAATATTTTTTAATCGATAATGGATACAAATTATTAAAAAAATCAATACTAAATTAACGTTAAGTATAGAAGGAAATATTGGATCAAATAATAACTATATACTACCGTGTTCAAAAAATAAGGTGAAATTGTCATTTAAAACTTCTAGGCAGGTAAATTGTATTTTTTTTCCTATGTTGGTCTATAACATTTGCTAAATGTCTTTTTGTCAAAAGGTTTAATTATCTCCGAGTTACACGTGTTTTTACAACTCTTAGTTCCTGCATCACGATAATGCACCATGTCGTTCCGCAACCACTCTATTCGCCCGATTTGGCTCCGTACGACTTCTGACTATTCAGTAAACTTAAAAGGCTAATGCTGACACGATTGAGTACACGAAACCTGATTTGAAGAAAGTCTTGTAGGCTATAACGGAAAAAGACTATTGCAATTGTTTTGAGGACTGGAAAAATCGTTGGCAAAATTGCATTTTATCGGATGGAGATTACTTTGAAGGGGATGAAATTGATTTGAAATAATAAATAAAAAATTTACATTTTATAAACAAATTCACCTTACTTTTTGATCACAGTGTTATACAAATGTAAAATTTTTGTGACATCCCTGATTTAAAGATATATAGAAAAGACAAAATTGTGCTCTATATATTATCGATATTGCAATACATTGATGTCGCTGAAAAAAAAAACGCAATAAGGGTTGGTTTTGGATGAAAAAGGGCAAAAATAGAAAAAAAAATATTAAAATGCAGCCAACCGCTGTTAATTATGGTGGTTGACGTTGAGTTTTAATTTTGCCTTTTTTCTTTTGTCGGCGATATATTTTTTAATTTTTAGACCTCAACCCACTCGGTTTCGACTTCATCTTCATCCCTTTCCGGGGGATGAATTAAAACTTGAGAGACAAGAGAGTTAATCAGCAGCCGAGCAGGTATGTCAACAATTTATTTCGCTAGGCGACGCCTCGGGGCGGCCGCATTATCGAACACGTTTCGTTACATTAATAAATTTAATAATGTGACCCCCGCTCCCCCCTTGTTTTTTTTCTGTTTTCTTTTACTCGAGTAATTAAATTTTTAATTTGAACAAATTTCACTTGTCGGAAAAAAAATAATTTTCAGTAAACGAATATTTAAAATTTTTCTTTTCGCCGACCGCAAATACTCTGCTATTTTATTATTCGCGACATTAAATAAAAGTTTAAAATGTCAACAAAATGGCGAAAAAAAAGTAATTAACTTAATTAAATTAGATTCGTTTAATTTTTCATCATTGTATTTCTTTAATAAACCTAAGAAATTTTTTGACCGTTAAAATAATGGGTTTCAGACTTTTTTTATAGTCTTCTAAGACTATTTTCATTATGTTGACTTATATACATGATGTATAGAATTTTGTTGATTCAATTAAAAAATAATATATTTTCGATATTAATTTTATTTTTTGCACATTGTAATCCTGATATAAATTAATTAATTTAATTTAAATAAATTTAATACACTTAATAAAATATTAAACGGAGAAATACAATAGATTTTTTTAAAATAAATATTAAATATTATCTCAGATATTTATGAATTAAGAATTCGTATATATATTGTAAGGAAGTATTTATATGTCGGTAATGTAAGAAAACGCGGAAAATTCGCGTACGGCTTTGAAACGGAAGCGGAAGTGACGTCGAAAATCGCGATGGGACGACGATCTGCGACGAGGGTGAGTCGTCACTAAGGGATGATTGATTCGCCGATTCATTCGAGGCCCTCGCCTCGGAAACGTTTCGAACCCCGCGAGGCCTTTTCTCCGCTTTGCGGCGTCTTCGTCTCATCCGCTTTTCCCAGTTCGTATCTTCGTTCTGCCTTTTTCCTCTTATCTCGAACCATGAAAATACAACAATTAATCATCGCCGCATGAAAAATTGACACGTTCAAAACGCTGACTTGATGGGTTTTCAATTATACGCGGAAAAACGAAAACGTTAGTTTAGAGCCAGTGTTTCTCAACCTTTTTTTTCCACTTTCCATCCGTCGGTTTCATTAACCCTGGCGTCATTTTCACGTATTGCGCTCTTCTCAACGGTCGGTCAAAAAAAGATACTTCATCATTCGTCTTTTTAATATGTATTATAAATTATATCAACTGGATTTCTGAATAATTTTCATCAATTTTTACTAAATATACGTTACCAAAAATTAGATTACTTACATATATAGTATATAAAGAACTTCTAACATTAATATTCGATAAAAAAAATGATAATAAATCAAAGGCATACACTAATTTACTGAATGTCTACCCAAACGGCACTTATCTAGAGTGCATTCTATCCAAATATATTCAACGACGATAATAAGTCAGGGCTCGCCAAACGACCCCCGAAAAAGGGCGCCGAGCTATCGCATAATTTAAACTAAGTTATTGCACGCGATAAGTACTGGTAACGTATAGTTTCTTTTCTTTTTTTTACATTTTTTACAGGTAGTTTTACTTTTTATTTTTTTTCTTCTTTTTTTCACTCTCTCGGATTCTTCTGAACCGTCAGACGGAATTCTTAGGCGCCGAGCTTATCTTTAATTACCGTTCTTCTGCTATTTTTATTCTAGACATTTAACAAGTATTCGTAAGAAATCGACTAGAAATATACCGAAATAATAATACAAGTACGTGTTAACCGAAGCGTGCAATCTTAAATAAATTAAAGACTTTTATTAATTTATAATAGTTCAATTTCAGATGTAACTGTTTACATATTAATACCTATATCCGAATACTTATTAAATAATTATTTATAATCGGTCTGTTAAAAATGCGACTGCGTTTTCATAATGATAGAAATTAAAATCAAGCAGTTTACGACGAAAAGAAAAAAAAGCGACATAGACGAAGAGTAGAAGGAGAAAAATCGTTACCGCTATACATTCTACGTCGTTGGCTGCGAAAATGAGTTGAACCGAGCTGAATTAACTAGGTGGAAATAATATTTCAGATACGCTAAGTATTATATTGTTGCCATTTATTAAAAGGAATCTTATCGGCGAGCGGCCCCGCAAAATTGTGTTAATGTTTTTCTTTTAACGCGAGATAATAAAAAGTCGACGCGCAAACTGCAAGGTTATTTTTTCCCCTATTCTCGCCCTTTTATTGTGGAAAGCCTTTTCGCTCACTTTTTTTTCATCGCGTCGACTGCAAAAATTCTCCTGAAAAAAATTTCAGTTGGAAAAAATGTTCTGATAACAAACCGCTAGCTGTGAATGCATTTCATCGTCAATTAAGTTTTTAAAATTTGTGACGATTGTATATTTTACATCATTTATATATATATATATATATATATATATATATATATATATATATATAATAATAAACTCATAATACAAAAATAATTATTATATTCTATGAAGATATAAATTAATAAAATATCTTATCTATATTATTATAATTATAGTAATGTTTCGTATTTTTTTCAACACAAAAGAAAAACTTTCAATCGTCATACTTGGTATCGTATAACCGAGAAAACACAAAGCGTTACCTTGAATATACGTTTATTACTACTCTTATAAGTTTATATATATATATATATATATATATATTTCTTCGATATTACCCTTGAAACAATTCGATATTATTAAGGTCATTGCTGAAAATCTGAGTTGTGCTCGTCATTTTTGCAGCCAAGAAAGCGTATTGCTGAAAGATAATTTCGTATTTATTTATATGGACATTTCAGGAACAATCCTGAAAATCTTGGTCGTATCATCTTTAATGAAGGTCGATTATTACTATATTCTGTTTTTATTGTACTACAACATATAATATATCGAAATATTAAATGTAAATAAATTTATATATGATTTTAAAAGTTTTTACATTTAGTAGAGTACTATCACAAAGTATATATATATATATATATATATATATATATATATATATATATATATATATATATATATATATATATTTATATATATATATATACCATATATATATATATATATCACATTTAAATTAAAAAAAATTCACAACGTAATACCATGGAAACTCGCGGAAAATGTGGAACAACGGGCAAACGGAAAATATCTGCGGAAAAACCTCTGAAAAATTTTCGCGTTCCACACTCAAATAGTGGCAGACGCCGGTTTTATTTGTGTGTATGTAGCACATACTACGACATCGTAGCCCTTACTCCCTTTTCGCAAAGCCCGGATTTCGCTTATCTTCCTCGCTTAATCCGGCTTAATCTACCGAGGAAATCTGAGATCATTAGTTTCCGTGTATATGATGTAACAACTGCGAGAGAGATCCTAGCCGGAAGCTTTTCTGGAAATGAGTCGAAAAATTTATTGTGTTTTCCTAGTCTTCGTCTTATTCCGCCAGTGAAGGCTCGGTGTTTTTTCCAGCTTTTTTTTCGTATTTCTCTTTTTTTTTGTATAAGAGTACAAAAAAAATATCGCCGACTGCCTAAATACGTATAGAGGATTAATTCAATTTTAAGCACTGAGAAAAACATAATGTAATTTGAAATGTCTAATCCTATTTTTTTTCCACGAATTTTCATTCAAATATAAGTCCATAATTTTTTTCAATATATATATATATATATATATATATATCTTTTAAATTATATTTATACTATCGTGATCAAAAAATAATATAATAAATAATAAATAGGTAAATTGTATTTTTTTTCTTGATTGGTAGGACTGTCTATAACATTAATTATTTCCGAGTTACAATTGTTTTTACAAAACTTGATTCGTTAATTACAATAATGTACAATGTCATACTGCATTGGTTCTTCGCGACTTTACCAAAAACTCGACTTATATCGTTAAGCAACTACCGTATTCGCCTGATTTGGCTCCGTGTGACTTCCGTGTATTCAGCAAACTCAAAAGGCCAATGCGGGGATGCCGTTTTGACACAATTCAGGAGATAAAATCCGAATCGAAGAAGGTCTTGAAGGCTATACCGGAAAAAGACTATTCAATCTGTTTCGAAGACTGGAAAAAGCGTTAGTAAAAGTGCATTTTATAAGATTATAATTACTTTGAAGGGAAGAAATTGATTTAGAAGAATAAATAAAGAATTTATATTTTATAACAAATTCACCTTATTTTATATATATATATATATATATATATATATATATATATATATATATATAACAGAATCGGATCGTATGCTGTATGGGTTATAATAGTATGTTGTAACAAGCATATCAAACATATTTAATGGCCGACACATTATCATTATCATCGCATAAATGTTAACGGAATACATTACGAGTGCGTATCAACCCTTGAGCACGAATCTCATATGCATATCGTATTAAACGACAGTTAAACCCCTCTGTTCGCTTTTGTACGAGCCTTTGACTAATCTTCGGGGCCGACCTCGACCTTTGACAATGTCGAATCAGCGGAAAGTATTCTCAAGGACGTCGCATTGAAACGGCTGTGACGTCACGCGTCGACCTCGTGCCAAACGGCTTAAGTGCCATCGCGAAACTAATATTAACCTTGTTTAAACATAACGCTTTATCATCTGCAAAACGGGAACGAATTACTCATACGCGTATGAAAGAATAATGTATCGTCTTCGGGATGATTTTATTTAAATAATAATTTTCATTTATATATTTCATATATTGATTAAATAATTTTTACACATTTTTATATAAGTTTTTCCACTTGTCTGTTTGTCCGGGTGGAATTTTGTAATCGATTTTTCGCGCACTTTCCGATGTCCGATTGAACTGAAATTTTTCACATTTACTCATTCTCTATGACAACAAAATAATCAATTAACAGATTTACAAAATAATCGACCAATTAGTGGAAATTAATTATTTTGAATATGCGATATAATTGCTACGATAATGCGATATGACGAACACTAATATAATGACACATTTATAGAAAAAAATATTAGTAATAACAGTAATGCGATATAAAAGTGTGTTTTTTTTTAAATATAAATACAATTTTTATGAATGTATATAAATAAATTACGTTTATAGTTTTGCAAAGTTTCCGATACGTCTGGTGTATATGTTACATACATATATATATATGGTATATTAGTAATGCTGATCGATCGTTAATCCTCAAACTTTTACATGTTTATCTCTGTTTCAGTAAGGAAAACTTTCTCATTTGTATGTAGGCACATTTCTGAGATAATTGGAAACAGTCGGTGAAAAGTTGAGTAAACGTTATCGTTGTTAACAACATTCATGATGTTTATATTATTTTCGAAATAAACCGAATAATGGACAGAATAACGTTCGCTAGAAATAAAGTTATGCCCGAATATAACGTATTATATTATATATGTATATCGGATAATTTGGACTCAAAACGAGCATTTATTTTTATTTTACGACGTCTTTGTTATTATAATAATTTTTCAAGATTCATATATTCAGTATTTTTTGAAGGTAATGCGATTCAATTTGAGAATCTAAATAAGTTCATACTTAAATATTATATTAATTTTCTTTTATTAAGATGATCGCAGTTTTGCTTCACAGATATTTTTTTTTAATAATAAAATAGCTTTTAAAATATAATCTAAAGTACTTAATCTTGAAACTGCTTTGTGCTAGATGTGACGTTTTCTTTTAATACAAGATTGTAAAGAATAAACGTTAGATAGCCAGAAGCGCAATAGTGACAAAGGAGGTCAAGTTTAAGCCGAGGAAAATTCTAGCTGGATAGAAATGTGGAGAAAATCATTAGAGATAGAAAACCTTGACATTGGCGCATTTTCATTGCGGTTATCAAATGGGATGATTCTTCAAATGGAAAAAGATGCAACCGAAGGGGAACGGAATATTGGAGACCTTGACACAGAACCATCAGAAAATGTAGCCATCGCGTTCCCTTTTTATCCCCGAGGATAAACCATCGTGTATATTTTATTCGAGTCTCGGGGGAAATCAGCGGTTTTTCAACTTTTCTCCGTACCGAAAGTTCGATTAGTCTCGTTAAACGCAAATAATAGTTTTTATCTCTTGTTCGTTTCTATTATATCGCAGAACAAAAATATAAAAAAGGAAATATTCTGGATAAGTGTTATCGATTTTGTCTATTGAAAAACGAAAATTATCCAATAGAGAAAATGTATAGAAATAAAATTATTTTATATTTAATATTAATAAATATTTATATTGTATAAATTATATTTTAGAAATCTTTGGTATGGAATATGTGAATCCTTTTCTTCCTTTTACTAAAGCTTTCCTTGGTTACCAGCACAGCTTTACATACAATTTATTACAGTCGTGAAAATTAAATTATAGTGAAATTGGAATATGGACCTTGGAGAGTATTTTTCCAATAACCATTACGGTCAATGCTTATTTGTGGTATAAATATATAGCTTCGAACGTTTCCCTTAATAAATCGTTAAAAAAATTGCAATAAATCATTTTAAACTATCAAAATATTATTAAATATTTATAATTTTAAATTTGCAGCCCTTATATGAAAATGCGAACATAAATTTCCACTTCGTTAACATTAAAACTCAATTTCACTTTTGCACATATATACCATATATATTTATAGACCAAAATACACAATTGTATTATTGCGCTCAAAGTGATTTAAAATGTTTAAAGTTGGAACGTGTACAAAGTGTCGGGAATGCTCGGCGGCCACGTATGAGAAAGGGGAAAAATGGGAAAAGCGACCGTCTCGAAAGTTGAGCTCGCGTTATTCAAATAAGATTCGCCCGAGCTTAGCGTCTTAAATGCACTCTTAAGTGCATTAAAAAACAGTAAATTCCCGTTAATAGCTCGTAACCCACCCACCACCCCTCCCCCACATCCTCTCCACGACGCAGGACCGAACGGAAAAATGGGGAGGGGCACCAAAAAGACTGGAAAATAAACATCCGCGTTTTTACCCTTAACGGTGCCCTTCAGGATCATTAACGACCAAACGACGTGTGAACCAAAACTAACGATCGAATTATTCTCACCTCGGCTCTCCCTTGTTGTTGTTAACACGTTTTTTTTATTCTTGTTGCTTTTCGATTTTCTTTTTTTCTCTTTTTGGTAGTTTTCTGCGACAATGTGGAACTGTGAATTTTCACAATTTTTAAATGAAAGCCAAACATTTCTGTCATATATATATATAATGCTAACGGCGGTGCAAGGTTCGTGGTGGTGTAGCACTTTTTTTCGTCAAATGCTACCTTATTTTTTATAATTTAATTTTAAATAATATTTATAACTCAAAATATAGATCCTTGCCATGTCGACGTTCAACTTATTACTATATAATTTAATGTAAAATATTTCTGAATTTACGATTCAATTTCGCTTCTATTTTGACAGATGGCTATGAAGGCAATGTACCATACTTTCGCTTGTACATCATTTCAATTGATTAGGATGTTATTTTTCATTTATTTTAATTTTTAAGTGATTTTTTTAATTTGAAATTCATTTCAAAAAAATCCGATATGTCTATTTTTATGCGATAATATGAAAATAAATTTATACTTTTGTATTTCTTAAATATATAATAAAAACTTATATAATTATAATGATCTAACTAACATACATATTTGCGTATCTGCACATAAATAAATGAAGTACATTTAAATAAATTATAAGGTGATATATTATTATATATAAAATATAATTTTAGAATAAAATATAATTAATATATATTTAGCTGTCGTATTTTTAACGTAATACTTGAACTTTTAATATTTTTCACATCGTTATTGTTGGCATTTTCATCTTCATTACTATATTAGCATTATTATTATTATTATTATCGTTCGAGCGTTTATTTCAGCGAATTAAACTGAAAATTTCCACGGAATAAATTACACCTTCAGCACGGTCCGGTCACGAAATCATTAATCAAGACCGAGACCGTGTCGATTTTTATTTCATCCCTTAATTTTTTTTCTTACTCCCCGGTTCGTTTTCGTCGGCGAAAATTCTAACGAGATCGTTTTAAATAATTAAGGCCGATTCTGGTAAATTCGAATTCTTCTTTAATTTGTTCAGGACTCTTCGCCTTTCTGTGCGCGGGCCAAGGGGGAAAAATGGCGGCGCCCTTTTCCTCTCATTTTCCTCCTCCCCCCATACGTCCCCTCTCCACCCCGTCTTCCGCTCGTGCGACGTCCGTGAAAAGCGAAGGGAGCCTTTCCTCTCCGAACGATCCAGACGTGAAATTCACTATACACTTTTGCTTTGTCAATGTTAATCGACCTGTGTTTCATTAATTATCGGATTCCTTTAATCCCGCGGGAGCCTTGGCGTTGGGAACCGCCTTTTGCGAAACACTTGTAATTATCGCCGTTTTCAGGAAAATCCTCCAATTCAGCACAATTTTCAGAAGCGATCGTCTTCTCCACCCAATTTCTCTCAGGTCTTTTCTGTACATTCACGTAGAACATCGTTTTCACTACTACTACTATTATGATGCCGATACTTTCAATGATTCTCAAAAATCGACTGAAACGTACAATTTTTACCCAAATATTATCATCATTATAATATAAAATTTTAAATACATGTTTTTTTAATTTTATTAAATGATATTTTAAAAAAAAATGTAAATGTGACTCGCAATATTAACAAAAATATTCGAAAAATTCGCCGCGATCAATTCGTTGATTTGGCTATTGAGTTATTGATATTGTAAAAAAAAGTTTTATTTTGAAAAGTTTTGGGAATCGTCGATTTACAAGGAACATCTTTCATTCAACATTGAATGAAAGGCGCGCGTTGATCGAATATAAAGTATAACGTAACGATTTTCAGCAAAGTTTTCAACTGTATTTTCACTCTTTGAATGCGCCATAAAAAGATCAAAGTTAACGCTATAAATAATTCAATTAAGATTCGTTTATGAAGCATTAATTTGAATATTTTAATCGTAATTATTTCAGTTAAAAAATCAATTGTAATCCAACATTATATATATATATATATATATATATATATATATATATATATATATATATATATATATATATATATATATATATATATACTGCTATGATCAAAAGTAAGGTAATATTGTTATTTAAAACTCCCAGGTATTTGGAAGGCAGGTAAATTGTACTTTTTCCCTAGGTTGGTAGGACTGTCTATAACATTTACCAGTCGTCTGTTTGTCAATAGGTTAAATTATCTCCGAGTTACACGTGTTTTTACAACTTTCGGTTCCTTCATCACGATAATGCACCATATCATAGTGCGACTTTTTTTGCCAAAACCTCAACTCATGTCGTTCCGCAACCACCGTATTTGCCTGATTTGGCTCCGTTCAACTTTAGGCTATTCAGCAAACTCAAAACACCAATGCGGGGATGCCGTCTTGACACGATTGAGGAGATAAAAACCGAATTTAAAAATGGTCTTGAAGGCTATATACCGGAAAAAGACTATTTTGAATGTTTTGAAGACTGGAAAAAGCGTTGGTAAAATGAATTTATCGAACGAGGATTACTTTGAAGAGGATAAAATTGATTTGGAAGAATAAATAAATAATTTACATCTTATAAACAAAATCATCTTACTTTTTGATCACAAAAAAATTATGACAATTATTTCACTATAAGAATGTAAATATCATATTATATTCTTAAATAAGAAAACAAGTACGTTACCACTAAATATTCTATTAATCGATATTTTAAAGATCCACTCGCAACGGTTATCGAACTCGCTGTAATTATAGAACGATGTCAACAAATTATTCACTTTTAAACGTATCTAAATGATATGTTTGTTTAATGAACATGTGTAACGCTCTTATACATATATATATATATATATATATATATATATATATATATATATATATATATATATATATATATATATATATATATATATTATTTATTTCTAATGTGGAAAGTGGTTATCGTTCCATCGTTAATCCCACGTTAGACGAGTATAAACCTAGAGAATGTCACGTACACGACTAATTACTATGTTATACATTTATGATATATATATATATATATATATATATATATATATATATATATATATATATTAATATATTCTATATATATATTAATATATTCTACGATATACGTTTTAGCTACGTCGTAGCAATATCGTCTGAGGCTTTACCAGATTTAACCCCCGCAGTTATTCCTAATAATTTATTGTATTATTAAAAATATATATAAATTGTAATAAATCACAAAGCGTGTACCACGATATAAACGAAAATACGTTCTATTTTATTAAATTATTTTTGTATTAAAATAATACTTATTTCGACTATTTATATAATATATTAACGATATAATGTAGATAATTTTAGTATATTATATATAATATATGACATATGAAAATATCAAATTAACTATTTTTAATTCATTTAATATATTATTAATATTTTTTTATGTTTTAAACATACAGAATTAGTTTACTTATATTATGTTCATTTATGACTTGCGTAAGTGATACTTTTTACGTTAAACTAAATACATCAGTGATATTCAATCGGTAGTTTTTTATTATTATTATAAACGATCTTTATTACTGACATGCAATATATTAACTATTGTCTTAATTATAACTACGTCTATCAAAGATATTCGAACTTCAACAAAGCGATTGCATTCTCGAAACTCAATATAGTATGATACTATTGAATGATTGATAATATTCGATTTTGCTCAATCTTGACATCAATTTTCAGTATTAATAATCTTCCCGTTTAGAACTCTGAATGTTCCAACGGGAACACATCAAATCCTATTATAGAACGTGTGTTGTCATTAAACTGTGATTACGTGGTTCGCATTGCACGATTCTCAATATAACGCTATATATCGACTCAAATACTACTGTGATAAAAAAATAAAGTGAAATCATCATTTAATATTCCGGGGCATGAGGAAGGCAGGTAAATTGTATCTGTTTTTCCTAAGTTGGTAGGACTGTCTATAATATTTGCCAAGCATCTGTTTGTCAAAAGGTTTAATTATCTCGGTTCCTTCATCACGATAATGCGCCACGTCATACTGTTTTGTCAAAAACTCGACTCGTATCGTTCCGCAACCATTGCATTCGCCTAATTTGACTCCGTACGATTTCTGGTTTTTCAGCAAACTCAAAATACCAATAAGCTGTTTTGACACGACTGAGGAAATAAAAACCGAATCGAAGATCATGAAGGGTATAATACTGGAAAAAGACTATTCCGACTGTTGCGATAACTGAAAAAAGCGTTGATAAAAGTGTATTTTATCGAACGGGAATTACTTTGAATGAGATGAAATTGATTTGGAAGAATAAATAAAGAATTTACATTTTATAAGCAAATTCACCTTACTTTTTGCATATTATTATATGTCCAATTATATATCAAATATTACAAATTCATAAAATATTTTATATTTAGAAAAAAAAGTATATAATATTATATATAACTACGATAATCCGCTATTTTCGATTGAAAAGTAGAGTTTATATATGGTTTACATACATTCGGCGAAATCGTACACGTCCAATGTAAAATGTACGTGTACCTTTACAAATGTTCGCGTACGATTCTAAATGGCATGTCGTACATATATACGATTTTACATCGAGGGATTACGTTCAGTATTTGATGTTTCGATTCCAAAATCAATATCGTACGTAATCACCTTATTGTACAATTCAATTAATTTGCAAATGCATTGTTGAGAAGCTTACGTTATGTATTCGTATTATACGTACAGAATTTGAAATGATTTTGTATATTAATATTGCAATATATTATATTATTATAATAAAATATTTGAACGGTCAAGTGTTAAATGCGCATATCAACAATTAAGTGTTGTAATATCTAGTAAGGATTAAACTGTTTTAGAATTATTATTAAATAATATTTAAATTTATAATATAAGAGCATATTAAATCAATACTGAAATATATAATTATTAAAAAAAAATCGATTAATTCACAAAGGGGAGTGTATTTCACTTGAAATGCGCTCGAAAGGAATGCAGTCTCGAGTAAAACACACCCCGTTAACCCTTTTGTGTCCGAGCTTTGTTACGTAGTTGCGGTTTTACCATTGAAATTTAGCAGTTCGACGCTTTATACGCGAGCACGTACTTTATTACGGGACGATAATGTATATTTTACTAGTTACGATATCCAGAACGACCGTTTCGCCGAATTCAATTTCCAAGTACAAACAGCCAAAATCGCATATATTTTACATACATGTAATAATAATGTGGTGAATGAATGTGTGTGTGTGTGTATGTATTTTTCTGTCCGTATGTACATTTTACTCTAGCAAAATTTTCACTTAACTTGGAAATTTTACGTTGCAGTTACGCCCTGGAGAAAATTAGATGTAGAATTTCTGATAAAAATAAATCAGCGTAAAGTGCTATTTTTTTTTTTGTAAATAGACCTCTTAGTTCCTCAGTTGTGCAAAATTTATTCATGAAATCCACGTTGGTGTTGCGGTTAAAGCTTTAAACTTGAATTCTAGAATTATTTTAATTGTACATTTTAATAGCCCTCTTCACTACTAAATACGGTGGATTATTTCAATTTGACCGGATATTGCATTGTTTGATAATATACATTTTATAAAGACAAATGATTTTCGTTGTCTATTTTAAAATATAAAAATATTTTTTTCAGTTTTTAAAATAAATATATATAAAATTAAATAAATTACGAAAAAAAAAATATTAGAAATTATTAAATATTTTTTTTTTGATAAATTTTGATAAATTAAAATTATAAATCGCTATTAGTGAATAAATTTATTAATAATTTAATAAAAATATTTCAAATATAAAATCTCTCAAAATTTTAACCGATCAAAGTGACTTTCCATATATATTAATTTTATTTATGCATAATAAATATTTTTTTTATAAATTCAAGATTAGTATGCGATGGCTTTTATTAAAAAAATATAAAGTAAAATAGTAGTACTGATATACAGAGTTCAATGAAAAATAATCGAATCCTATTCAATTTAACCCTGTCCGTTCCACCCTATTTGTCACATAGTGCTAAAGCAAAACGAAGAACAAGTATAAAAAAAGACTTAATAAAATACAGAGTGCAACCATAGGGTTGAAAAGAAAGCTCGCACCGGCGTCAAAGTGGACACATATTTCGTTAAAAGAATATGGAGTGCCTCTACGACGTGTCGTAGCAATTCAGAGGAAAACCGTAGCAACTGAGTATTCTTGAATGCACGAGACGCGCTACAAAGAAAAGTGCATTTCTCTTTCACTTTCTTTTATACTGCGAACACTTTTTTATCTTTATTCGATACATTGGATTTTCTCGTACGAATAAAAGGCGTATATTTATAATGATAAATTATTTAAGCGAAACACTTTATATAAAATTAACTATTAAATTTCTATATAACACTGTGATAAAAAGTAAGGTGAATTTGTTTATAAAATATTTTTTTTTATTTATTCTTCCAAATCAATTTCATCCCTTTTGCCAACGCTTTTTCCAGTCTGCAAAACAGTCGGAATAGTCTTTTTCCAGGTTTCCAATTCGGTTTTTATCTGCTCCATCGTGTCAAAACGGCTTTTTGAACATTGGCTTTTTGAGTTTGCTGAATAGCCAGAAGTCGCAC
The DNA here is from genome assembly GCA_024500535.1 of Leptonema lineaticorne. Taxonomy (NCBI): domain Eukaryota; kingdom Metazoa; phylum Arthropoda; class Insecta; order Trichoptera; family Hydropsychidae; genus Leptonema; species Leptonema lineaticorne. The sequence goes on along the minus strand of JANIJI010000006.1, from coordinate 514,481 downwards.
GGAGCCAAATCAGGCGAAAACGGTGGTGGCGGAACGATATGAGTCGAGTTTTTGGCAAAAAAGTCGCAAATTGACATGGTGCATTATCGTGATGAAGGAACCAAAAGTTGTAAAAAGACGTGTAACTCGGAGATAATTAAACCTTTTGACAAACAGACGGTTTGGTAAATTTTATAGACAGTCCTACTAACCTAGGGAAAAAAAATACAATTTACCTACCTTCATAATGTTTACTTTTCATCTTACTTTTTGATCACAGCAGCAATATTTTCATAAATTATATTCAAAATGTTGCCCGAATCCGATAGATTGTTAAAATAGTCGCGGTTCATGTTCAGCAATTAATCGAGACAAAATGCAAACTATTGCGATTCGATCAATGTCCAATATTGACATACGGCGATATGCAAACTTGGAATTCGTTAATTAATTTGTTTATTTATTATACGATCGATGAACTATGCGACCGCGTACAAATTCATCCTGTATAAAACGCGAAATACAAAACCATTATATATGTTCGATGGTGTTTATTGATATTTATGCATAATTTCTGTTTCGGATTTGCGCAATGGATTTATAAACAGTTGCTGCGGTTTAGTTTATCTTCTAATAGATAAATGTATGTTAATTACATTTATTAATTAATTATATTATTGATATAATAAAAACACTATTTATGTGGAATTGAAAAATGAGACAGTCTATTGTGGGCCACCGGTGGTACACATCGACAATCAAAAATTTGCAATCTCTCAATTTTTTGAGTTACAAGTTAAATAATTTGATGGGTAATTATGAATGGATTCATTATCATTTAAAATATAAAAAATGCTTTTTATAATTATTTTACAATACTGTAATAATTTAGGAGTTAAGTTCGCGCATCTGCTCACAAAATAATAGCTAAAAATTAAAAATAAAATAAATTTAATTTTTTAAATCTTAAAGGACCTCATTAAAAATTAGATATTGTATTTATATGTCGGTGATTTAAAATTCAAATTATAAAATTAAAACAAATATGAACGTCAGACGTAAACTAAATTTTGATAATAATATTCTCTCTCAAATTTACGGTGAATTATAAACGGCAAACGCGACGTATGAGACGATTTTCAGTCTAGATAAATAGTTCGTTAATTAAACTTAGCGTTTAATTCGCAGTGGCATTCCGCGATACGAACATAAATTATTCTCGGTTAACGGCAAAAACGCATCAGACAATTACGTCTCGAATCATTTTCTTATTATTTTTATTACGCATTTTTACCCCCGCGTTTTTTTTTACACGACGTCTCGTCGTAAATAAGCCGCGAACGATTCCGATCGCCGCAGTAGCATTTCATTCTCCGTATTCCGGCGTCGGAATGTCGCCGCGATTCAAAAAAATAAATAAATAAAATAAAATAAAACCGACGAGGATCCTGTTCCGAGGCGCCCGCTCTTGACCTTAACAAACTCGAGAACATTCAGCAATTAATCGCCTGTTTCGAATAAAACGTGTTGCCACTGCAGTAATTAGAGTTATATAGTTAATTGCCAATGCTGAATCGTTAATTAGTGCTCGTGTGTTTTTAATATTTATTATTTAACACTTTCGCTGCCGGCGTCACAATCTTGTGTTTTTCTATCCTTATGAATAAATTCATAATAGATGTAGAATATTGAACGGATTATGAGTATAATTTAATATTGAAAATATAAATCTTAGATACCTCGTACACGCATCGATTCGCTGTCATATAAATGTGTATACGTGTGTATATTCATTTACAACTTGTTAAAGGGAAACGGAGTTAATTTCGAGTTTAATTCCCCGACCGTGTATTTTCATTGTTTTAAAAGTTAAATTAAGCAAATGGAAGTCGAGCTTTGTAGAGTGAAATAGAAGATGATGAGAACAAATGGGAAAAAGTGAGACGGAGTGAAAAAGTGGAGGCGGAGCAGCAGCAGGAGGAGGCGGAGCAGAAAAAGGAGGAGGCGTCGGCGGTGAAGAAGAAGAGAAACTTTCGCGCGTTTCCTCCGGTGATTATTGTTTGTTGTGCCGACACAAAAACACGCAAAACAGAAAAATATAAATCAACAACCGGTGGCACTCCGCGAGAAAAGGCGATTTTCTACCGGCGCACCGGCAGATGGTTGAAGATTTCTTGTTTTGCTACATTTATTCGAGAATGCTTAATCTCTATAATAAATGTATATCGCATAATATGCATTTCTTTTAAACTCATATAAATGCAAAATTTTATATTTAAAAATATAAATAGTAATCGCGTGCTTAACGAAAGAAATCTCAAGTGAAGCCGAGCGATGCGACAGAAAAAGTTGAGAGCATCTGCCGTTGAAGCATCATAGCTGTCCGATGTCACGACGTCGGCGTTTTTTGAATTCGAATGAATTTTCTAGTTGAAATTATCCGTTTTTCTAAAGGCTTGTTCTCTCTAACTAGTTGATAGTAAATTCTACGTCGCCGGGATTACGCCGTAGGGAAAGAAAAATCGACCGGCGCCCTACTGCCGCTTTCCAAAAGGAGACTTTCCGTAAAAGCGGGGAAAACAAAACAACAAAAAAAAAGAAAATTCGAAACGAAAATGAGAACCTAGAATGACGAGAGGGGGAGGGTGGGGATGAAAGTGAGGGGAGCGGAGAAAACGTCGTTAACTCCGATTTCAAAAGGCTCCTTCCTACCCAAATGAAGGGAGAGAAATTCATCTTGAAAGAGGACCGCATTACATTGACTGGCATTCAAACAGAAAAATAATCTCGAACACTGAATGCGCGGATTTCGAATAGATCGGCTTATTTTTCCGCTCGGCAAAGACGGAAATAAGATCAAGCCGAGTAGAAAATACGTCTTCTAGTTTATTATTTCTATATATATGTATAATATAAATATATAATATTAAAAAAATAGAATTTATACTTAAAACAACAATCATTCTATTAGTTTTAAATAATATGTATTATTATATATGAAATGTAACAATTTTTATAAAGAATGCGGTATATGCAGCGTCCCCTTTGGCATTTCGGCATTTTCACATATAGTCACGTATGAAACGTAAACGCTATTATATTTTTATTTTCGGTTTTCGTGCCGCGAAAGAAACGGCAAAAGGAAATATTTTCACAAAAGCTCCGCAAGAAAAATGCATATGCATTAATTGCAGATATTTCCGGTTGTACACGACTGCGGCCTCGGGGTTATATAGGAAGCGCAAAGGAATAAAGTGTCCACAGAAGTTTTGCACGCCCGATGCAATTACTCGAAAAGCTCCGTGGTCGAGTGGTTAAAATGTTACAGGTTATCATTTCTTATATACACTTTCATATTTGAATATTCGAATGTTTTGTTTTAAAATTATTCGAAAATTTTATACCATATATTTGCACTGAAATATTTTTTTTATATTAATTATAAAAAAATAACATCGGAAAAGAATGAAAATTGATTTTTAATTTTCATATACTTTTTTTTCTAATATTATAATATGAAATCGATTGAAAACACATGCGCGAACAATGTGAAGCTTATCGTAGGGTCGACTATAGAAAGTAACGTGACGATACAGCCTTTTTCATACGTACACTTCCGCGTAATAACGTTTCAGAAACAATATTTTCCAATTTAAATTCAAATTTTCCGACGCGAGCTTTCGGAGGCTTTGTGCGCGCGGTCACTATCAAAACTAAAAGTTAAATATAATAAAAGTATCGGGCGAGTTAACTCACCGTTGCCCCGGGCGGTTAACTCTCGTCGACTTCGAAACGGGATTTACACAATGACTGTGAAATTTTTAAATTAAAAAACTGTTGAAATAAAAAAAATAGAATAGAATAGAATAGAGTTCAGTTTGGACGTATTAAAATTTTTCAATATTTGACATGAATTCGCAATAATAAAAAAAATATTTCTACTAAAAATATCAAAAGCTACACAAGAACGCCATCTATCGGTGATGTACTACTATATATATATATATATATATATATATATATTTGATATTTTACTAGCTATCATTATGCGATTCGTATTCGCTTGTAATATGGTATTTCGAGTAAAAAATTTCGAAGCCATCACTTTTCTCATAAAGCACGAAGTGTTTTTCATTGTCAGTCCGGGCAAAAGTTGCGTTTTCCGGGGAGCTTGGATAAGAAAAGTTGAAAAAAAAATAGCTGCGTTTGCAAGTAAATCCCGAGCCGCCTCGCAAGAGACTGCTGAGTAAGTAAGCGAGTAGCAATATGAAAAAGCTCGGCTATGTGAATTTTTTATAACCGACAGAAACGCACTAATACAGAGCGGTTCAACTTTTCTTCGATGAGGGTCCGCACTAAAATATATTTGAATCAAAAATTTCAAAGTTTAAAATTTGATTTTTTTTCAAACTATACATTTTCAATTAATTTTATATGTAATTTGCGGACTGTATTTTTTACATTATGATAAGAAAATACAGTATAATCATTTTTCATTCATTTTATATATATACAAGCATATTAATACATCGAGATTGCAGTAAATTTCGATTTTAATCAAGCTAATTGCTCATGAAAATCCATATTCGACAATATACAGTAGATATATATATATATATATATGTGCGTGTGCGTGTGTGTGTGTGTGTGTAGTTTCTTATTAGCTCTTCACGATTATGGTTCAATTTCAATTCAAATTTATAGAGAATTTCGTCAGAGTAGTGAAACTATTTTCTTTTATCCACACTTGCTTCAATTCGTACTTATTTAATTAAATAAAAGCGAAAAGATGGTTATATATCAATATACGAGATTTATTTTTTCAATATTTAAATTGAAATATCATAGATAAATTATATAGTTTTTGTAAATCTGAATTCAAAAAAAGGATAAAAATTTACATATTATTCAAATATTATTGTATAGGAAATCTTTATATTTACCATTTATATTAATAAAAATTAAATTTAATAATTTATAAATAAATAATCAAACAAGTACTTTATTACGTCTCTAGAATTCGTGAAAAAAATATGATTTTTCTTACAAATATTGATATATAAATTTTGGTGTTAATTAAAAACATTAAAAAAATCTAAATTCGCCATTTTTCAATAAAAATATGTTAAAAAAATATATGTATTCGTAGATGACGTATTCGAGTATATATATATAGAAATAAATATAAAAGTATATGTCTGGATATATCTGAATTTTCCGTTAAAAAATATGTCGGAATTTTCACGTATATTATATGCGCGAAGGGCACAAATAATAAAAAAAAATGGAACGGGACGAATACGAGGTGTTAAAAAAATTTTTCGTGTTGAATTTCAACTCGTCCGAATGAATATGAAATAAAAAAAATGCAAACTCGCGCTACCTACGTATGAACTTTTTGAGTTTTTCAGCGACGAATTTTCAGCTTTAGAATATATATATTCAGACCGTTCGTCGAATGTTTTCCCGCGAAGGAAACGTCTTTTTTTTGCGGGACCGAACTGCTAAAAAAAGCCGGAAAAGCGACCTATAAAATCGTATATGTGAAATTTTTGAAGGAATTCTATTTTTTGTAGTTTTGATATTTATTATATAGATATATTTTTTTAGATAGGATTGCGTATTTTTGAAAAGTCATACGATTTTTATTTCATATATAAATATATTTTTTTTATATTAAATATATAAATATAATATATTTTTAAATTTTCCAAAAGTAAACACACACTTTTAATATTAGAAAAAAATTGAAATGTAATAATTTTGATATTTTTTTCCATTCTAGATTGAACACTGTTTTTGACTTTTGACTTAGCAACTATTAAATTTTTATTGTAGATAAATAAAAAAAATATTTTATATTATTATAGAAAAATATATCCGGTAATGTTTTTATTATGAAATATTGTATCATAAATAATAATAATAATAATAAAATCGATCATATTACAGTTATAGAAAAATGTTTCAGTTGTTTCTTTAAACGTTATACGCAATAACATAAAGAGAAAACTAGAAATGCGGACCTCGTAAAAAAAGTGCGCACAAACGCACACACTTACACGGTCTTAATGTAAATATGATAATATTATGAGGATAATTTCCGCGAATGAATCACCTAGTGTCCGGGATTTTTCCGAATAATTTCGCGATAAAATATCGACATTTTCCGTTTGCTGATTTGCATAAAAACAACCGCTCCATCCGTAGTGCCCGAAAAAAAATGAATAAACTCTCGCAAAAATATAAAAATTCTACAAAAAAATAATATACATACACACGTATATAATAAAAAATAATATAGAAAAAATATATATATAATAATACAAACAGTTAGGCTTGACGATATCTAGGTTTGCATAAGCTTGCCGAAACAATGGTAGTCGCGATTCATAAAGGTGCATATTTATTTTTGAATTACGTAAATGAAAAGCATTTTGGCGTTCAGCGTCGAAAAAAAAATAAAATAAAATAAAGGGGGAGTTGAAAGCCTCGGACGCTTTAGGGTCTTCCAAATTGTTCGCCGTAGGTTTCTATGAAGGGAGGAGTTGGCGGGAGGGGGGGACGGTTGTTGTGAAAATGTACCCCTTTTTTATTCGCGTATTTTCCTCGTCGCGTAAGGCAATAAGGAGACGATAATATGGAATATATACAGAGAAAAGTGAAAGAAAAATATCTTTGAGGAGCTTATCAAAAGTTATTATTGCTTTCGAAATGTTTATATAATATATTATTTAACGATCGTGTTGTGTATACGCGATAAAAATATCAGTATATTTTCGGTGACGTAATATTTTTTATTACGTAATTTATTTATTGTTTCTTATAATATTAACTAATTTTAAACTAAATAATATAAACGAATTATTATTTTTTTATATGATATTTTAAAGTTTGAAAATATTTTTTATGTTGTTTTATATATAATATATATCAAAATAAGAATAAAAAAGTAATATCAATTTCAGAGATTAAATCATGAGCGTATTTTGACATTGTATATATATATATATATATATATATATATATATATATATAATCGTATCAAAACGGCGTCTCCATATTGGCCTTTTGAGTTTGCTGTATAGCCAGAAGTCGCACGGAGCCAAATCAGGTGAATACAGTGATTGCGGAATGATACGAGTCGAATTTATGGCATAAAAATCACGAAGAACCAATGTAATATGACATAATGTGATGATGGAACCAAGAGTTGTAATAACACGTGTAACTCGGAGATAATTAAACCTTTTGACAAACAGACGCTTGGCAAATGTTATACAGTCCTACCAGTCTAGGAACAAAAATTACTATTTATCTGCCTTATTAATACCCGGGAGTTTTAAATGACAATTTCACCTTACTTTTTGATTACAATGAAAAATATATTCTATTCATATGCTCCTCGTTTATACGGCTGTGACTCGAAACACTGAGACACTTCGAAAACGAATCACAGCCTTTTGTTCGATGGTCAATGTGAAAAATCTGCATTCGAAATATGGTCTGTTATAATAGCAATAACAATAAAGAAAAGCCTTTCGACGTTCACTTTTCTCGAAAGAAAAACAAAAAAAAACTGGAAAAATATACATATACATATAAACATATATAGAAAAATATACATATAAACATATATAGAAAAAATGTTAAGCGCGAACTGAAAGGGGATAGAAGTTCGCTGATGGAGGTTGGAAAATGGTAAAAGCTCCTATTTTCCCGAAGGGAGTTGAACTCGGGTCTCGCAAAGTCTGTGTATGGATATTTGTGTAAGCGAACTATGAATAGTTAATGGGCTCGATAGAGCAAAGCTTTTTTTTCCTATTTTTTTCTTTTACTTCTCTATTACAAATATTTTTTATGAGTAACGCCGTAACTTTAGCGGGATTTTATAGGACTTTGAGAACTTTTCGAAATCTATAGCTTACTAAAATTTTATTTACAGTCATTCTATTCGCATTTGTGATATTAAAAATTAAATATAAGCAATAGTTTTTAAATCTAAATAAATTTTCAGTAACAATCGCCGTATTTAAAAAGAGTTATAATATAAAATGGAAATGCATTGAAATAAATATTTCAATATACGGTCATATTGAATTCTGGTTACATTTATATTAATTCAAAATGAAATACGTACATTTGATTAAACAGCCGAGTCCGACGGTATAAAAGTTAATTAAGCTTAATTCCGAAGCTTTAAATTTTAATATGGCTCTATTTTGCTTTAATAACATCAAACTAAACTTTGTATAGGACTCGTGCAAATTTAATAAAGTTTATAAACGAAAATGAAATTTGCGTTTGCGTTGTTTAAAACGTGTATTGAAAACAAAAAACGTCGCGTGCACGTATAGACTTTTATTCGAATTCAACACGTTCGCGCCGGCGTGTACCACCGGTGGCTCGCGTTAAACTTTCATAGAGCGGCGTGTACCACCGGTGGATCACGGTAGATTGTCTCATCCGGCGCTGAAAAATTAAATATTGTATGATTATATTTTAAAAGTTATATATATATATATATATATATAATATTATTATAAATTTATAATAGTGAGCGAGTAATAGGAGAATTTTAAACATATTAATACAATGATAAATGATATATTAAAAGTAATGATCAGTGCTTAAAAAAAAACGACGGGATCTTTCTGAAAATTCTCAACTCTGTATATCTCGGAGACTTCCGTATGAAATTTCAGTTTTCAGCAATTTTTCAGCACCGCTCATACTCCGGCGTAGAGCATTCGTTCCCTTATATGCACTTCCGTGATTTATACGGCACACCCGGGCACCGTCGTATAAACCGTAAGCCGTGGCAAAACACACACACACACACACACACACACACACACACACACACACACACATATATATATATATATATATATACAGCGGAGCTGAAAGTAACCGTTCGTATAAATATTGTAACACGACAGCTACGTATTTAGTTTATGACTCGTGTATTTATGGCGTTCATTAAAAACCATCACGAGAGAGCGAAATAGAGTGAACGCTGGCTCGATTCTTTGGCCCTTTCAACGTCGCTGATTAATAACACAATCTCTTTTTGCCACTATTATATTATACATATTATATGTGCGGTGTGACTGAACAATATCCGGACTTGTAAATTTTATTCATATACATATATATATATATATATATATATATATATATATATATATATATATATATATTAAAAAAATCGGCGTTAAAAAGAATTCATTTGAGTTAGCACAACACAAGAAATTTGAATGATATTGATTGGTGTATAAAATTGAAAATGTAACTTCGTTAAAATATTAAAAACGAGTAATTGATAATATTATTAATATTAAATAAAATAGTAACGGGAAAAAAATTGTATATAATTGTTGAAAATACAATGTTCTGAAAATAACTTTCATAATACTATTTTTATCACTTAGCAAAAGCGTGTCAAACACAAGGCCCGCGGGCCGCATGATTATGATTACATAAATTGCGGCCCGCTGATATGCGCTTTTTTTTTTATAACATTAATACTTAAAATTAAATTTTGTTTTTTTATTTACATGTAATAAAGTTGTAGTGTGCAGTTTAAATAAATTAAGTGTTATTTTGATTATCAAGCTTGTAACGTTTTTAGTTGAAACTTGTAGCCCTCGACATGAATGAAAATGAAAACTACGGCCCGGAATATGTTATGAGTTTGACACACCTGACTTAGACGCTTCTAATGTTGTATAATTTGATATAAAACATAAGCAAATTAGCCAAACATTTTAAAACTTAATCTCTATAAGGTCCACTTTTAATCGATTTCATATATTTTCGTTTAATTTATCGTTCCATAACTTTGTTAAAAATACAGCGTTTTCAGAATCGCTTTCAGCAAACACACACACATATTTAATTGATTTAAATTTCCGTTTTTTTTTAATTTAAAACATATTATTTTCATTATTGAACATTTTTTCCTAATAACAAATATACTAGTATACTTTATGTAATTACAACAAATTGCAACGAATTCATATTAATAACATTAAAGATAAATAATGAAATTTGTAGATAAACGAAACGCTCCGGTAACTTTTTCATCATACACCGTATTAATGCGGAATCGTTTATTACGCCGTTTATGATCGAATGCATTTCACAATGTGCTATACACACACACACACACAAATATATATATATATATATATATATATATATATATCGATTTTTAATTCCGACGATGATTGGTCGGATTCAACGATTGCCGTGCAATTTTCCACGATCGAAAAAATTCAATGCAATTTATTTCAATTTGGTTCAACTAGATTTCCATTACTATTCGTTGTAGGCGTTGAAGGCGTCGGCGAATCTATTGTATATTATGTATCATAGAAGAAACGACCGTTTCGTTACAATCTGAATTCCTAGCATTATTCCGCTTTTACATTATTAATTTCATCGATTTACCAATTTTAAAATATAACACTGTGATCAAAAAGTAAGGTGAATCTGTTTATAAAATGTAAATTCTTTATTTATTCCTCCAAATCAATTTCATCCTCTTCAAAGTAATCCCCGTCCGATAAAACGAATTTTTGTCAACGCTTTTTCTAATCCTCGAAAGAGTCGGAATAGTCTTTTTCCGGTATAGCCATCAAGAAATTCTTGGATTCATTTTTATCTTTTCAATCGTGTCAAAACAGCGTCCGCGCATTGGTCTTTTAAGTTTGTCGAATAGCCAGAAGTCGCACGGAGCCAAATCAGGCGTATACGGTGGTTGTGGAACGATATGAAGAAACCAAGTGATGGAAAAACACGTATAACTCGGAGATAATTCAACCCTTTACATCATTCATATATAAAGATTTAAAATTGAATACTATTAGTATATATAACAAACTATAGACACATTTCGCTATCAGTTTGCGCCATAAAACAAGCAGTAGCTATCATAAAATATTTTATGCATCGTTTGAAATTGACGAATTTTAACATAAATACGACATAAACATCGACGTAATAAATTTTTATGCACATGGTTTTATTCTAAATTTTCTTTTTTTTTTTTGATTTTATTTTTCCAACAGACGTGTAAAAACCGACGGTCGTTCAACTGCGATAAACGCGCGAATCTCTATAGAAATTTTAAATGATTTTCACATTGTTATTTCGGCATCATATCGATTCTGTCTAGACTATTTATTTATTTATTTAATGATAAAAAAAAATATCGATTAAATAAAAATATGTACACTTGCATTAAAATTTTTACAAGAAAAGCGTCGTTCGTCAGTCAATATTGCGAACAATAGTTCAAATTTAATTTCGACGTTTCTTCATGTTGACGTTGTCAATGTTTAAACTAAACTATTTCAAATAAGCAAAATTCGATTGTATTTGAAGAATATAGTAATAAAAAAACTAGCTATCTAGTTTTATATTTGCGGTTGAATTTATATGATTGAATATTTATCGTAGATTTTGTTGATTTTATTTAGTAGTTATGTTTGATGTATCTTGGCGATAATGTGATGCTTGCATTGAATGTGTATATATTTTTTTTTAGAAAAATATATTAAAACATGCCTTGTTGACTTCAATCGTGTGTAATAGCTAAATTTACATTAATTTATGTGCACAATTTCAATTCTAATTTGTACCTTTGTATTCAAGTTTAAATATTTCCGTGTTTTCATCAACCTACTCATTTGTCTATCCAGTTCAAACATTTAACATTGACATTACCAAGGTTGCGTTGAAAAGCTATTTTCTCAATATGGAAACTTGTTGTGATGATAGAATTTCAATTTTGACACATGAGTTATTATTTTAAATGATAACACCAATATGTCGTCAGACACTAAATTGATTTATTAAAATTTACATCAATTATACTACTGTGATCAAAAAGTAAGGTGAAATTGTCTTTTAAAACTCACGGACATTAGGAAGGAAGGTAAATTAATTTTTTTTTGGTTCCATAATCATGATAATGCATCATATCGTACAGAATTGGTTTTTCGTGACTTTTTTGCCAAAAACTCGACTCATATCGTTCACCATATTTGCCCGATTTGGCTCCGTGCGACTTCTGGCTATTCAGCAAACTCAAAAGGCCAATACAGGAACGCCGTTTTGACACGATTGAAAAGATAAAAAACGAATCCAAGAAGGTCTTGGAAGCTATACCGGAAAGACTATTCCAACTGATTCGTGGACTGAAAACAGCGTTGGCAAAAGTGCGTTTTATCGGACGGAAATTACTTTGAAGGGGATGAAGTTGATTTGAAAGAATAAATAAAGAATTTACATTTTATAATCAAATTTACTTTACTTTTTGATCACAGTGTTACATATTTGCACTATACAAAAAGTCGATATAAAAACTCATCAAAATTTTATGGTAGTTATGACAAAATTCTCAATTCATCAAGCGGTCAACCTCGATATACGAAATCCTCACGCAACGTAACAGCAAACGAAACGGGCCGAAAGAAAAATGTCGACATGTCTGTTTTAATTTAATATCGGGGTGGGCCGCAATATTGTTCGTTACATCAAAGTAACATTCTTCAACCGAGATGAAATTCCAGCCGCTAAGGCACTTGGATTATTTATTTGTACGTAACGAAGCGAGTTATGTAAAATTGTGAACGTTGCTATTTTTTTTTATGTCGACAAACAGTGCGTACTTCATAAAACCGTCTGCCATTTATTGCCATCATATTTATGCTAACGGATATTTATTTACGTGTGTTTGTGTGTGTGTGTGCTTTTTCACAATTTCATTTCAAATTTTCTGAACAAATTCACTATTTGCACATAATTTAAATTTTCCTTTGTAAATTTTGTCTACATACAGATTTTATATTTACTGAAGTAATAGTAGTTGCATTTTAATATAAACAACGACGCTTTTTTTTTGTAACAGCGGATCGAAAAATTTAATTTAATTATAACTAATACTTATGTATATCATGTAGATTTATTTATTAGTATAAATAATTAAAATCATTTAATCAAAATATGAATACATAAATATATATTAGATCAGCGGTTCACAACCTTTTGTTATTACATCGAAAATATTGCCTTTATTTTTATTCAGTACAAAATATATTTATGGTGACTTTTACAGGACAACGAGCGAAAAACGAGTTTTTTTGCATTTTACAGACGTTTTTTTTGCTCGTATATAATATAAATAAAAATATATATATAATTTTATATGTACGCGTACCACAGGTTGGAAACCGCTGTATTAGATGAATCTCGTTCAAATTATATTATACCATAAATCGTGATTTGTAATATCCAAAGACCGCATTAAAATAAGTTGAACATTTCTAATTGAAAAAAAAAATTTTTATATTTATTATTTGCATTCTTTTTCTCGAAACTAGCATTATCAAGTCGATATGAATGGATATTTCCTATTCTTTTAAATAGAGGGAGAATGGGGAACATTTGCACGTTGAGCGCTGTAAGGAATTACGTTTTTGTTGTTTCAACACCCCCAGTTTCCTCCAAACGTCTTCTTCGTCGTTTCCGGTTTTTCTCGCCTTGTTTTCTAGCATTTTCCGTTTTTTATGAAGTCGTATCGTTTTAGAGATACCTGGAAAACCTTCGAATGCGACGGTAGTTCGGTGCAGAAATCGTCAGTCTAATGGTTCGGGAGCACTTTCGACCATTGTTCTTGAGACAGTTATTATTTTTTCCGATCCAAGGGACGTCCTAATTGTTTCCATTATCGACCATCGAAGCGTGAATGATTTTCATTTTTTGTTTTTTTCTTCATACTTTTTATACTTATTTTCATGTGCAATGGAATATCATTAATTTGTCATTTATAGAAAAAATATAGTGCAAACATTACTTTAATCAAAATTGAACGTTGACTACGAATTTGTATTGAAATCATCAAATTATGAACAGTATAAAAGTGGAAGTAATCGTTTGATTTCTTTCAGTAATTTATACATATTTGCAGTACTCTTATAGATTCTATGATAATTGTGTTATCTATTTTTATATATGATATGTCTTTCATTTGATTCGGACAACATTTCAACAAAGTTTTGATACAAAATCAAAACTTTTCATATAATCCATTGTAGTTTTCATGATAAATTTTAATTTTAAAGACACATATAATGCACAGCACTATTATTAATATTTGGAGGATTCATATTTTAACAAAAACTTACTTAATTTTTTTTTTTGTAAATCATCTTTAGCATATTTAAACCATTACTGCGGAATCTTAAAACATTTAATATAAATATTTTTCTGCCTGCAATAAATTATTTATCATTTAAAAATCTTATATAAAATTTATTCACATAATATCAATAATGGTCTAATCGACCTCATAAAATGCATCAGTATATTTATAATTATTAAAATCAATTAAAGCGCAACAAACGCATATGACGATAGACGAACAGATTCATTCGCAACATCTTGACCCACAATTGTATTATTGTATATCATATATTATAAATAATGAATATCTATGACACAATTCATAGATTTGTACCGCTTCGATTTGATTATTGTAAAATATTGCTTATTAAATGTGAAACTCGGTTTGAATAAGTGCGATCGATCGATCATCTATTCGGCTCTAGTTTCAATCGCGTTATATTTATTGAATGCGATTTTATGCATCGTAAAATTTAATATAGTTGAAAGTTTCGCATATCTTCATCTTTGCTTCGTCGGCATGTTTATGATCGGATTAAATTTAATCTTATATATATATATATATATATATATATATATATATATATATATATATATATATATATATATATATATATATATATATATATATATATAAAATTACAAGTTTATTTTATGCTTTTTCGTTACAATATACACAAGATAACTAACGACTTTCTAATTGATTTAGTTTCTATAAGAAAATGTATAAATTTAATAATTTCAATATATTGAATAGTTTTGAAAATTAATATTAAATTAAAATGTATAAATATGATAATAAAAATACGTATGCTTGTATGTTATATGATGCTGAAACATAGACAATAAACTATGGAACCGAAAAATGTATGTAAGTCTTCAAGATATGGTTCTATAGGAGAATGCTAAGAATATCTACGATCGACAAAGTAGCAAATAAGAAAATTAATAAAACACCAGAAATACTAAAAATAATTAAATTGAGAAAAATCCAATATCTTGGCCACATTTTGAGAAATGTTAAATACAGGCTTCTCCAAATAATTTTGAAAAATAAAATGCGAGAAAAAGATCTATAGGAAGACGTCAAAACTCATGGTTTAAAGATCTTCGTCTTGGTTCAACTGTTCGTCAATAGAATTTTTCTTAAATGTTTCGTTAGTCGTGTGGATCGCCCCAACCTTCTTGAAAAGACGACGTCAAAAAGAAAATGAAATTAATATTAATTATAATATATACTTTATTAACACGTTGATTACCAACTACGAGATAACTCGTAGTTTGTGTTCTATTCCAGGACGCCATCTCCCACTGCGTTTACTTCCCATTTTTGTGCAGCTATGTTTAAACTCGAAATATATCAGTGTTAAAATCGATAGATGATTTCTGGGAAAAGAATAAAAAATCAATGCCTTCTTGCACGTACAAAAAAATTATTAAAAAACAAACAAAAAATATAATTATGAGGCCAACAGAAGCCAAGTACGAGATAATTCGTAATACCATTATTTAAAAAAATACATTTTTATAGTTTTTAATGATTACTATGCACTAGAATTAGAGTTTTTAATAATATAATGTGATTAAATCACATTGTCATCTTACATTATCAAGGTATACTTATAGGAAACGTAGCTCCCATTTACCAATAGACCAATCATTATCGTATAATCTTTAAAAACAAAACACTACGACGATACGCGCGTGATCGAGAGAACAAACAAATAAACAAACAAACAAACAAAAACGACAGTCTCATTTTTTTTTCATATCCAAATTAGCGATTGATACCGATTTGTTTTGTTATATTAAAGTGGGAGCGTTGCGTGCATTAATGAGGCACCAGAACGTTTTGGACATATGCAGATTATTTATGCTGCGGAACAGTCAGCTCGGTCACGGCTGGTTTGGAACAATCGAAGTGGTGCCAGAGGAATTATCATTAAATTAAAGCATCGGCATACGAGAGGACCGTGCATCCTCCAAAGGGAACAATGGGCGAAATGGCACGCACCGATCTCAAACACGCACAAAAAAAAAAAGTAATTGAACCCAATCGAGATTCGAAAACGATAGCGACGTAAAAAATATATAATAATAACACGTAGCTTTGTATTATTACCGTTTTATTTTCGCAGTGTGTGTGTGTGTGTGTGTATTTATAATAGTGCGATATTTGCAGTGAGCCACGTACGTACAGTGTACAGTGTACGGTGAATATTTTTCCGAGTTCGTTTAATTTTTCCCGTATATAGCGAATTCCGGTTTCTTTATTTTTCCGGCGTGCTCGTTCGTCGCAACCTTGACCGGAGGTTGTGCTGCAATAGAGAACCTAAGGCGTGTTGCGCTTTAGTTTTATTTCGCTAAAATTTTCATATAAATTGAGAATACGAACAATATAAAATCATGAAATTCTCGTATATACCACAATCAGACTTTATTACCAATGGAACGGTTTGAGGAAATTCGCAAAAACAGATATAAATATCAGTTCTTCTCGTAATACTTATATATTAATAATACAATTTAATTTTTATCGATATAGTTACATTGATAAAATTATGACATATGTGCCCACAATTTTATTAAATAAAATTGAGGAACACCTTTGACCGGTACTTGACTTGACACTTGACCGATGACGCATAGTAAAAAAAAAATGATGTTGGACCTATTAGCAAGTCATGCAAAATGCGTGGTGCATTTAACGTGTTAAATCATATCATGTAATCAAATTTCACCAGGATTAATGCTGAGATCCTCCTCTTCTTCATCTTTGTCTGCTGAAGAAGGTTGGCGATTCACACAGCTAACAAAACATTCGACACTACCATTTGAAAGAGCTTTATTGACGAAGAGTTGAACAAATATCAAAGATTTTTTAAGTCTCAAGTTTTAACGTCTTTCTATATTGATTTTTTTTCTTCCAAAATTATCCGATAAAACTTGTATTTATTATTTCTCAAGATGTGATTAAGATATTGCATTTTTCTCATTTTGATTATTTTTTGTATTTTCGGAGTTTTATAAATTTTCTCCAAAAAGTTTTTTTAGTTCTACATTTCGAAAGCTTTCATATATATTTTTGTTTTCAGCTAACTATTTAACACGTTCACGCTGGGGCCGCCGGACGAAACAATCTAGTGCGGACCACCGGTGGTACACGCAGTTAATGATTTTTGAGCATAACTTTCATCACTTTTTCAATGTTGTCATCGTTAATATAGATGAATTGATTACTATACAACGACACAATCCTCATTGAAGACTTTCTATATTACCAAAATACATGTGCAATATTTTTAATAATTCGATTTTTTTATCATAGTAAAAAATCGAATTTGATCGCATAACATATGACATAGACCACTTTTATAATTATGGTTCAATAATAATATAGATATGGATATTTTGATTTTTTTTTTGTATTTTGTTCAGTTACATCTTACGGTTTTCGATTGCCTCTCTCTATATACATATACGTATGCGATGCAATAAAAATAAAACAAGTATCGTTTCGAATAAATAAGATCATGTCCAGTTTACGAGAAAGGTCCCCCGTTCCCAAGCCTATCTATGACTGATCCACGTGTATCCCGTGCGGGAAAAGCGCGACCGGAATCGCAAATGGCCGCGTCGGCAATACACGCGAATTTGCGAATAGTAAATATATGTGCGCTTCGACTATCCCACGGGACTATACAGAAAATATAACTCCTTATTTTTTTTTTGTTTTTTGTTTTTCATTTTCCACTACGTCATATTTGCTCATGTTTATTTTTATTTTATTTATTTATTTATTATTATTATTCTTTTTTTGCTGCTCGCAGTCTCTTCTTTGGAATGAGGCCCTCTAGCGTCAGATGATTGACATTATTGATGTAAGTAACAAACATCTCGTTTCGTAAAAGATATGTTATATATATATATATATATATATATATATATATATATATATATATATTATGTTTACAGACACGTGTAATGTTCAAAAATATATTATGTTTACTATTTTTATATATAATATAAAATTAATTATAATTAATAAAGCAATACCAATTATATATAATATATCAGAAATATCCAAGCTCTTAGATAGTCCGAACCGTTTTTTAACATTTGTTAAAAGTTAAACACATTTATTTTACTTCTTTTGATAATGCTTTAAAATTTGGTGAATAATTGATGACAGCACTTCTCAGTTATCCTTTCGGATGTTGATTAGTTAAAACTGATCGGTGTTTGAATTTCACGAATTTTTAACACATACAGAATCATAATATTTTTTTAAAACATAATAATACAAAAATGAAACGGGAACTCGGGTACATTTATCGATATCCATAAATAATCCTTCAGAGAGCCGCATGTGGCTCGCGAGTCGCAATTTGGCCACCCCTGATATATATATATATATATATATATATATATATATATATATATGGATACAATTAATTTTTATTTAAAATTTTAAATAGATTTCAATTTTTTATCAGATATTTATTAACAAGTTAAAATGTGAAAATATAAATAAAACAGTACACGTGTCAAATTACGCGACCGACATACCAAAATGGAAATCGACGTACAAATTACGCCAAATATGTCCTCGAAACGCGTTTCCTCAAACGGTCAAGATCGAAAGATGCCAGTATATTTATCGTCAAACATCGAGAACCATCGTTTTTCGAATACTAAAACCTCGTTTTACGTCATTACGTAAAGCGAAAAAGAAAAGATAAAAAAAAGCGGTACGCTGTATTTATATTAATTATGTAGATACGAGCTCGATTGCCGATTGAATGTCGGAATAATTTGCATGCTTTTATTTTTCGCAATCTGATAAAATCGGACAGAGATTCGAAATCACGGTGACGCGGTCTATCGAGTGAAACGATGCGTTTTACGCTCGTTCATACAATGAAATGGACGTTTGGTGTTTTCGAATCGAGCTTTCGGTTGTTTAGGTACATTGATGTTGTTTTTCTCGTCAATAATGAAGATAATGGATTATTGTTGTTTATTTAGCTATATATATATATATATATATATATATATATATATATACTAGTAGATAATACTAGTAGAGGTGTATAGTTCGCGGTGGTGTAGCATTTTATTTCGTCAAATGCAACTTTATTTTTACAATTTATGGTAATCTAAAATAATCTTTACAACTTAAAATATAGATCTTTATCATGCCAAAGTTTAACTTATTGCTATATGATTTCATGTAAATTGTTTCAGCATTTACGATTTGGGCGTGGGAGCGTGAGTCGTTCGGCGCACATCGTCGTCATTGTCGGAACGCTGCAGCGCTAACATTATATATATATATATATATATATATATATATATATATATATATATATATATAAATATTAATAATATATTTATTTGAAGAATATATATATTTTAAATTAAAAAAAATATTGTACGTTTGAAAAATAGAATGACAGTTGTTGATTCGAATGATGAAATTTGAAAAATAAATCTTGAATTAATTTAATTTTTTTTTTAATATAATATGTAAAAGATGTATAATATATTTTATATGCACGGCATCATCGGATGACCCAAAGCCGAGCTGGATGAACGGTTAGATGGATGCGAGCAGATAAAACTTGATTTACTTCGCATTGTCGAGGGTATAATGGTCAAATTAGCTACCGAAGGCGATGGTCCGTTATATGCGGTCTGCGATTTCTCGGTTGCATGTCGACCTTTTCGATTCTAATCGACCGGCAATAGAACGAATGGCACCGACCGACTCGTCTCGGAGCGAAATCTCCTTACCGAACCGGAGAGGAGCGCGAAAAATAATAAGAGAAATAAAAAGAATATATATATATATATATACCCGGTTTATACGTGCCGGATCGAAACGGATCCCGTCGTTTCGCATTATTAACCATTCGTCGGTCGACTTAACTACGTGATATCTCGACGAGGTGCCACTTTTTTTTTCTTTTCATTTCTTTTCTCGTTTCAGGGTTTTCAGGACGATCGGAAATCAGAAATCGCAATTGCGAATTGAAATGTTGATTCGTGATGAACAAGTAAGTCGCCGTCGACGCGTTCAATTACCATCTAATAAATACCATATATTGTAATTTACAAAACCGGTCTCATCTAATTAACTAGTCGCCGATCTGTCTCGATTGCGTGCGAATATTGGAAATAGATCTTTCAAATAGTCTATTCATATTTCAAAAATACTATACGTTAACTTAGATTTATGATGCACACGAACTTTCTTAATATATTCTCTTGTTTTACATCTGAATAAATAAATTTCATTAAATCATTTTACACACTCTAAAAATTCTAAAATTATTTCTTACTTCACATTACTCGTTTTCTCTCTTATATTTGCTTTAATATATCTTCTATTAAAAGTCATGATTATGATATAAAACATTATATATATATATATATATATATATATATATATATATATATATATATATATATATATATATATATATATATATATATATTATATTCGATACGAGTTTATAAAATTATTTGACGTTCTTCAGTGTTTCTCAATCATTTTTTATACAAAAATATATTTAATTTTAATGTCATACAAATTTGTAATATTAAATGTAGTAAATATTTTTAAAGAAAATCTAATCCAATTAAAAATTATTTGTGGTCTCTTAATATTGTACATGTATAATTTTTAAAATTACTACTGTGATCAAAAAGTAAGGTGAATTTGTCATTTAAAACTCCCGAGCATTAGGAAGACAGGTAAATTGTAATTTTTTTTCCTAGGTTGGTAGGACTGTCTATAGACAGTCCTAAAATGTTACAACATTTGCCAATCATCTGTTTGTCAAAAGGTTTTATCATCTCCGAGTTACGCCTGTTTTTACGACTTTTGGTTCCTTTATCACGATAATGCACCACGTCATACTGCATTGGTTCGTCACGACTTTTTTGCTAAAAACTCGACTCATATATTTCCGCAACCACCGTATTCGTCTGATTTGGCTCCGTGCGACTTCTGGTTATTTAGCAAACTCAAAAGGCCAATCCGAGGACGCCGCTTTTGAAAGCTATACCGGAAAAAGAATATTCCGATTACTTTGAAAGGGATAAAATTGATTTGGAAGAATAAATAAAGAATTTACATTTTATTAACAAATTCACCTTACTTTTTGATCACAGTGTTATATAAAATTTTTATTTTAACTGACATTACAGTTTATCAGCGTTTGAATATCAGTGTCGTAATATATTTTGCGACTCATTGTCGATATACAATTATGACGTGGAACCGTAGTAATAAACGTTAGATTCGAAAGAGATGGAAATCAATACAATTGCCCGAGCACTTTTGTTACAACGGGTGCAGATTATATTGTATATGCAGGTTTATATACCATATACACATTGTACATTGTGTGTATTCAGTTAGTTTAACAAAGCATTGTATTGCATCGGGGCCAATTACCGAGCTATCTGGCTAACGTGCTCGAATGTGAAATTGCCACTGTTCATTGTTCGACTGTCAAAAGAATGAAAATTAACAAAATAACACCCCGTAGCAGTTATCTGAAAACCGCATCGGCGTGACGGTCACCGTTAAAAAGTCCTATCTACGGTTAATTCTACGCACCCGTTAACTTTTATACGTTTTACGACAATATCAACTATGACACGGATTCCACTCTTTTCTATATGCGTACGATATGGCAGCTTACAGTGAAGAATATGGACTCTTTATTAATACGGCTAAAACAAAAACAATGGTGTTTTAAAAAAACACAACATCAACAAATATATATATATATAAAATCGGATTGAACAAATAACGTTTTATGAATACTTGGGGACGTATATCATAGCAATCTACGAGCCCAAGAAGGAGATCCGTTCTATATTAGAACAAGCTAAAACGCAATTCGTAGCCATGAAAAAGTTTTTAACGTCTAGGAGGAGCACAAGCTGGAACTGAAAAACGTCTGGAAACCTTCAAGATGTGGTGCTACCAAAGAATGCTAAATATATCTTTGGCCGACAAAGTAGCAAAATAAGGAGATTTTGGAGAAAACTAATAAAACTCCAGAAATACTAAAAATAATAAAACGGAGAAAAATGCAATAGCTTCCAATTTTGGAAGGAAAATTTCAGGGGTAAAGATCAATAGGAAGACGTCAAATAATGGCTTAAAGATCGTCATCGTTGGTTCAACTGTTCGTCAATAGAACCCTTTCGAATGGCTGTGTCGAAAGTTTTATTAGCTATGTAGATCGTGAAGAAGAAAAATGTATATATAATACATACGATTTTAATTCGATTTTTTCAGTCGATAAAGGAAGGAAATAATTAGGATTAAGTCATAAAATGTGACATATATAGTTCTATAGAAATGTGTCATTCGTAGAAATATAAATATTCAAATCGAACATCGTGACACATTAGTATAACAAATTATCATTTCTCAGTAAAATAAATCATTTACATTACATCTGCACATAAATTGAAAAATCAGTCGCATCTATGATTATATCGAATCGTATTCGAATGTTGTAATTTTTCGGGCGAGTGCGGTAATCTGAAAAAACTACTAGTGGGGCGTATTCGAAAACGAGAGCCTCTTCTCCACGATAAAACCACCGCCTTTCCTCCGTGTAATGAAGTTGATTTAAAAGCACTAAGGACGAGCTGAAAGCAAACCAATTCAGAACGCCAACCGGTATTGTTCCTGTTGTTTCTAATAGGGACAATAAATTCAATACAATTGTTCGCGTGATTTATTTACAGACGCGCCGCGATAAATTCGCTTCGGTTTCCTTTTTAGAACCGCGACAGTGTTGCAATTGGACATAAAAAAATCTCACTTTACTATATATATATTTTTTTTTTGTCTCAGCTTTTGTACATTTTCAGACAATGGTTGTTCTGCGAATTGGTAGTCGATTTCAATATAAGACTGCTTTTATACTGTCTTCAAATCTATCTCAAACAAACGCATAGTATATTGATCTAATAGATATTTTATTGAAGTTTATATAATACTTTGATTAAAAAGTAAGTCTTTATTTATTCTTCCAAATCAATTTCATTTACTTAAAAGTTATCTCCGTCCGATAAAACACACTTTTGTCAACGTTTTTTCTAGTCCTCGAAATAGTTTTTATCTCTTAAATCGTGTCAAAACAGCGTCCCTGCATTAGCCTTATGAGTTTGCCGAATAGCCAGAAGTCGTACGGAACCAAATCAGGCGAATACGGTGGTTGCGAAACAATTAGTCGAGTTTTTGGCAAAAAAGTCGCGAAGAACTAATGCAGTATGACATGGTGCATTATCGCGAAACAAAAGCAAGATAATTAAACCTTTTGATAAACAAACGCTTGGCTAATGTTATAAACAGTCCTATCAACCTATGAAAAAAAATATAATTTACCTGCCTTCCTAATGCCCATCAAATGTCGAAATTTCATCTTTCTTTTTGATCACAGTAGTGTAATATATACAAAGCAATTTTAAATGTCTTATCAAATTATACAATAATTTATTAGCATTGATGCTTTAGATTGATTGATTGTCACCTGTAATATTAATCATCCGTATCAATATTAATCAACATAGTATAGTATATAATGTACAGTACAATAGCAAATTTTGACAGCAATGCTACAATCAAATTAGACATTATCGTGGGCAACCAACCATTATCAATACAATAATAATGCAATAATTTAGAGTGAAACGAAATCTGAATCCAGTTCCTGCTGAAATGATTTTAAATATTAATTTCACATCTTTCAGCTCATATTAGAGATAAACCCATAATAATTTAATAATCCAACATTGTACTATTTGGTCGCTATATCATATAATGAAATCAATACTATTGCATTTCACAAATGTGTGTTGTGGTTAGATTTACGCATTGTTTGCACATGCACCAATTTTCACGACCTCTGTAAACGTCTAAGTGTGCACGCGAACGTGCATGACTGTGTATATTAAACTGCCTGTGACATTATACGAATTGGGATCGTTTATTTTTTTTGTTTTGTTCATGTAAATATCGTAAATTTTCGTCTAAAGCAATATAAAAGGTGCTTCGGTGATATTTCTAGATAATTTACATTAGAGCTATCTGAAATGTTTGCATATTTTAGCTATTTTTTTTTTATTTTATTGTGCAATGAAATTGATTATTTAACGTATGCAAATGAAAATTATTACGGTTATATTATATTAAATTAAAATATTTTTTTTTGTTTGTGACGTTCGTTTAACATACAGAAAATTAATATTTTTCAGTATAAATAGTATTAAATCGAAAATAATAATAGAAATATTATAATAAAATAATTTTAATTATTAAAAAAAAATAATATACATATATATCATATATTTTTCTCGTTTTTTATTTCAAGTTTAAAATTTTAGAGTATTTTTTTCATTAATCATTAATTATCATGAATTTAGAACACTTTTAAATTGTTGTCTTAACAATATCAGAATATATAGTTAGAGATATTTTTGTGCGGTAGATAGGGATCGCACAAAAAAAATATACACAACATATGATAAAAAATATATGCGGTAGAGGAAAACCGTATTAAAAAAGGTCGACGGTAACTAGCTGAATTTATTTATGTATTGAAATTGGCTGATGCAATATATACGTAAGAAAATTGAACATTACTAATGAAATAGGCTGATGCAATGTCTACATACACACTGATAGTAAAAACAGTGATGTTAACACAATGAGTCGTATTGTAATTCATATACCGCACAAAAAAAGAAATCGCACAAAACACGCATACAAAACGACCACACAAAAACAGGTGTGACTATTATACACTTTTATGGATATATATAAGTCTTTTAAAAAATGTACGATTTAATATATTTTCATTTGTATTTTAATAAATTTTATATACAGGTCGTAAAATTGTCTAGTAAGTAATTTGTAAAACAAACATACAAACACAAAAATATAAACACGTGCGTATTTCGTTGCGAAATTTCTTCAATCCGTATAAGTAAAGGCAAATCTAATAACCTTTTATGTTTGATGGTAATTCACTTACACGAAATACAATCAGATAATAAAAGTGAGCTTATTTGTACGTACGGCGAATTTCAGATGAAGTTCGCCATAAAATTACGACCGTTTTAAAGTAGCGGCAGCATTTTCCGCGGAAAAACTCGAAGACGGGAAAGGTTGTATAAAAGAACTCGATTTTTTTTTTGAACATCAAGTTGGCATGCAACCTGAAGCTTTTTCCTTATAAAATTGTATATATAAATATATTTTTTGTTTCTTGTATATTTATCCCCGTTTCGAGTTTAACGAACCAAAGTGCTAATCGCGTGCCGGAATGGAATCTCATTTGATGGATTGTGAGCAACGTATTTGTGAAATTGTTATGTAAATAATGTAATTAATTACGTTGAATTATCCGTATTTAACTTAATATAATACATATACAAAGTATATAAAACATTTTTTAATCTAGATCGTCTTTCTTAAGTTCTCGAGTTTTGTCTTAAGTTTATATTAGATTGAGTTACCAACTTGAGATTTAATTTTAACTATATAGCTAAGTAAAATATCAATACCTATAATCAAATTTTATATAGT
This sequence comes from Leptonema lineaticorne, assembly GCA_024500535.1. Taxonomy (NCBI): domain Eukaryota; kingdom Metazoa; phylum Arthropoda; class Insecta; order Trichoptera; family Hydropsychidae; genus Leptonema; species Leptonema lineaticorne. The sequence goes on along the minus strand of JANIJI010000006.1, from coordinate 488,686 downwards.
ATGAAGGTTATATAATTTTTATTCATTAGATGATACTATTAAAATTATTTTAACATTGAGAAATGATTTATCACATCTGCAATATATCACGTAGAATAGCGTTCACAGTTTTCTAGTTCGACTCAATATTTTAAATCATAGGTAAAAAGTGGAATTATCCAATTTTATAGAAATACAAAGGGTTCATTTCCCGCGGATACGAAATGCACAATATCTGAACTTAGGTTCAATGCTATCGGATAAAATGAAATTTTACATTGGAAACGGTTATTTGAAATCGAAGAAACGGTAATTCGAAGTCGACGCTTTGGGCATCGTTCGTGAAAGCTCATAACACACGTACGTTACCGCAATGCAATAAAAATATTTTTATCGACTTTTGCTACTGTACTATCGTGGGATTCTAAATTGAATATAGGAAAACGAGCGACGTTCAATTATGGTAATTATTTGAACTAGTTTATATAAAATAAGACGACTTTACGTTTCCTGCGTGTCAATTTCTATACTACTTATATATATTACTGTGATCAAAAAGTAAGGTGAAATTGTCATATAAAACTCCCGAGCAATAGGAAGGCAGATAAATTGTATTTTTTTTCCTAGGTTGGTAGAACTGTCTACCAACCTATTTGCCAAGCGTCTGTTTGGTCAAAAAGCTTCATTATCTCCGAATTGCATGTGTTTTTTCAATTCTTGATTTTTTCATCATGATAATGCACTATGTCATACTGCATTGGTTCTTTGCGACTTTTTTGACAAACACTCGACTCATATCGTTTCACAGCCACCGTATTCGCCTGATTTGGCTCAGTGAGACTTTTGGCTATTCGGCAAAATCAAAAGGGCAATGCGGGGATTCCTTTTTGACACGATTGAGGAGATAAAAAATGAATCAAAGAAGGTCTAGAAGGCTATACCAGAAAAAAACTATTCCGACTGGAAAAAGCGTTGGCAAAGGTACGTTTTATCGAACGGGGATTACTTTGAAGTGAATGAAATTAATTTGGAAAAATAAATAAAGAATTTACATTTTATAAACAAATTCATCTTACTTTTTGATTACATTGTTATAGTTACAAAATATTTTAAATATATATCATTTATTCTGACAGAAGGAAAACTATTAAAATATATTTATTAATATATTAGAAATTGCGAGTGAAAATAATTTCCTGCCAAAAATACAACAAAGTGACGGATAATCGACGATATTGATATCTGAACGGGATTTACAGACAATCGAACCGGAACGCGGATTTTAGCAGACAATCGGAAGCGATCCCACCGGGTTTTTCCGACAAATAGCCCTTTTAATTTCCTATTTTCTTCGGAGAAAATTGCGTGATTCGTTGGGTATCCCTTGTATCCTACGCCGGAAATGATTTATTCAAAATCATCCCCCGTTATCGTCAAATTTCACATCTTCTTTTATTTTCCGCCGTGTGCAAATTAATTTATTTGTTGGCTATTTATTTTGTTCGTGTCGATTTTCATCGTTCACATTAAAACATGCTTTTGTTTATAATACTAATTTAATAAATGTACTTTTATTATTGAATGATAAAATGTTTAAAGATTGGCAATTCACATGTCCAACGAATTTTTCTATTGATGGATAATTGAACTGCTTTGATGAATAGTTGCACGTGTATCTAATAATATTTTTCCATGTATTTTTTCTTCAAAGTTATGTGAAGAAGCCAGTATTTATTATATCTTGAAATGTGGCCGAAATATTGAATTTTTCTTATTTTAACCGTTTTCAATATTTTTGTTTTTTTCTAACTTTATCAAAAACTTTCAAAATGTTGAAGAAGATTAATTAATATTGGAGAACATTCTTAAAAATTTTAATTTATTTTAAACGAAACATCGGCAATGAATTATAATAAATTCTCCATCATCATTATATAATATTAATCACAACAATAAATAATTGATTTAACCGATTTGTGAATGTATATTTTTTTATCAAGTCGCTTTCTTATATATATATATTAGAATGCATTATCATTTTTCTTCGACCGGCCAAAGTTGTTGCATACGAAACGAATGCATTTATCATTGTTAGTATAGAAAACTACTAGATATATGCAACATATTATATATATATATATATATATATATATATATATATATATATATATATATATATATATATATATATATATATATATATATATATATATATATATATATGAGTATTATACTACGTAAGCAGAGAAGAACTATTCCAACTATAATACCATGAAGAAAACGTGAGTCACTAAAGTCTCATTTGTCTTGTTTGCGATTTCTCTTATTCCGAATGCTAGACTTTTTTCTTCGCTTTTCATCCCCTTTCTTAAAAAATAAAGCACTTTGCTATATTTTCCGATATTTTTTAACAAAAATAAAATAAATCTATTTAGGAACGTTTTAAGCAATCAACATAATTTTACGTGTTATAATTATATTATATATATTCGAATTTGTTTATAAAAATGTAAATACTTTATTCATTTTTCCAAATCAATTTCATCCACTTCAAAGTTATCCCAGTACGATAAAACGCACTTTTGCCAACGCTTTTTCTAGTTGGAATAGTCTTTTTAAAAGAGTAAAAAGGGAATTCCCGCATTGACCTTTTAAGTTTGCTGAATAGCCAGAAGTCGCACGGAGCCAAATCAGGCGAATACGGTGACTGTGAGACGATATGAGTCGAGTTTTTGACAAAAAAGTCGCGTATAACCAATGCAATATGACATGATGCGTTATCGCGATGAAAGAACCAAGAGTTGTAAGAACACATGTAATTCGGAGATGATTAAACCTTTTGACAAACAGACGCTTGGCAAATGTTAAAGAAAATTTTACCCAAGACAAAAAAATTACAATTTACCTATCTTCCTAAAGCACGGGAGTTTTAAATGACAATTTCACCTTACTTTTTGATCACAGTAGTATAAACGCTTAATACTAATGAAGAATTAAGACACAAAAATCAAAATGAAAACCGCGAAACCGACGTCGTTCTAAAAGGTCAAAAGCAATTTTCACTCGCAAAGTACAAACGTTTCAAATTGATTTTGAAAATAAACGCGTCGTCTCTGTTTCAAAAACAACAGGCTAATATTTTTAAAACCGGCGCCTCCGAGAGCGTTTTACAGCCTTTTAAATCAGAACGTTTCCCATCACAAACAAACACACAAACGCTAGCGTAATACTATATATTTGATTAAGAATATATAAGGCTATTTTAATTCAACAAAGGACCGTCGAACGCTTCTCAACCTTTCGACACTGATTAATATTTATTCCAATACTAATTTATAGCGATTTGATGAACGTTTTAATTAAATCTCATTTCAATATTGCTGATAAATATAAATAAAATATTTTTCATATTATTAAAATCTATAAATAATGTCTCTTTCAAACGAGACATTTTAATATTTTATATATAAATTTCTTTATTTCGTAATATTAACATTTAAAAATATATTATATTTGAAGTAACAAATGATTTTTATATTTATTTTTTTTAATATTTTTTATTTTTTAACATATTTTTATAAAATTGTATAATGCGTTATTATTATATTAAAATATTATTTGCCTCTTATTTGAAATCGAAATAACATCTTGTTTTAATGATGCATCATGAATATAGATGTTTCGTATCACTTTTTTATCAAATTAAAACATTTTATTTTGAATTTTTATTATTAGTTTAATTAAAATATCTCGAATAATTTAATTATTAATTTTATGTGTAGCATATAGTTTAATTTTCAGAGAGAAAATATATAAAGTTAGATGTAAAATCTTTATAAAACCTTGATATAAAGGAAGTAACATCGGCATGATATATTTTATGTTTTAGTATAAAGCGACGTCTAAATTATAAACAATGAAAATATGACAATTACAAATTTTTTGAAACGTCGTAAATAGATCGTTTGGCCTGTGGCCACCCCCAGTTATATATTACCGACACTAAAAGTACTCGACTGAATTAAACGTCTTGAACATTTTACGTGCTCGTATTTATATGTTTGCGCATAATATATAAACCGGCAGTAAAACACCATTCAAACAAGTTACTTTGCCCTTTTGTGCGAGATTGTAGATTGTGGAAGCGACTGCACAATGCCCGGTTACGGTTCCGGTTCCGGGGAAACGGACCGGAGTCGGAAAATGTTCCGATTTCGCCCCGAAAGCCGTTAATGGTGGGAAAAGCGTAAAAAAAAATAGAGCATCGGAAAAACCGACGAAAACACACGATCGTATGCGCCATATGGGAAATTCGAATCCGTTCAAAACTTACCGAACTCTACAATTTTAATTACAAATCTACAAATTTAATCGCGACAGTCCTACCGATCTAGAAAAAAAATACAATTTATCTGCCTTTCTAATTCCAAGGAGTTTTAAATATCAATTTCACCTTACTTTTTGATCACAGTATTACATAAAAATGTGAAATAGTTTTTTAATGACGTCATAATTTTCTATATTATTTTGAAATAAAAATGTAAAAAAAAATATTAATATTAATGATAAAATCGGTTCGAAAACTTTTTATCACGACCGTCGACTCGAGTACATGCAAAAAATATCAATTCACTACGAAACGTTGCATTTCGCGATACATACTATATATAACTTTGAAAAACGCATAAAAATTATACACAAAGACTCTTTAGAAGTTTGCTAAATTAAATTTATTTTATTGCCAACAACACATCCATCTGCTAACATAAATTTTAAGCAGTGAAAGTGATGAAGATACATATGCAGAAAATTTCTTATTTTCACATTATTAAAAATATTAAAAAAAAAGATTATTAACTTCAATATTATTATTTTCATTTAATAAAAATTAATTTGAAAATTAAAACAATAATCAATAATTTTGTTTGGAGTCCACATATTCATATTAAAAATTCTGGTTTACTTATTTTTTATTATTATTATTTTAATTCAGTTATATAATAAAATCTAGTACATCACATATATTTATAATGTGACTTAAAATAAAAACACTTATATCTTTATATTTTTAAACTCTCAAAATTTATAGAGATGTATACGTAAACAGTTACTTGTAGACTCGTCGTAAAAATGGCCACTTCGGGATAAGCAATAAAAAGATTAATTTTCCTTGTGTGGACGATTCGCATCTTCGACTTTTCCGAGACGCGCTTCACCTGAAAGAAAGAAAGAAAGAAAGAAAAAAGATAGAAAACGCGAAAAAAGGAAAAACGAAACGAAAACTTCTATCGGATATTTGAGTTAATTTCTGCGAGACGGAAGAGTTTTACGACGTTTTTTGAAATTTCAGCGACGCGCTCGTATCTTTTTCAGCTGCAATGCCATCAAAAAATTTTCAATTTTCATAAGTGGCACTTTTTTACGGGTGGCATTTAATCACTTTTATGCATCGCTATTCAGCATCTGCTTGCATTCTTTCAGCTGAAATATCTGCGAATCGAGCAATTTTGTACGTCGTCGTTGTCGTGAAACTTTGAATGTAGATACTCCTATCTTTTTTTTTTTGTTTTAACATCTTAAAGTTGCATCATTATAATTTTACATGTTTTAAACATTAATGTTGTAATTTTATTTTTTTTAAATATTGTTAGAAACCCAACATATAATAATTACTCTGTATATATTTAATAATGAATGAAATTAATACGATTTTTCCAGAACAATGCAGTAAAAGCGACATTTTACACGAAATTTAAGTAATTGTATTCGGCATACAAATCTTTCACTTTAAACGACATTGTATATTTACAACGTTATTTTTATGTTCGCTTTTAATCAAAGAAACTGCTCATTTTACACAGTAGAATATTTCAAATAATAAAGAGACTTTAGAACGCTTCACTATGTAGATTAAATCTTAGTTTTAATATTATAAATTTTGAGATTAATCTCCATTATATACTACTGCGATCAAAAAGTAAGGTGAAATTGATACTCACTAATACTCACGGGCATTAGGTTGGCAGTTAAATTTTATTTTTTTCCTAGGTTGGTAGGATTGTTTATAACATTTGCATCACGATAATGCACCATGTTATACTGCATTAGTTCTTCGCGACTTTTTTGCCAAAAAATTGACTTATATCTTTCCGCAACCACCGTATTCGCCTGATTTGGCTCCGTGCTACTTCTGGCTATTCAGCAAACTCAAAAGGCTAATGCGGGGACACTGCTTTGATTAAAAAGGAAAACCGAATCGAAGAAGATATTGAAGGTTATACCGAAAAAAGACTATTCCGACTGTTTCGAGGACTGGAAAAAGCGTTGGCAAAAGTTCGTTTTATCTGACGGAGATTACTTTGAAAGGAATGAAATTGATTTGGAAGAATAAATAAAGAATTTACAATTTATAAACAAACTCACCTTATTTTTCGATCACAGTGTTACTATGTCATTTTCTTATATTCTCTGTAATTTATTAACATCTGTAATTTTACGATGTTCAAAAAAAAAAAACATTCATTCAGATTAATATTCTATTATGCGTCATTTTATGATGAAACTGAATCATCAAAAGTGCATATTGCACATCATAAACAAACATCTTTGTTCTCCAAAGTGGATTTTTTAATTATAATATATATATATACATTTATAATAGTGTTGTTATTTATTTATTGTGCTATAGAAATCGGTTTTAATTAAAAACAAAGTATGGCGAGTGTCCAAAAAGCGGCTTCGGTTGCACAATGGAAACAAATGACGTCAAAACACAGCTGCGTTGCCCTTCGAATCAAGGAAGTCGAAAACGTTTCCAATGTCCAAGTTTGCAAAAAGATTGAAATTATAGATAGCCAGACAAACGATAGTTGAATACGTACAATTCAGATTGTAAAACTGAAACTTGACCGACTTAATCGCAATTTCTTATCGAGTGTGTTATTGGCAATTTATTTCTTATTTTTTTTATATTTATATTAGTAAATATTATAATATATGAATTCAAATTTGCTGTCGTACAGCCGTATACCATAAGAGATGAATAAAATTTTAAAATGAAACTTTTCAACAAATGTCACATAACTAAATATTGACTTCTCGCATAAGGCAAAAGACTAGTGCGCAAAACTTTGCGATAAAGTATAAAATAATAAAAAAAAAACTAGTTGAAATCTTTGAAAACATTTTGAATTACAAAACCGCATCGAAACTGTTTGAATATATTTCGGAACTGAAAACATATGTTCTGTTTAAATTTCATACGCGAATTTGAACTTGTTCTTTAAGTAGTATTTATCTATATAAATAATAAATATTATTTTATATAATAATTCAAATAAAGTGAGAAGTGTTTTTTAAGGTGATCATAAAATTAGTGGAGACAAAATATAACACTGTAATCAAAAAGTAAGGTGAATTTGTTTATAAAATGTAAATTCTTTATTTATTTTTCCAAATCAAATTCATCTCGACTTTTGTCGTTTTTTTCCGGTTTAGCCTTCGACACCTTTTTCGGTTCGGTTTTGATCTCCTCAATCGTGTCAAAACGGCGTCCCCGTATTGGCCTTTTGAGTTTGCTGAATAGTCAGAATTCTCACGGTGCCAAATCAAGCGAATACGGTGGTCGCGAAGAATCAATGCAATTTGACATGGTATATTATCGTGATGAAAAAACACGTGTTTTTACCGAGTTACATGTGTAAAAACACGTGGATCTCGAAAATAATTAAACCTTTTGACAAAAAGATGCTTGGCAAATGTTATTGATAGTCCTATCAACCTAGGAAAAAAATTACAATTTACTTGCCTTCCCATTGCTCGGGAGTTTTATATGACAATTTCACCTTACTTTTTGATCACAGTGGTATAAAAGAATATTCTGATAGTTTGAATATCAATGCTTAAAATTTCTTCAGATCTGCAACTTCAAATAAGCAGAAGTACTTGAAGGATAAAAAATAAAAATAATATGTAAAATCAGTTTTATTATATTGCACAAATTTAACTTTTTTTTGTTTTTCATTTACACCCTTTGGCAGTTGATCATTATATATATATATATATATATATATATATACTTTTATAAAGTTTACTTTTTGTTCAACTTCAATTTTTCCCCTTTTTAATGTTCGCACAGGGATGATGTTGTCGTATTGCAAAAAAAAATATATAAAGCCTCGTAGCTATTTATTCAGCAACCCTCGTGTTTCGTTTTTTTTATATATATAATACGTTGTTTGTAAGAAAACTCCTTATTTTTCGCACCCCTCGTGTATATAAATATTACGCACCCTCCCCCCTCTTCGTATTTTCCGAAAAAAGAAAAGAAAAACTTTAAAATGATAATAAACTCGTTATAAGTATATATTTTTCTCGCTTTCAAAAAAAAAAAAAAAATATATATATATATATATATATATATATATATATATATATATATATATATCGCATTAAAACGCACGTGTTTAATAAATATGCTTATAATCTACTTTGAAATTTTTACGCCTTCAAAGAAAACGATCCAATTCTTAGAATTGTAATTATCTTTTGCATTTTTTTTATTGCTCTAAATTATTATTATATATGTTTATATTATATATATTTTTTGTATTAAAAAAATAATCGCATATGTTCACAAATGTTATTATTATTATATTACATATTTTCATGTGTTATCAAACCGAAAAGCGTTCTCTGTTATCAATACTGTGAAATTTGATAATGATAATTAACTGTAAATGTGTTGAAAACAAAATACGGGAATCTTGAGATAATTGAGACATATTAAAAAAAAATCGTTTTTTTTATTGTATATTTACGTGAAGTATGGAAAACGACCATGAATTAATAACGACCAAGTTAATTTTTTTATTAACGAACGTTTTCAAGTTGCAAAAGTCAATTATCGTTTGCACACTTCAGGAATGCATTTCCTTCATTGTCATCAATTTGAACGCAAACGTCTCAATTGATGATAATATATATAAAGCAATTTTTTCATTTAATCCCATCAGAGAGTCGAACAAGTTGCGAAAACGCGCAACAAATTACGTTCTCGATTTGAATTGCTGTCATGTCATGTCATGTCATGTCATGTCGACACATGATTCTAGAATGAAAAATTAAAACTGTTACGAAGATCTAATGAATATTTATAACTGTATTTATTAAACGTTCAAAAATTACTATAATTCTTTTTATTCTTAAATTAAAACAAAAATAATTTATAAAATTAAATATGAATACATCGTATGTAAAATAATAAGAAGAAAAAATATAAAATAGTTTAATCAACGTGTGATTGATTTATCATTTTTTTTTTTGATAATTGGTCTCGTCTGATCCCAGTATCCTTTTTCTATAGAAAAATATAACTATAGCAGCTGAACGTTTTGACATTTCACAGTGGCTATATGATAAGAAATTATAATTAATAAGGCACCCAACAGTCTGGTGTAACCTTTTATGTTTTGCCGAGAAATTGTTATCGTTGAGTCACCAAGTTCAACGGCAGCGAAACGCAATCTACGCAATTATAGTAATTAAATATCCATGTTACTAGAATAATGTTGATAATAAATATTTATTTATTTTTTATTATTTTTCTCTTTCGCATATCGCATATAATTAATTGCGCATTAGAATGCCGGACAAAAGGATGCGATTATTATTTAATACTAAAAGTGATTAATTAATACATATATATATATATATATATATGAATACGCCTATTTCTCGATTTACACTTGAGACCGTGTAAAATTAAATCTCCGATTTTGCTATGTAAAACAGCGTAAAACGAAATAATCTCCTAAAAAAATCTACCTATTTAATTAATTATTGATTAGGAATAAAAATAAAACAAAGAAGTACTTAATAAGTAAATTTATTCGCTGTCATCACTTTTAAGAACTATCAATTTTTTTTTCATAAATCATTGCTATCAGTTTTTCCAAATAAATGAGACCCAAAAAAAAATTTAATGATTATTTTAAAAATTCAAAATTCGATATTTTATAAACCGTGTAAAAAGCGAAATCGTATAAAACGGGTATCGTGTAAAAATAGAACGATTGGTGTATACGTTTCAAATATATTTGTTTTTATTTATATTTTATTTTTTTAATATGAAATCGATCAACCTTTATTCATCATAGAATTTCTTATTATTTAAATAAAATTGTGAATCATATGAAATTTGTACTAAATTGTACTTTCGATTGTAATTAATCATAATGAAAACAAAATATAAAAGCTTTATATTAGACAGATGCATCATATAAATATTTACAATGCTTATAAAAATAAATATATATAGTACATGTTTGTCATACGTGTAAATTATTCATTTTGAATATTTAACCGAATGCTGCTGGTTGTTTATTTTTACAGTATTTATCTACAATAAAGGAATTAATCGTCTCTTTGTTGCCCGGGTGACGCATTCATCGCCACGTGTTTTACTAAATAATAATATTATTATATTATATATAGGAATATATTATATGTCATTAAAGATTCGTGTCATTGCACTGTTTAAGATTAGTCAAGATACGAAACACGTGGTGTTTATGATTCTCCGATTTTGTCCAATGAAAAAAAAAATAAAAATCGGTAAATAAACCGTTCACGTTACGGTTTTTTCGAAAAATGTTCCGAACGAACGAACGACACATGTTTTAAATTAATCTTGTTTATTTTTATATATTTTAATTTCGCTCTTTATGAAATGCGATACGTCCGATAATTAATGATTTTTATGATACGATAAGAATTTGTAAAAAAAGAAAATATGCTTTAATAATATTCATTGTTTCATATATACACCAAAATTTGGATTTGCGTCGTTAATTGAAGAAAACGACGCAAATCGAAACAAGCTCTAACACCCTCAAGCATCATTCACAAGGGTCATAATTACAAATATAAATCGATACACTTTATTTTTTTTACGCGAAATTTGAAATTAAACATTGAAAAATTAAATGAAATTTTAACGACGCAAATCCAGTTTACGGCATATATAATAATTGAATTGCAAAATCGATGTTTTAATTATTAATCGGCGAAATTATCGCCGTTTAATCGAATCGCTGTTTAATATTTAACGAGGCACAAAGGAAATTGATAATTATTACGTCGGTCATTTGGAAAACATCAAAGCGAAATTTTCATGGCTTTCACGAGCAAACACCGCAAGTCGGCATTGTTAATGTGGTTAATAGTTAACCTTCAGTCTAACGCAATATTTATTATTATCAAAAAAATAATAATAACAATACATTATATTTATTATTTTTTTTCGTCGTAATCGAAGTAATTGTGTCACCAGATATCGTACTTAGTCCTTGTAGCGATTTGCGCACTTGTGGAATTTTTTAGCTCAAAATGCTGAAAATATTCCATTAGTGACATCAGAGCTGAGTTGTTTGATAATAGTTTTACTATAATATTTATTACAAAAAATAACTTATTAGAAATTATCGTTCAACTTAGTATATTCAAAAACTATTGTTATTGTTTTTATTTTGATATTTTATATTCTATATATTCTAAAAAATATTTATGATATTTTTTGTGATCTGAGGCATTTTAAACAATATTTATTTTTTTAATCAATATTCCATTTAAATCGAGTTTAATTTGAACTCATATGTCACGTTATAATTAATCTAATTATTCGACACTATCAAATAGTACTAATTATTTTTAGCGTACGTCATTTTCTAGTGCAAAAAAAAATGTAAATATAGTTTACAACTATTAATATTTTAATATTCGCGCGGCGACATCAGAAAATCATAATAAAATTCAACTTCAATCATTCGAAGAAAATAAAAAAAAATTTCGACGTTTTCAGTCCGTTTAACGTCACACGTCAACAATGAAAATAGATAAATTTGACATGTCTCGATATACGACGTTGCGCAATTAGAATTCGAATCGCAATTAAATCCCGATACGAATAAATCGTACGGCGATAAGTCGTTTCGCGGAAAATCGCGCGCAAATGTTGAATTTTAATTGCGCAATTGTAATAAATAAATCCGGTGTTGATTGATAAACCGTTAACCTTTGCTTCCTCAATTAATTAAATAAACATTATAATATTTTAATTTAAAAATAATAAAATAAAAATGTAAACTTCTAGTGAGGTCAATTAGAAAAAAAGAACATTGAATTTTATTTTTAGATTAAAACATAAAATTCTAGTATCTCGGACAAATAGTAATAAAAAAAAACAAAGTAAATGTCAAATTGTTGAACCACGTTAAGTAACATTAAAAAACAATTATCCGCAATATAAATTCGCACAGCGAATAATAATAAAAGATAGCATGAATATTTAAAACATATAAAATCAAAATAAAATTTTATCATAAAAAATAACGATTTTTTTTTATTAACTAACATAAATTGTAATGTCTGTGATTTTTTGTTTGTAATTGATTATTTGATACATATTTATTCATAACATTGTGATCAAAAAGTAAGGTGAATTTGTTTATAAAATGTAAATTCTTTATTTATTCTTCCAAATCAATTTCATCCCATTCAAAATAATCTCTGTCCGATAAAATACTTTTGCCAACGCTTTTTCTAGTCAGAATAGTCTTTTTCCGGTATAGCCTTCAACACCTTCTTCGATTCGGTTTTGATCTTCTCAATTGTGTCAAAACTGCGTTCCCGTATTGGCCTTTTGAGTTTGCTGAATAGCCAGAAGTCACACGGAGCCAAATCAAAGTTTTTACAAACCAAGAGTTGTAAAAACGGAAGTTACTCGGAGATAATTAAACCTTTTGATAAACAGACGCTTGGCAAATGTTATAGACAGTCCCACCAATCTAGAAAAAAAAAATAATTTGCCTACTTTCCTAATGTCCGGGAGTTTTAAATGACAATTTCACCTTACTTTTTGATCACAGAAGTAAATTAAGACATAAATCAGAGTGAAATATAATATTTTCAAAATAATTATTAGTGTGTGTGTTGTGCAAAGTGACGGGTTAAAACAACAATATGAGGTAAACGACCGAAATTTAAGAGGAAGATTAAGCGATATCACACGTGTCACGCATAAATCACGCCGTGATTTATGTATGACACGTTTATACATTACGCCATAATTTAGATATTAGCGTGTATTTGTTAAACGATTTGTGGTCATCTTTGCTGTTATCTGCGTAGATTTAGATAATGTTACGGATAAATTTATCCTAGATGAATTCTTTACTATTGAATTATATATTTTTGTAATCATAATATAAATTACAATTATTTGCAATTTTTAAATAGAAAAATGTTCAATGCATTCTGAACGATGTAATGAATAAATTCGAGTTTAATATTATATATATATATACCATAAACTCACTTGAAAGCACTTTATAATCGGAATTTTATATATTTTTTCACACTCCCCCCCCTTCAATAGCGGACATAACCGCTTTTTTTCCTATTTTATAACGTCGTGAAAATGCAAAAATGTCGGCTTACCCGTCGGACCGGCTTCAGCGTTTTTCCGCTTTAATGAGCCGATAACCGTTTTACCGAGTTTTAAATTTTAATTTGTACCACGCTACGGAACGTGTACGAGTATTTTGTATGTGCAAATAATAATAATAAAAAAATAAAACAAAATAGACAAAAAATAGAGTACGGTATGCGAGCGTGTTTTATATATACTGTGAACATTTTAGCTGTCGTCAAATTCAACATTCGAAAATGTATGCGATCAATTATATGCGCCTGCGCCGAACGATACGAAAGCTGAAACCGAATAAACCGCTCGTAAAAGTGCATTTTAAATTTTTAATGTTATGCTGAATTTTTATTATATATATATTGTTTTTCATATATATTTTTAGAATTTTCATATAATGAAATTACCGTTAAAAGATTTCAGCGTTATCATCATCTATCAAAATAATATTTGAAGTATTCAGCTTACTAATATTTATATTTATTATTCATCTATGTGTCCATTTATATTAATATATTACTGGGGGACAGCGTAATAATACGACTGACGCCTGCTATCGGTTAAAGTGGGGAAGCGTAGTAATACGCTTTGAATGGTCTGATAGTAAATGGTGGTAACTTAGTAATACGATTGAATTTTACATAGAATTATGATGTTAATAAATATTTGTTCTATATGATAAAAAATATTATATCGTAATTTTCATTCTCAATTTATTCGATTTTTAATATTGACACGGTGGTTTGCGAAATTACCTCTTTTTACGTAGCAGACAGCGACAAACTAGATCCCTTGGTAAATGTTAAGAAAAAAATATTATTTGCTAAAATAAATTTTCAATATTATTTTATTTTTCTTATTCAAATAAACATTATTGAAAGTCTTCATTAATGAATACTATTATATATATATATATATATATATATATATATATATATATATATATATATATATATATATATATATATATATATATATATATAATAATAATTTCTAATAATTAAAAAATATTATTACAAATTTTATTTAGATAAATTTAAACAACTATGTAATTATTATATGATCTTGAAAAATGTACATATATAATAATAATTTATTTAAAATTTAAAAACAAATAACATATTAATGTTGTCATTGACAATATCTCATTAGATTCTACAATAAATTATCATAACAATTATATTTAAAAAATAGGTACACACATCAATAATAGCTAAATTATGATTTCAAAAAATTATATACTTGAATTATGTAATGTAATATAATTATGTAATGTAATGTAATGTAATTATGTAATATTTAATTTTTAACGAGAGCATCCTAAGATAAATATCAAAAATGAATTTAAGTGCTCGTCTTATATACGAAGACGTTTTAATTTTTCACTATCAAAAGATACTTTAAAAAGCCCCTCCCCGTCATAAACCAATATAAAATCATCGCAATTCGTACTAAATAAATCGTTTTATTAATTGAATTTATAATGTCTGCGCATTTTCTATTTAAAATAGACCTATAAATATAAAATAATATTTATGCGAAAAGTCACAGTGTTTACGCGAAATTCATGTAACATGATTTATTTTTGTCCAATCGTAGAATTTTATAAAATATTAAAAATAGTGAAATTATGATAACTTCATTTATATACGATAAAAAAAGTGTAACTGACAGTCGTAATCGATGAACTCGTATGAAATAGCGCACATAATTATTACAATAATTATGTGTAATTACTGTTTATATGTTGAATTTAGAATTATAATAGTAAGTCTATTTGTCAACAGTATAATAAATATATTTATTTATGTATTATCGACGTTGAATGTAGATGAATATAAAAAAAATGAAAACAGCACTTCGCAATCACCCTGTAACTAGGTATAAACGTCGAGTAGCCGGTTTCGACAGTTTAAATTGTCTATAGCCCAGCGTTTTTACGGTGACAGTTTAAATATAAAATTTTATTACGCATTCAAGTTTGCCACTAAATCTTACATTTAAATCTCTTTGAGCAAATTGCGTTATTTTACTGGCACGTTTAATCTCGTGCAAGATAAGCCATGTCTCATCCCTTTTTTCCCTTATATATTCCCGATTTCGACACAGCAGTAAACGAATAAATTCGAATCCGGCTAAAGACCGTATTCCCGATTCCCGTTTTCACTCACACACTCTCTCTCTCTCTCTCTCTCTGAAAACCGGGAAAAATGAATAAGTGAAACGTAAAGCAGTTAAAATGCAGTTTTACTATCGAGTCGTTACGTTTTTGGATACATTTGAAATTTTATTCTACCCCCCCCTCTCACCACCCCCCTATACTCAATTTTTTATTATCGTAAAAAAGGGTACGTATTCATTTTTGGGGTTATTTTTATTATAGTATATTTAATTTTATGCGATTTAACTGGAATTATTGTTTTTTAAACCTACTCGTTAATTATCAGTTCAATTGTATCGAAAAATACATATTGAAAAATTATCATTAAAAGTTGTATTATATTATATTTTTTTGCTTTCCAAATTAATCACAGTAAATCTAAATGTTTCAAACATGTTTGAATAGATTGTGTTTTTATCAAAATTTTTATAATTTATTTTAATTCATTCATAATATTTCTCCAAGATACTTTACAAGTTACGAAAACACTCGAGAATCCGCTTAATGATTTAACTTTAAATTATAGTACAACGTAAAACTCATTTAAGAAAATTCATGGTGTTGAAATTACACTATTATTAATAATAAAACAAAAATTAATGAAAACGAAAACAAATTAATTATGTTATTAAAAAACCAGGAGCATTAGTTTATACGTAATATTTAAACAAAGATTCCGCGTGAACAACGTTAATTTTGACATTTTTGTGTTTTTTTCGAATATGACACGACATTAAAATGTTCATACATTATTGATTATTTTACAATTCTGGTTTTATATTATTTTTATTTTTACCAAACAGTAATAAGATCTAAGCGGTGTTTCGTTAATTTTGTTATTTGGAGAAATGATGCGATTTTTTGATCGTTACTCTTTGGATTTAATAAACTTCAAAATGCTAACTTTTTCTTCCTTAAAACTTAGACATCCCGGTAAGCTCTGCACAATTTTGACCATCGACCTTAAAGACATTCCAATCTTACGGTGCTGGACCTGGTCACTGTGGTCTGCTTCTACAATGCAGCTGATCCATTAAGTAATTTGCTAATAATTATTTTATTCTGCTCTTATAATTATAAAAAACATTTATAATTCTTCAAGATATCCAAATAGAAGTAACTTCGTCGTTTGGATTTAATCCAGACCCACAGACTCTAAACACACTTTATCGCCGTAATTATAGAATTTTTCCAAATACTTATCTCTAACATAAACTATGTGCCGATTACCTACAATAATTACTTTTAATAGAACACAATACGATAAATTATCTTTCGTAAAATGTTTTTGCGAAAGACGCGCGTGGTCCATATTATCCAACGCTATTTCGTATACTTGTACCCGTTGGCTTCCATATATAGATATATAAGTATTCGCGTTCGCGTCGAGTGGGCGAACTCGTAATTATCTAATCAAAACGAGACTCGTTTGTCAGACTAGCAACTACAATTATCATTAAATAAACTTGGGTTTTCTCTCTGTAGGTAATCAGTCAGTCAATTGGACGAATGATTCGGTTGATTAGTTGTAATCGGACTCACCGCTGAGATTATTCGATTTTGACCTCCGATTTCCTTCAACCACTCGATATTTGAAACGAAATTAATGGATTTTCAAAAAAAAAAAAAGTAAATAAATATATATATTTATATATCTTTTTATTCTTGAACATATTGCACTATAATCGAATATATTTTATTAGATAAATTTATGATATTTTTGTCTGATGTAATTATTATTATTTTTTTTCTAACAATTCAGTTATATCTTTCTTACTTCGATGTTTTACAAATCTACATGGATGCGGTGGTGTTACGTTATATATTTTGGCGTGTTTATGGTAGTTCGCATTGAAATTCAACGGAACAAACTATAATACGCATAAATATAAGAGGAAAGCAACGAATGTGTGGATATATAAACATTCGGCGCAGTAAAGAAAAGCGGCTAAGGCTCTGGCGATGGAAAGCGAAAAAAAAAAGAAAAATAACGGAAAGTAAAGAAAAAGGAAAGAAAAGCGCGCAGGGAAGCGAGTGAAACGAAGAGAGAAAAAAAAAACGCTCGAGGAAAAAACTATTTTGCTTGGATTACCATAAGAAGATTGTTGGAAAATATTTATAAGAAGCAAACCGAGTTGATCTACAATCGGGTGTTCAAATTGAAAGAATAAAATTTTCCTTTTGGCAAAAAAAAGGGATGGATTAAGCAAATATCTCGCGTCTTAAGGCTTTCAATCTTTTTTCTTCTTTCCGTTCTTTATCTCGGCGCTTCGCGTGTCTTTCCTATTCTTTTCTTCTTCTTCGTCTTCTTTTTTTGTGTGCGTTATTTTATTCTTTTTTTTCCTATTCGTTTTGTTCATCGTCGCTTTTCACTTCCTTTTTATTTTCCTCTCGGGTTTATGTATTCGTTTCGAAGTCAACGTTAAAGCGGTAGACCGTTGTGTGTATTTTGTCGAAAGTTTCGCAGTTTAGATTATCCTACTTTTTCAATCATATGTTCCGTTTATATATAAATTTATTTACTCTAGAATTCGACTATTTTACGTATAATAATTTATATAATGTAACAATAGTTAAGTGTTGTATTATAATAGACAAAGTTACGAAAAACTCACACACACATAACACGATCAAAAAATAAGGCGAATTTGTTTATAAAATGTAAATTCTTTATTTATTCAATAGTGTTCAATCGTATCAAAAAGGCGTCTCCGCATTGACCTTTTGAGTATGATGAATAGCCGGAAGTCGCACGGAGCCAAATCAGGCGAATACGGTGGTTGGCAAAAGGTCGCGAAGAACCAATTCAGTATCACACGGTGTATTGTCGTGATGAAGAACTAAGAATTGTAAAAACTCGTGTAACTCGGAGACAATTAAACCTATTGACAAATGGATACTTGGCAAATGTTATAGACAGTCCTTCCAACATAGGAAAAAAATACAATTTACCTGCCTTCCTAATGTCCGGGAGTTTTAAATGACAATTTCGCCTTACTTTATATATATATATATATATATATATATATATATATATATATATATATATATATATATATATATATATATATATATAAATGAATTTTATTGAGACAATTAGAAGCTAACTCTGCAGATTACTGTATAGTTATATTGAAATTTTCTCATAATATACAACGATATTGGATATTCAACTAAATTACGCGCAAGATTACATTGTAAAATACTATAATCGCGATTATTAAGTCTCACATTTTCCACGAAACTGTAACGAGCCACTCGCTCAATTATACCGATTTTACATTCAAGATCGAATTATTCATCGCTCTGGGCATTATTTATAAGATACAATATATATATATATATATATATATATATATATAATAGTGAATAATGCCGAGTCGAGCAGCATCATAGCGTAACATTATTAACGCGTCATTTGCGTCGAAACTTTCGATCGTTTGAAACAAAAAAAAAAAAAAAAAAATGAAAAACGAAAAACGTATAGAAATGAGAATGCAACGAAAAATCGAATAGCACGATCGTGTTAAATGGAAACGAAAGCGTCATCAAAATGCGATTTGTTGATACATCATCGCGGCTAACTGCATTCGAACGATGTTTTTAGACCTTTAATGACCCGCGCGAAGGCAATTGGGGTCGTCGACAGCGTTGGACCCCGTTCGCGTGTTTTCTGAATGTGCGAAACGTTAAAATCGGCAGTTGAATATTAATTTTAAACGCTTAAATAAAATAATAATAATAATAATAAAACAATGTTATTGCATAATGGTATGCTAATGAACGGGCGGCTCGTTATTGTGGATTCATGTCGTGATCGACGATCGGTGAAATTAAACAACGACGACGAATGTGTTAACTGTCTTATAACGTCAATACGAATTCATATAAAAATGTTAAAATATATATTGTAAATTGTATTTTAATCAGTAATCATTTTAAAATTGTTAACGAAATTGCTATTGAAATGAAACGATTTTATTGAAAATCAATGAAATTAAACATGAATTCATAAATGTATTATTTAAACAAATTTTATACTAAAGAAGATTATAAAAATTTACTCTTCGAAACGGGGGTGTCAAATTCATAGCATATTGTGAGCCATATGAGCTTTCGTGTATTAAGTTGTGGGTCGCACTTCAAAAAAAAAAACTACAGGCTTGATAATCAAAATATAAAAAATACAAATACAAAATATAAAATTCCATCCCCACCTTCTTCACTAGAAATTGAAGCAATATATATATATATATATATATATATATATATATATATATATATATATATATATATATATATATATATATAAACGTGACTGATATATGCGTCACCAACAGATGGCGCGATCAAGACGCAAATACGCGTCAGCGACCAGTAACATTTGGACATAAGATGACTCATATATAAGTCAGCGGCAATGAAAGTGTTAATTTTATGGGAAGTAATAGTAATTTAATACATATTTATATTTATATTTTATTATCAATAAATTAAGTTATAGAAATATTGTAACGGAATAAATTTAATGATTTCAAATTGAAATTGACTTAATTTAATTAGTTTTTTTAATAAATCAAAGAATTATTCTTAAAAAAATATCATATAGATATATATAGGGGAAATAGTAAGATTTAGAAGCTCCTAAGTAAGTTTTGACCTATGGCAAACAACGGGAACAGCAGGGAAAAGGCCGTTTGTGTTTGTTTGGTCATGAAAATCGACCTTGTCGATTGGATTTTCGCTTTCTCGCCGGTTTGTTTTCCACGTCGCCGAAGGAAACAAAGTGGCGGTGTACATAAAACAAGAGACCCTCGTAGCGCACCTGGATAAAGAAAGAGTAATATCCGCCCGTATCTAATATCCGCCGTGTTATTCGAGAGACGTGCTCCTCAGAACCAGGAGAGTGCAAGGCCCTCTTTTCCTCTCTCACTCTCACTCTCTCTTTTTCTCTCTCTCTCTCACTTCAGAGTTATATAGCCTCACGGTTTGAATATTAACGAGCGACTCGATGCACAATCTCGTCTGCGAATCGCCATTTACTACCTCTTGCTCTCTCTATGATGTTCGACCGTCTCGTTCGTTTAGGATTAATATTTTTTTTTATTACCAAACTATCATTTCTTTACCATGATAATTTTATTTTTTATCAGTTTTCCTATTTAAGTTTTCGGTGGTTACTTTTGACTATTTTTCACTTTTTATCACATATATTTTAACAAATTTTATCATATTACTTGTGGCACGTTTTTATTTCAAATATTTTAAAATATCAAAATAAAAAATTCGATCAATATTAAAAAAAATATTTGTTCGCCATTCAAAAAAATTTTTTTTCAAAATAATGAAACACGTCTACTGAGACATGAACAGGGTTGAAGGTCGGTCGAAAGCGAAAAACCGTGATATATCTCGTGATATTTTTTCGCAAAACCTTAATTTATTTCGCCAATATGCCGCGACACGTAAACTACGAAAAAATCTAAAATTTAGATCTGAATTTAATTTAAAATTCTCATTAAGAGACCGCACTATTATATTTTTCTAGTCGTTCGTGTTCAATATTCTCGATCGCAATCGCTGACCGAATAAATTGAATCTGCATATAATTTCGTCTTTCAAATGCCATTCTTCATTCAGACGAATTATAAATAGTCAAATAAATATAAGTAAAAAGTTGTTATTTTGCATTTATTATAAAACGATAAATCGCTTATTCGATAGTTTTGCGGTTTTAAGATTTATGATCACGTCTGAATTGTTAAAATATACAATTTAATCTAATGTTGTATTTATTTATACGAAATCTTTATTATCTTAAAAATTGATTACTATATCAAATTATATAGTTTCTTCTATTAAAATATTTTAGTATTTTGAAATATAGTACAATTTTATGATGATCAGTGAAATTTGAATAGTTTTAAATTAATAATACTAAGTCTTTTTAGAATGATGAAAAACTGTACAATTTTATATTTAAAATATTACAAAAAAATATATAAATATTAAATCAATCATATATAAAGCTTACAACATAGATATTTCGCTTTATATGATTTAAGATTTTCAAATATTCTCTTTCTAAGATAAACAGTGTATTTATTACTTAAGAGTATCAAAATTAAACATCGTATATTGTGAATACTTTAAACCATACGTCTAGCAATAATCCATTTTATAACGTAATTTTAATATATGTATATATATATATATATATATATATATATATATATATATATATATATATATATATATATATATATATTATACGGTCTTAAATAATATGTTAGTCTTATAATTTTAATTAAATAGTTGAAAACATTACCGCAACGACATCTGTCGGATTATTATAAAAAAATACAAAAATAAAATAATAATACAAACGGTCGTGCTTTTGACATTGTCATTTATTCTTGGAATTATATATAGCAATTATCGTAACCGGCGATCGTTTGCAATTATAAGATTACGTGTTGAAAAGTCGTCGCTTTTTTTTGTGTTTATTTATTTATTTTTGTTGTTGTCTATTACAATAATAAATAATGATAATGATCGTTTATCTCGTTCTGTCGCGTTTCCATTGTGCAGCGACATACTGTCTGCCCGTGTATCATTCGATTGTGACAGGGGTTTGAAACCAACGGTCAGCGTGATTAGAAAACGTAATTATTATTTTTTTTTATAGATTTTATTAATTTGAAAATTTCAATTAGTTTAAAACTAATATAATAATCGTCGAAGTACATTAAAATTAATATTAAAAAAATCTATCACAATAATTAAATTATTTAAAATAAAAAATTATTACTACAATCATTATGAGGCCTTTGAGAATTAAGGCGAATCTTTCGGATAATATTTTGGACAAATCGTTAGTTTTATATCCAAATTATATATTAATAATTAATATTCGGTCATTATTTATAGGATTTAATAATTATTATATTACTATAATACTCTTTCGATTGGCTATATCGAAAATTTCATTAACCATATGGATCGCCAACCTTTTTGAGAAAACAGCATGAAAAATAAGTATACCTATTGTAAATAATATAAAATGTCTTCATATAAAAAAATGGTTGTTTACCACATAAAAATATAGTATAACAAAATGATAAAAATCGAATAAGATAATATCGCACCATTTACCATTCAAGATCACCTATGGAACGACCGGTGATATCATTCTTAATACGGAACGTAGAATCGTACGAGAGTTGAGAAACCTTGAAAAAA
Source organism: Leptonema lineaticorne (assembly GCA_024500535.1). NCBI lineage: Eukaryota > Metazoa > Arthropoda > Insecta > Trichoptera > Hydropsychidae > Leptonema > Leptonema lineaticorne. The sequence goes on along the minus strand of JANIJI010000006.1, from coordinate 465,821 downwards.
TTATATCATTCGTTGCAAAGGTTACTCGAATGTGATTCAACGTCCATACTTCTATATATATATGTATATATATAATATAAGTAATTGTAATGAAGCCGGTTTTGACGATCGCAAGAAACGTATTCGAACCGGCCTCGCACATTAACCGACTTCGGATTTTATTATAGTTAAATTTTTAAGTCGAAACAATCGATAGACAGCTTTGTACTAAAATAATGAAATTTATATGTATTTTTTTTTAAACCGTTAGTAAGTTTAGATGCATCTGTCATAGTTAGATCAAGTTTTTAGAATATGATTGTCCGGATTATGAACCGAAACATTATCCAATCTGTCTCTAAACTTTCTCCGACTATTCCATTTTCATAACGGAAGAGGTAAAGTTGAGTCTGGTCGATTCCCAAAGTGAAGGAAACCAAAAGCGGAATCCTTAAAAGCATATTCCGTTCCTTGATTCATGGTAAATAATGAAACATTTTTTTATAAGGAATAAATTTATGCCTAAACATAAACGTTTAAGTAGACAGATGTAATATTATAGGATTCAGAACCAATTTTGCCTAGTGGACCCACTAAAAGCTCTTTTTTTATCTGTTTTAGCTGTGACAACCGGAGGGCATATCTTTGGTCTAGGAAAGTGCGTTCTAGGCGTATTTTTTTCTGCAACAATCTCATGATGAATTGGGTTATTATTGCACCTAACTATTGTCCGGCCACTGGTCTATCTCTTTGTGCCTTAACATAATCTGTCACCATTGCGATTCCAGTTCAACAAACAATGAATCGCAACATACCTCAAGTTACCAGATTGAATTCACTGTAATGACAGATCGTAGAATCTAAAGTAAATATCTATCAAAAATTATCACCGGTGAGATAGTACAATGATTTTACAAAATTAACACGTTCCCCATATTACACGTGTATCGCATAAAATCGAATGGATCATTTGAAGAAGCACGTGCAGCGGCTGCACTTTATGCGATTTTGCTTATGCATCGGTGCAATGTTTACGTGCTATCCATTCATAATTGTCAAGTTACAACGGCGACGTAACATAATCCGCTTTAACTCGAACGACTTCATGTGTTTCGACGTAACAACGGCATACCCTCGAGCTTGAAACCAAGTCAATAGCTTGCCTTATGCGCTCGCGTCTTAAGGCATTCTAATACCGATTTCGATTTTAACACGTGAACCACTTAAACGTTTCACGTGTCGCTCCGACTTTATAATTTAATAAACAACGGTGGTCGTTATTAAATTTCCCTGTATAAATAATATCGTTATAAAAAATTCCGTATAATCCGTCATTAATAATTCCGCACTTTTGACGCAGGTTCCACTTGGAAATTCCGATTCGATGGATTATTATGTTTATAAAATATAGTTAATTATATTTTTGTTATATAATTATTTTAATATATATATATATATATATATATATATATATATATATATATATATATATATATATACATATATATATATATATTGAAGGATATCAAGATCATTATTAAAACTTTGATCCTGTATAAACATGAAAAATAAAATAGTTTAGTGTTATGTGTGTACATAAATATTAACATATTTACGTAATTTTTGATTTATTGTTTAGAATAGTAAATTTATTACCTATTGTTAAAATGGTAATTTCAAAACAAAAAATAATTAAAAATGGTCGTATGTAACATGAAGATCGTTTGAATTTATATAATAAACGTTCATAATTATGACTTCCTTTAATGTACTAAGAATTTTTCATTTCGCGTTATATTGAAACTATTACGAGTATATTTTACTGGAAATATTCTCTATATTTTTGCTATAATATATATATATATATATATATATATTATAGCAAAAATATATATATATATATATATATATATATATATATATATATATATATATATATATATATATTTTTTTTTTTTTTTTTTTTTTGAGAACAAATTAGCATAAATTTAAATTTTAATATCATATAAAATTAATTGTTTAAAAATCATTGATGAATATAGATTATGACATCATCAGTAGTCAAATCGTGACTTGGTGTATACATAACATAAATAATCACCTGATATAACATCACTATTATATATTGTATATATATATATATATATATATATATATATATATATATATATATATATATATATTTATTTTTAAATATTTATTATATATATATTTAGGAAACTGCCGCCCCATCATAGTCACGACTCTGTACATATGTGACGTATTCAATTTCGAGGCGATTTAGGCTTCGAATCCAGGCTTAGTGGACGTATGTATATATTTGTTTCTATACAGTGTGTCTGCGTGACGATTCAGTTTGTATACAACGTATAGAGAGTATACGGCAAGGGTGGGCAAACGCGATTGTGATGCGCTATGCGAATGTGGCATTAGCGCGAAACACTATAACGGCACGTGCTCGTTCACGCGCGCATCCGATGCTCGCGGTGACGTCACTGATCCAGAGGTCGTGCACTGATTGCTAATTTCAAACTGGCGATGACTCGAGATTTGACTGCTAAGATTTACTACGTGATCGTTGGCACGTATGTAAACAGTGTGCTGCTAATATTCAATTGACGTTTATTATTATACAATAGTACATTTTTTTTAATTTTAGAAATAGTACTTTTTTTGGTATTTATAGAACTCGTGAAAATGATTTGACTCGTATTAAAAATCAATTAAATATTGACAAACAGTTGAACCAACGACTTTTTTCTTCTATCATCTGAAGAAGCCTGCATTTATCATTTCTCAAAATGTGGCTGAGCTATTGCATTTTTCTCAAATTAATTATTTTCTAGTATTTTTGAAGTTTTATTAATTTTCTCTAAAACCTCCATATTTGCTATTTTGTCGGTCCAATATATATTCCTATATAGCATTCTTCAATAGCCCCACATCTCGAAGGCTTCCAGACGTTTTTCAGTTCCAGGGTCTAGTGTCCATGACTCAGCACCATATAGAAGAACAGCAAAAACCTAACATCTAAGCATACTTATTTTTAATTCCATGCTTATGCTCTTAGACTTTAAAAACTTTTTCATGGCTATGAATTGCATTCTAGCTTGTTCTATTCTAGAACGGATCTCCTTCTTGAGGTTGTAGATTGCTGTGATATACGTCTTCAAATATTTATATAACGTTCCTTGTTCAATCCGATCGTCTTTGATATACATATTTTTTTCAAGGTTTACTACTAACATAAAATAATTTAAAATTTTCTAGTTGAATAAATATATAAAAAACGGAATTGAATACTATGATAGGAAGTGAAAAATTATAAAAAAAATAAATTTATAATATACACACACATCGTCCACATGTTCCGGTGTATTATTTTCGTTGTAAAGGGATGATTTTCTCATTTGGTGAAGCTCGTCGAGGGTTTCAATGTTGAAAAATGGCCGATCTAATAGCTTATGAGGGAATATTGTCCAGTCTGAGTCTAGGGCAATAAACACTTTGATTTATTTTACGATCGACTCGGTGGCTCGTAAACCTTTTGCCAGCGGCCGTCAACCATCGCAATATTCACTATCTATTCCTACAAGTTCGAAAAAAAACAACAAAAAAATAATAAGGCTAAGAGTGCCTCTGATCAATCAATCAATCCTCTTATCTTAACAGTGAAACTATTTTTCGTTTATTTATTGAGTACTATAAATTAATATGAAAACGAGTTATATTATCAAAAATTCATTTCTCAATCGATATTGTCATTTTATTATTAATATTCTAACAATAAATTTAAATGAATATTATTATCTGGAAATGATACTCGGAATTAGAGGTAAAAAAAAGACGAAAAACTAGCCAAAAATAACTTCCAAGAATTGTAACTATGAATATAATTCAAAATTTCCGAATATTTTCTTGACACACACTTGTATTTAAATATTTATTCGGTAACGTTTATTTCTGAAAAAAAAATGTTTCACGCGTTTAGTTTTTCCTGTAATGAAGAAGGAAAATCGTCGCGTTTTTATTTTCAGAGAATTGAAATAATAATATAATAATACGTTGATTTCTGTATTAAGAATTATGCTTAATTCTGAATCATTACAATGTCGATTATTTGTCAGCTTTAATAAAAATATTTTAAAAGGTAATATTTTCTTACATTTTTTTAAAAATTATCACATTGTCCAGACATTTCACAATCTGAATCTGCAACAGCATAACGAAAAGACTAAAAGCCAAGCCGGGTGTTAGATATAGTGCGAAATTATTATAATGTATGCTGAGAAAATTCCTTTTTTTTCCGTTCGTAGTAAGGTCATCATCCTTGGAAAACGACCGACGGGATTTAAAATATAAAAAAAAAATAAAAACGGAGACTTTCACGCCGTAAAAATGTATTTTCAAAGGCCGTTTCGGCGTTTTTAATATGAAAATATACATTGGAAATAAATCCTGAAAGGGATTTTTGATGGGCGTCTGCAGCTCAGACGTTCATAAAAATGTCAGACCAAACAATAATGCCTTGCGACCGTTGAACACGAGTTTCTTTCTGGTCCCGAACTCTTTTTTTTTCTTCTTCTTCTTCTTCTTATTATTATTATTATTATTATAAACCGTATTCTTTTCGCTTTGAATCATCTTGTTTCGGTTGTTCCTCTACTGGTTCAACGTTCCTACAAACGGTTAAGCCGGAGGATAAGTGAAACGGGGAAAAAACGAGTATTTTGAATCGAAGAAGCTCTCTATATAAAAAGAAAATTTTTTGGCATAATATGGCATGTCGTCAAATAAGGACATTCATCTGAAATCGTAATTGATTGCTACTTTTTTTCAGCGATTTCGCTGTGATTTTTTATTTTATTGTTTTTCGCATAATTTCTAACATGTTGACTCTAATTGATTTACTTTTTCAGAACTTTGTGTGTGTTTTCATCGTTTTTCGTCTACAATTTCAAATGAAATGTACTCTGTCGAACTTTTTTTTATTAAAACATCCATATACAGGTATATAGCAAAGACGTATAATTAAGATAAAGACTCGGGGTCCGAAAGTATAATAAAAAAAACTGATTCCGTTTGAACGCAATAAATACATATTTGTATTGTGGTATAGCAGAGATTGGAAAACTTTTGATTAAAAAAAATAATAAATCGTTATTATTAATAATGGTGTATATAATATTTAAACTATTGTACAAAATTTATATCTCTATTTAGTAATTCATTCATCCATGTCAAAAAAAATATCAGTATATATGTATATTAGCTTAGTTAATAATAGTCAAATGAATGACCACCTAAAATGTTCATGCATGATTGATTTTCGAAGAAGGCAACAGGAAATCACCTTAACTAAGGTTTTATATACTATAGACTACATAGATTATATAAATTAATAAGTTTTTTTCTAGTCTCTAAATATTTTTCAACACATTTAGAACATAAAATATCATACAATTACAGCATAAAAATATATATATTGTGATATATAAAAATATTTTGTGGAATAAAATAAAAATAATATTAAAATTGAGTATAAAGTCGACGACTCTAAACACTATAAAAAAATAAATCACTGTCTTGAAAATTGAAAGAGAGACTCAAGCTCAGAAAACTGTTGTGTATTTATTTAAGCTACGAATAGATCTGGACAATACTCAAAAGAACAGATGGCAATTCAAAAAATTGGCGAACAAAAAAATTGTTAAAAATTACTCGACATTAACCAAACGAAATGTAAAAAAAAAATCTCATTTAAAAACGAACTCGGAAAGATTTAGAATAATTAACGATTTTTCAAAACGAGTTATATAATAATTCGGTAGCGCGGCTCCATTGAAACACAATGTCAATGCACTGTCGAATAGAATATATCATATATTTTTATTATATATGAAATAATAATTTAATTACAGTGATTTATGTCGATGTAAAAAAAACTGCGGGAACGCGTTAATATATTTTTATTTATTTATTTTTTTTTTTTTTAAGTATAAACTTTATTTTTTTAAATATTACTTGTAGACCTTGGATCGTTCGCTTGGAATTACATCAGTGAAAATTATCGTTGATTGTAAAAAGTTGTACGTTTCACAATGTACGTTCAACTGTTGGAAAAAAAATTGGACATTTAATGTCAATGTCAATGGCATTATTCAAATTTGTTCGAGGAAAAATTTCTATTGAAAAACATTGTTATAATATGTGATTAATTTTTTTTGAAATTATTATTAAAATATTGATAACACAAATTTCAAGATAAATAAAACTCAATATTTTATATATTATGGTATTTTCACGCATAGATATTCTATAATTATAAATCATACTACGGTTATCAAAAAGTAAGGTGAAATTGTCATTTAAAAAGCAAGTAAGTTGTATTTTTTTCCTAAATTGGTAGGACTGTCTATAACATTTGCCAAGCATCTGTTTACCAAAAGATTTAATTATCTTTGAGTTACACGTGTTTTTATAATTCTTGGTTCCTTCATCGCGATAATGTACCGTGTAGGTTTTTCGCGATTTTTTTGCTAAAAACTCGACTCATATCGTTAAGCAACCACCGTATTAGCTTGATTTGGCTCTGTGCGACTTCTGGCTATTTAGGGAACTCAAAAGGCCATTGGACACACACGATTGAGGAGATAAAAACCGAATCAAACGTTGGAAAAAGTACGTTTTATTGAACGGAGATTACTTTGAAGGGGATGAAGTTGATTTGGAAGAATAAATAAGGAATTTACATTTTATAAACAAATTCACCTTACTTTTTGATCACAGTGTTATTATTACAATTTGAACCTTGATATATATTAAATTAAAATAATTAAGCCATAAATGTTGTATGCTTTCATGAATATATTTTTCATTAAAAATAAACCTTGAATATATAGTATTAGTAAAATAATTTAATAAAATGTAATTCATATATACAAACTTCCGTCGTTCGTTTCCATTGACGATTTTAAAACATGTCTTTTTTAACAGCGATCAGAGATTGATTGTATCGTTGAATGCGTTACAACCCAATGTCAGTCGTGTCACGATTTTTCATATATATAGAGATGAAATAATACAATTAAAAATTATACGCAAATAAGTATCAACTGTCAATACGATTTCCTCATTTCCTTTTTATTAAAAATATATATATTTCAATCGAAGAATTTTATAATAGCGATGAAACGGTTTCCACTAATGTGCTATTTATTTATTTTTTATACGAAATTTAGTTAAGTTTAATGATCGAGAGATCGTAGATTAAAATTTGCAAAAAAAAAAAGGAAGCATCGAACGGATAATTTTCTTAAAATGGTTCGAGTCTCGTTTACAAGACGCGGAAGTTGTAAAATCGCACGACCAAAGTTTCATACATGCGAACTATTAACAAGTTAACCATGAACCGCGTAATCTTACAACTATCCATACATGGGGAGGACACAGCCATTGGTTTATAGAAAACACCTGATTCTTGGACACAGATGTTGCTGTTGTAAAATAACACTTCTTTACCATACATATTGTTACTATTATTATCGTCGTCGTGTTATAATGATAACACCGGACAATATACTTCATGATACAACATCCATAGATATTCAAAATTGTGACTAATATTCATATTTCTTCTAGCTAATATACCATATAAAAGATGTAAATATGATTTTTTTAAATTAATAATAACTACAAAAGAGGATCGGATTGAACAAGTAACGTTTTATAAATACTTAAAGACGTATATCACAGCAATCTACAACCTCAAGAAGAAGATTCGTTTTAGAATAGAACAAGTTAAAATGTAATTCATAGCTATGAAAAAGTTTTTAAAGTCAAAGAGCTTATATAAACATGGAATTAAAAATACGTATGATTAGATATTAGGTTTTTGCTGTTCTTCTATATGGTGCTGAATAATGGACACTAGATCTTGGAACCGAAAAACGTCTGGAAATCTTCGAGATGTGATGTTACTAAAGAATGCTAAGAACGTTTTGGAGAAAATTAATAAAACTCCAGAAATACTAAAAACAATAAAAATTGAGAAAAACGCAATACCTCGGCCACATATTTAAAAATAATAAATGCAGGCTTCTTTAGATAATTTTTGAAGAAAAAATTCAGGAGAAAAGATCAATAAGAAGACGTCAAAACTCATGGCATAAAGGATTCAACTGTTCGTCAATAGAACTCTTTCGAATGGCGAAAGTTTCATTAGCAGTATGAATCGCCAATCTTCTTGCGGAGACGGCGTGAAGAAGAAGATGAATATAATATTACGAAGAAAACGATGACCTCATTAAGAGAATAGTGATGGAAAGATTCAAAGGTTCTATTAGTACAATAATCGTATGTCATCATCGACATTGTATTCCGAGCACCTTGAATTAACGTTTACAGATAATCACGATTCGACCGATGGAATTTTGTCATTTATACGTGGAATTGTCATCCATGAAGTCAGATATAATAAGCAAGTTTAATATCGGCGGAATTGTCATTATGCATATTTATGTGCGTAATGTGTTTGTTTCATTGAAGCGCAAAGTGTGACAAATTATTAATGTCATACTATGCATTTATTTCATTGCTAAAGCAATAACTATATATGTGCGGATTTTATATTATTTTTTTTAATATAGAAATTGAAAATACTTTATTTAATATATAAAATTGAAAACTCGAAATTAAAAATGACAGTTTGAGAAGCTGCGAAGCGTGCGATTGGCAACTGTTTACACGTAGCTAAAACTGCAATCGCCTCAACTAACGACCGATAAAACTTTTCAACGTACAGATTTTTCAATTTAATTCCAAACTTCGATACATATATATATATATATATATATATATATATATATATATATATATATATATATATATATGTTTTTTTCACATACACATAATATGTCCGTCCTTAAGACGTCACCGAGGCGAATTTTTACGTCGGTTATTGTATTCAACGAGCGTTAAATTTAATATTGTTTTCCGTTCGGTCGTTTCTATTCATGATTCGACTTCGAAGTCGACAAATAAACAGTATCGTTCGAAAAACGGAGAAGCTGTTTTCACAATATCGCTTTTCGCTTGTATCTTGTATTGTTTTTAATCAGAGAAATTGACTTGTGCCCTCTTCGTGTATCTTCGATCAGATCAAATGTCTACAAAATGAGTATTTTATTTTGAATTATTATATATACAATATAAGACTAATATTATGCTACGTCATTTATTGAATATATTTTTATTCGTGTTTAACTTAAATATAGGATGAGAGTTGAAAGAAATATTGAGAATATTTCAAGTAAGGATGAAAAAGTTCTTATATATATAAATTCTTTATTTATTCTTCCAAATCAATTTCATCCTCTTCAAAGTAATCCCCGTCCAATAAAACGCACTTTTGCCAACGCTTTTTCCAGTATAGCCTTCAAGACTTTCTTCGATTCGGTTTTTATCTCTTCAATCGTGTCAAAACGGGGTTTTCGAATTGATATTTTGAGTTTGCCGAATAGCTAGAAGTTGTACGGAGCCAAATCAGACGAATACGGTGGTTGCGAAAAGATGTGAGTCGAGTTATTGGCAAAAAACTAATGCAATATGACATGGTGCATTATCGTGATGAAGGAATCAAGAGTTGTAAAAACAGGTGTACCTTAGAGATAATTAAACCTTTTGACAAACAGATGATTGGCAAATGTTATAGACAGTCCTACCAACCTAAAAAAATACAATTTACCTATCTTCCTAATGCTTGAGAGTTTTAAATGACAATTTTACCTTACTTTTTGATCGCAATAGTATAATTCACTCTTTGAAATTTTAACCATTAATTTTTATATTTATATATATATTTAAAAAATAATGAATGTAATTTTATTTCAAAAGTTTTAAAAAATAAATCACCGAATTTTATAACATATTCAAGATGAAATAAAGATGTATTACTAAATTAAATAATATGGCTACGTCAGAATTCAGCCAATCTGAAATTTTATTTTAATATGAATAATTAAATCGGTCAGAAAATATATAAATTACGGCTATCATTAATACAATAATATATTAAAAAAACTCATATATCATAGATTTCGATAGTAATCGTGAGTATTTTTAAAGTCTTGACCCCCTGTGGATTGTGTTGCCGCTTTTAGTGTCCGACACCTCGTTCAAATTAATTTTGATCGATGACAACCGTCAAAGGACGCGGATTGAAAAAACGAAATACGAAACAATTTTAGCAATCATTTCACGTCTTGCAGCGGACAGCTACAATTTGTAGCGGCGATTAAATCGATTTTTATTCCGATTTTTGCTCGCGTCTCGTCGTCCGGTTGCAACAATTAGCAATAACCGGTCGCGACTCGATGTCGGCCTTCGTTCTTTCTCTTTTAGATCGATATAGAAACAACAACGGACAACAAAAACGGCAACAAAGATATAAAACGTTATTATTATTGTTATTGCGATGCCCTTTATTGTTGTTGTTGTGTTGTGTTGTTGTTGTTCCCCGTGTCGGATGAAATGGTGGAGATTTGAACGCGCGGCGTGCGGCTCAACCCAGTTCACGCTTTTATGCGGTTAAGATGACTACGACGATGATGATAATGATAGCGACGATGAAGACAAAGATGACGATAATGATCCAAAGGTGGATTCGAATAATAACGGAACGGGGAAAAGGTCGATGTCGAATAGGGTGACCATTCTTACATTGACTAAAACACCACACAACGAAAGCATAAGTAAATATTACATAAAATTTATATTATAGACACGGTGACCGTTCGTACTGTTTTCTTTTTTTTGTCCTTTTCTTTTTTTTAAGAATAAATATCCTGTTTTTTATTTATTTGTACTGTTTTTCAATGAAATTTAATATATTGTAATTTAATTATTGTAATTTTAAAAGAATGAATATTTTTCTATTTACAAGAGTTATTATTATTTACATTTTCTTACTAAATAATAAATGTATAGTTCAAGCAGTCGCTTAGTTTCGGCTGAATATGAGCCATATTATATGGCCTTTGTTATGTAATAATCGATCTCGTATTAATATTTTTTATTCCTTATCCTGTTTTTTGATAAAAAAAATAATGGTCACCGTAATTATAGATCAAAACATATTTTTTTTGAGCACTGAATATATTATAAATATCTTTGATTTTAATTTCGAACAGTATTTTACTCGTATATTTATAGCATAAATAAATCAACTTCAATAATTAATATTAGCTAAGTAATCATTTTTGAATTGTACAGAATATATTGAATAATTTTGTAGCTATATATGCACGTTACAAAATTTTACTTCTTTAAAATTAAATATAAGTATTTAAAAAAAAAACATGTTTTATTGATAGAGTATGTATCATGAAATTGAATATGTTCCGATAGAATTTATAAAGCGTGGTCACCCCAGTTTCGGTTTTGACTTCAGGGAAGGCAACGCGGGGTTTCTTAATTGCCAAGAGCGAGACTTCGATTCAGGCGTTATGGGTTTTTCGTTTTGGCATTAAATTTTACGACGGGCCATTAAGACGGACTTTCCTCTCGGTTCCCTAAGGTTCGGTTTCCGTCGTCGTTTTTTTTCCACCATTTTTTTTATTTATTTATTTATTTATTTTGCAATAAAAACGACTTCGATATTATTATTATTATTATAATACGTAACTGTGAAACGCAATAAAATCAAAAAATCAAACTTGCACATCTCGCGAGTCCAAAAAAAAATTTTTTTTTCTTTTCACCATCATCTCCTTTAATAAATAAATTAAAGCGTTTGACGTTCGTGAGAAGTGGTGTTTTATTGCGAGTCGAACGATCTTATTCGATATTATATACGATTTTTATATGGAATTATATATTGAAATCGTGGAAAAAAAATATGTGGATAATAAATGGTTCCAGTTACAACAACATTGTAGAACTGGAGGTCGTTAATTGAGGTACTGTGTGTGTGTGTTTTTCTAAAGCGCTCTTTGGAATCTTAAATTATTTCTCTTTAATGTTTAACGTGAGCAACAGTAAATTTTTATGTGCGTTCATGTAATGCATTTTTGCAATTGAATGCCAAATACCAAGAACTGTTATAATATATAAGAATAATAATAAACATCATAAAAATATGTAATGAAATATTTATGATTTTATAAACTAATTGCTTAATGACAAACGCTTACATTATATTAAACATTATTTACGTAACAGTTCTTTAAAACACCAGATTATTATTTTTTTTTTTTGAGTTACTTGGAAATATCGATTTATTTTAATTTTAACGCGTAAAATTTATAATAACAGATATAAAAATATGGTAACATTGAAAAGGTCGATTATTTTTTTTACACGGATAAAATCGATCAAATATCGGATAAATGAAAAAAATATAGTCTTTAAAAAAATTTAATCCTTTTTTAAATACAGAGAAAAAAATTTCCATATAAATCGAATTCCTCCTCCTTTTTTTTATTCGATAATTTATTCGAGCGACTAATTAGAAGTTTCGCACTTACTTAACTTTGATCGGTTTAATTTCGATTTCGTTCTTTTTTTCGGGTCGTTTATTTTCGAACGATTAACTCTTTAAAATGTCAGATTATCTAATTAGATCTATGTAAAATGTTTTCAATGAAAATTATAGGGTATTTTTAATTATTAGAAATACAACGGCGTCTTTTCAATGTATTAAAATAAAATAAAATATTTATGAAATATCAAAATTCTATTCACTTTTTTTTTTCAATATACAATGTAACACTATGATAAAAATGTAAGATGAATTTGTTTATAAAATGTAAATTCTTTATTAATTCTCCCAAATCAATTTCATCCACCTCAAAGTAATCTCCGTTCGATAAAACGCACTTTTGCCAAAGTTTTCTTCAGTCCTTTTCCGATATAGCCTTTAAGACCTTCTTCGATTTGATTTTTATCTCTTCAATCATGTCCAAACGGCATCCTTACATTAGCCTTTTGAGTTTGTTGAATAGTCAGAAGTCGCACGGAGTCAATTCGGATGAATACGGTGATTGCGGAACGATATGAGTCGAGTTTTTGGCAAAAAAGTAGCGAAGAACCAATGCAGTATGACACGGTACATTATTGTGATGAAGGAATCAAGAGTTGTAAAAATACGTATAACTCGGAGATAATTAAACCTTTTGACAAACAGACGATTGGCAAATGTTAGAAACAGTCCTACCAACCTAGGAAAAAAAATACTAATGCCCGACAGTTTTAAATGACAATTTCACCTTATTTTTATATATTTAATATTATTAACTATTATTTTATGCTGTATAGTACGATTTATTGACATCACTCGATAACGGTGATATTAATATGATTCGTGAAATAAAATGTCAAATTATTCATTAGATTTATATGTGAAAATTTGATTCACACGTCTAGTTTCACAAATTTGTTTATAGATTGAATTTTAACGTTCTAGTAATATTTCTACAATATATATACGAATATATACAATAATCTAATATATGAATATTCGATACATCAAATGTCACGCGATAATAATAACGTTATATTCTTCAAGAAGCACCATTCGACATCTCGATATATTCTAAATTAAATTTTTACACGCGCGTCAAATTTTCATAATCTTTTCACCGATGTAATATTACATTATTATTATTATTATTTATTTCTATTATAGCCAGAACACATATTATTAACCGGTATTGAATAACGTCGTTCGAGAGAAGTGAGCATGAATATATATATATATATTTTTTTTTTTCTATTGACAATTTTGCCGTTTAAAAGGCACGGTTTCGAGTCACGAACCGTAATTATCATAGAAAATGTATTAAAAACGGAGCATTGTTATACAATGAGATGAACCAGTGAGCATGACAATTGTATTGATGACATCTCTTAACACACTAGAACATAGAATATTCAGATGGTATATAGTATCGCTGACCCGTGACGATGATTCCCGCCATTTGCTTGGGGTCAGCGATGCTCAAACTGTGGGGGCGCGAGACCTCTGACCGACTCCGGGTTAAATGATCGTTCGTTTTATTTTTCTATTAAAAGAGTTTAAAGTTTGCTCGACGAAGTAATCTTACTCGTGTTGAACTCGGCACTCTCTATAACAACACGTTTTAGATTACGATAATATTTCTTTTATTATTACGATTATCTAATCTTGAAATATTTCAATTTTTCTTAGATAAATTTTAAAAGAAGCTTTCGATAGATTCATGAATTTTCAATCGACATAATATTAAAAATAATATTTTTTCTCAAAATTTTCTATGAAATATTGAGAATCCAATATTACATTCAATAGAATATTATTATTTTGTCAATTTTTTTTTCTATCTTCAAATATAATATTTCCGAAAAATAAAATATCAATTTTTTAATTTTCAAATTGATAATTGATATTTTTCGATTTCATAAATTATAAAATTAGAACGAATGCAATGTTTTTAATTTTTGTTTTCATAATATAATATATAAATTAATATAAATAACTTCTATTATGACTCAATATTTTTTTTAATATTCCTATATATAATTTAATATGTATATAAAACGTATTATATTTAGGAAAAAAAATATATATACGCTTTATAAAAAATAAAAATTATTTATATATATATATATATATATAAATTAACATTTTTCTAAAATTTCATCAGTAACGACGACGAAAATTTCGAATGATATCACAAGTTATTCGTGTCATTCGAAAATTAACGCGAACAGCGATTGGAAATAAAAAACGGGATAAAGCACAAAAGGAATGGCGGGAAAACTCGGGGAAAAACGGGCGGTGACGTCATCGCGGGAAAATCCGCAATTTTCGCGGTATCATCGCTAAATTTGAATCGCATTTTTAACGACGTTGCAAAGAAACGCTTTGATGTTTTCGTTTTAAGCGTATTTTATTTCTTAAAAATGTACGTTTGATGTTGTTGTGTTTCATTTTTTTTTTTTTTATTATATAGTTGTTGTTATTGAAAAATTTAATGTGTTAATTTATTGTCGATTCTTTGATATAATATGATATTAATTTTTCATATTGTTATATATTTATATTTTTTAAATGAATAACGTTACTCAAATAATGACCTTAAACTTGATAGTTTTTTTTAATTTTTTTTTTTTTTGGTTTATAGTTTGTCAGTGAACGGTCAAGGTCCCATTGACAGGGAACGACGAACTTGGCACAAGAATATTCCATAGTACACTTTGGCTATAGTTCAAGCCAACTATTACAACTCTAAATTCACTCATACATCAATATTTATCGTATATATATATATATATATGTTGCTGACAAAGTCCACTATATATAATAAGTGCTAAAAACAATTCGATTGTAAATAAATCGTTCGATTTTTAGATATGACGTAATAATGTGAAGAAATTGAACACTTTCTAGTCGATATATAGTATATTATTTTAATTATATATAATAATTCTTAAAATATATAATATAAATAAATTTAAAATCAGTGCAAAAAATAGTATTTTTTCAATAAAGATCGACGAAAATGAACGATTTACTATTCAAATGATTCAGATCAATGACATGTATTGCGATATTTATTTATTTATAATAATATTTACCGATTTTTAATTATATATATATATAATAAATTATTGAATTGTATGACAAATAAATATGAAAAAATCGTTCCTTACAATACGTAAAAAAATGCGATTATAATTTTCTGCGAAATTTCTCAATGTGAAAAAATTCGTATAAAACACACTTTTCTTCCATATAAAAAACCAAAATTTTCTTTGTAAATATTATCTATAAATTTTCGACGAATCGCTTAATAAATATTACTTTTTTTTTTGGACGTTTTAATGCGATTCTGTCGAACGTTATTGAAACAATACTCATTGCATATTTGCTACTGTGCAATTTTCCATATATATTGTCGATATTAATATTTTTTTCATGAAAATTACCTTGTTTTTCTCTTGTATAATGATGATATTACAATGGATTATATTTACATAAAATGGGATTTATTTTTAATATAGCTTTGACTGAATATTGTTTAATCAATTTTTTTTATTTTTGCTCTATTCCTATATTTGAATAATATATATATATATATATATATATATATATATATATATATATATATATATATATATATATATATATTGTATTTTCTATTATTTATTTTATGTTATTATTACAAAAAATAAATTTTTCTTATATAATAATAAATATTTTAATACATACATTTTTTATGACTATGTTTATTTGTCATCGTTTTAATAGTAAATTGTTTATATATTTTATCTATAATATATTATAATAATGATATTTTGAGTTCTAAACGTCATAGTTTAAGTATTTTTCAACGTAATTTTTATTTTTAAATAAATTCATTATTGGAAAAATAATATGTAGAATCTATCGAGTATTTATAATTTTGTTCAAATTATTTTTGGTACTAAAAATCTATATAAGCGGTCATAAATTTGGACGCATTTAATTTTTTTTTTCATGAAAAATAATTGTAGAAAAAAAAATAAAAAAAATTAGCAAACGGTGCGAACTTCTCGATCGTCCCACTAAAACGCAAACGTCGACCGGTTAAAACGTCGGACAAATTACGAAAATCGGCCCTTTTTTTCCGAGAACAGTCAATCGGAAATTATCCGAATCGATGCGAGCGCTTTGTATTTATGTGTCATTAGAGTTAATGCACAAAAGTGGGACAAGGTGCTCAATGCGAACGGCACACAATCGATCCGAGAAATGGTGCAATCACGCTTTTGAACACTAAATTGATATTTACAAAATTGTTTCAGTGACGCCCACGGAGTTGTCCTAGAAAAATCGACGCTCAACATTTCATAATGAATCGTCTTATCGAGCGTTGCGTTATGCGAGCGCGAATCGTCGATTTTTAAATCTAATTATAATTTATATTTAACGCTACAAACGACGATTCTCTCTCAAAAATATCATCAATTATCTCTCGAAAATATCAAAACATTAATTTTTATATCTGATAAGCGATGATATATGGGAACGATCAAAGAGTGTCCGCCACACGAGTTGATCAAAAAAAAGTTGAGACTTTGAAAGTGTTACGATGCCAAGGAAAATACGGTAAAATTAGTATTGACAGATATTCCGGTGTCAATGTATTGAAATTCGTCTACAATAATAGCTCGTTGTCTGTGAATAAAGTTGCGGGATCGTTCGTCCCCTCAGTTTATGTGCCAAAGTCATGGTCACACTAAATCACACGCGAAACGCTCACTTGACGCCCGTAAATTAAACCGGACCGGTCCAAATTAGACCAAATTACTGCCAAAAACCCGTTTGTGACGTTTTACGATGAACGTCCGATTAACCGGTACGATGGGAACGTTTAACCGGTTCGAAGAAAATCGGCCGTTTCTAAAATTTCTTCAATACTTCTTTTGGAAGAATAATTAATTATTATTTTGGTTAGGCATAGAGCTAGAGACTCGACTTAATTAAAAAAAAAACACTTCAAGACTCTTTAAATAAAATATATATGATTTTTATTCATTTTTTAAAAATAAAAATTTAAAGTCATAATGTATAATAAATTTGAAATTTATTCGTGTAGTAGTAAAAAAAATTAAACGCTAAATCAAAATCAAAACTTTATGAAACGCTAAAGAGAATTTAAGTGGCGCAATAAATTATTTATATCATAATAGATTCAGTACATATTTTATCATTTACCAGACGGTCATATATAATTCAAAAAAAAAAAAAAAAAAAAAATACTGAAAAACGTCCGTTCTAGCACTTTCTGGAAATAGATAAATAAAAAGTCGTCCGTTTATTCCGTTTTAATAGACATAAATCGTTACATCAATAGAACGAAAATTAAAACAAGTCGCATAAATCAGACAAAAGTCCGTTATAATTCACTTAACGCACTCCCGTGCATTTTGATCGCATTTTCGCAATATTCTCGACATTTTCGATGCCAAATTCCATTCACAGATATATATATATATATATATATATATATATATATATATATATATATATATATATATTTGTCCAGAAAATTTCCACTTTTGCGATATATCATAGCCGAAGAGCTCGGAAAATCGTCTGGGAATTCGCCGAAGGAAAAGTCGAGAGAATTCCTCGTTTTTCGCCATTAATGACATCGCGGGTCTTCTTTTGTAAATAATTGTTTATTTTGAATTGTTGAAATAGTTATATATGCAATTTATTTTGTATATTTCGAATGTTTTTTGATTTTATTATTTACAAAAAAAATAAAATAAATAAAATTAGGTCAATTCATATTTAATTTTTATGAGTTAAGTTATAAATATTATATATAAGCAAGAACATTGAATTTATAATGAAATAAACCATATATTGAAATATTTCATAACGATAACGTAATTTTTGATGTGTAACGATGTTGTAATCGAAATAGATCAACGTGTATATAAATGAAATTTGATAAATTACTTAACATATTTATAATATAGTGTAATCGATAATTATTATATATATATATGTATTATAAATAATATAAAAATATTAAAAACGGGGTACAGAGAGACATCTGTCGATATTAAAAATGGTTTAAACCGCGAACGAAATTTATATAGTGGCGTGGGCAGCTTCGGCAGACTGCCTGGCACCACGAGCCCACACTTTCCGTTTTTGTTAGACCAACTGTGTTTATATCATACCATCACATGCCAAATTACAAGTGTCCCATTACAATTATCGAATAGACATTATTTTATTATCTATATCTCTCATTCTATCTATGTCTCACTCTATCTGTATCTCACACTGTAATTTTTCTTTTCATTCGTTTACATTATACGAATTACATGTCATCCAGTCATCGTGACAATTCTCAATTTTTAATTACGGTTTAAAAACAATCGTGTTTATTTATTTATTTTTTTTTTTTTTCATTATAATATCATTTCAATTCGTCTTCACGTCGTCTCAATAAAAAGATTAAAACGGCTAACGAATCTTTCAACATAGAGTTCTATTTACTCGTCTTAATAATAATGTGTATTTATAATAACTATTTTTAGAGATCGAATTTCAATGTATTAAGTTCTATTAAAATATTAAACTAATGATTTCAAATTATTTCTTTTGATAGAAGTTTTAATTTACGTTCTTGATTAAACCATTCTTCTGCAGAAAACTAAATAATTCTACTTTATAATAAAATAATTACATAAATAATAAAATTCAAATTTTAAAAATACTGCGTTATTTTCTAACAGAAATAAAAACAACATTTAAAATATTATTATTTTTTACTTATTGATGTTCAATATTTCACCGTAATAAATGCGAATATAATTTTTACTTAATAATAATACAAATAAAATGTTGTAAAATATATTTTTATCCAATGAAACATTCATAAATCTACGTTGATCCGTCTATGCGAAAATATATCGAAGTAGATTTTTTTTGAGGAAAAATAAAAAAAAAATAGTCACGCGAAAGAGATTAAATTCAAAAATTCAATTCGGTGCATTACATAAAAAATGGCTAAGATTTATTTGACACTTTTCAATTTTTCATAAGCGCTCTCACATATGCTGTTTCATTTAAAATTAAAGCTTTCAAAGACGTCTAAGGTCGAGAACTCACATCACGCACGCCACTGCAAAATTACACGAAAACTTTACAACGCCTCAATCTAAAATAAACCACGTCATTATTATTATAATTATTATTATAACTATACATTTGCAAAATATATTTATAACGTCGGTTATTAAATTTAATATAAAATTATTGAATAATTTCTAAGAAACAGTAGACTCTTAACACGTTAGGGGCGTGAAATTTTCAAATTTTCTTTGAACGCACATTATATATTAATTTATTCACGTTCTGATTTATATTATAACGTGAAAATATCGCGTTTTAGATGTAGCGAATTTTGCCAATTCGTTGTCTTACCACAATTTGATTTATTAAAATGAAAATTCCAACGTCAATTAGACTCGATGATGGAAGCCGCGAAGTCATTGTGATTTTCAAGATCAAAGTCGCATCTCTCATTCAAAAAAGAAAATGCAGAAAAATTCGTAGATTTTCCAACAAGGTGGTCCTCTTTTGATCTGAAGAGAGTTCTCTTTTTTATTTACATTTTTTTTTACCTCGAACACGTTCAGATAAGAAAAAGCACCTGACGTCGCTAATTATCTAAACGACATACGATAGAAAAAAAAAGTATTTTTTTTGTCATCTTAAAAGGAAATATTATGCCGTCAGCGAACGACGAAAAGTCGGAAAAATGCTCACGTGAGAGAGAGGAAAGTCGTCAAAGGGGATTTCTAGGAAATACGAAAATATCGAGTGTACATTTAAAAGTCGAGAAAGCTCGCGCGGGAATCGAACCGTGAACGCCAGAAGAAAAAAAAGTTAAATGTAATGAAAGCGACGTTTCGAGTTAATTTTAGATTGTTTGTCAAGTTTGTCATCACGTATTCTAGAAATTAAATACAAAATTTACATCGTTCAAGCATATATTAAATTATTGATCACAATTGAAAAAAAATATCTTTCAATCATGCATACTTCTACAAATTCGACATCCATTAGTAAATTCTTGAAAATTGATGATTCAATTTATGTGAATGAGAAATTATCGTAATTATTTATAAATTATAGTTAATTTTTGAGAGTTCTATCATCAAATATGTAATGTAGGCGTTTTTCACTTTGTATTGAAATTACACGTGTTTAACATAATTACAATAAATATTTTAATTTCAGAAACAAGTGCTTTTCTTAATAAATTTATAAATGATTTATATATAAAAACTTATTTTTTTAACACGATATTATGTTAAATCATTTTGTGAAAATAATTTAAAAACAAATTAGACACTCAATCTCTCGAAAATTTTTTGATTAAATGTTTCTTTCATTTTTTTCAATATATATTAATTAATAGATAATTGTGTTTTAAAAATATAATATACTACTGTAATCAAAAGTTAGGCGTAATTGTTATTTAAAACTCCCAGACATTAGGAAGGTAGGTTAAATTGTAATTTTTTTCTTAGGTTGATAGGACTGTCTAAACTAAAACATTTGCCATCAAAAAGTTTAATTATTTCCGAGTTACATGTGTTTTAACAACTCTTGGTTTCTTTATCACGATAATGCACCATGTCACACTTCAACCCCCGTATTTGCCTGATTTGGCTCCGTGTGACTTCTGGCTATTCAGTAAACTCAAAGGCCAATACGGGGATGCCACGATTGAGAAGATAAAAACCGAATCGAAGAAGGTCTTGAAGGCCTTACTGGAAAAAGAGTTGACGAAAGTGCGTTTTATTGAACGGGGATTACTTTGAAGAGGATAAAATTGATTTGGAATAATAAATAAGGAATTTACATTTTATAAATAAATTCACCTTACTTTTTGATCACAGCGTTATATTGTAATTAAAATTGTGAGCGATGAACTAGTCTGCATATCTAATTTTAGCACTGAGTACGTTTACCTGCACATTATTTTTATCGACAATTTTTAATTTAATTTTATTTGTTCCCGTCCGTCCCCCGTCCCCACCCGGTTCCTTGTTTTACATACACACACACACACACACACACACACATAAAAAAAAAGCTTTTTTCCTACAATTTGGACGCGAAAGAGTCTAATTAACGTTTCGCATATTTTGGCACGGGCGACTTAACTTTTCTCGGAACCGACGAGAGCAGCGTCCCTTGACAAATCGTCCGCTAAATAAACACACAATTACCGCACGGCAGAGGAAAATAAATGTGTATATGTGTGTGTGTGTGTGTGTGTATGTATACGGTTTTTCCAACGCCGATAAAATATTTTTAATGGTCGCCAAAATAAAATATTAATTGGCGAAAATTAGCAAAGCCGAAACGCGTTTCGTCGTCTGCTCCATATGTGGTTATTTATTTATTTTTTATTTTTTTTGAACACTCCATATTGAAGTTGACACTTGCTGAAAGTGAACTATATATAAATAAATATCTTCATGATATTTTAATATATATTAATGTTATTTTAATTAATATTTAGAGTTTTGAATTAATTTTAATTATAAATATAGTACATTTTAGGTCATTTCGTAGTATCGTTGATTAACTGCTGTTATACTAATAATACAATTTTATAATTTAAAAATATCAGTAATAATATATTGTTATATTTATGTTTCAATGTTAAAATAAAAATACCTTATATTCATTTAATGAATATTTTCAACAATTCAAAAATTTAATTTTTATTAATAATAATTTTCAAAACGGATTTCATAATGAAAAAACCGAGTATTTTTCTTCGGTTTTTCGCGGATATTTAGCGGCGAAAAACCAATTTCACATAGATTTTTCAATCATTGAAAATCTATTTTTTTTCTGCTGATTTTTCTATCCACCTCGTCGTCGTTTCTCCTTCGTCCGTAACTGTCTCGTTCGTGTTTTTCCGCAATTTTCCCCGCAAAATTTTCAATTTCATCTATATACCTCTCTTTCTATTTTCGCATATTTTCTTTCGATATCTCTCCTGCAAATGCAAGTGTCGCACTATCCTTTTATTTATTGTTATTGCATTCGGTGTCGGCTTCGATTCTAGTTTATATTTATATATATATAAATTATCTATCACATTTCATCGTTTTACTTTCACTACATCTTATAATAAAATTCAAATAATAAATAAATCACTATTTACAACTATTTTTTTATGCATTCAGAAAATGAAAGTGCCAAAAGATTTTATATGGTATATATCATATATACAAACTAAATTAATTAACTTCACTTTTAATACAGTTAAATACAAGTTTTTTTTAATTAAAATACAATTGATAATAAAGATATAATATTATTTATATTGCTGATGAAACACATATTATACTAAAACATTTATTTGTGTCAAATATTATTTTTTTCTAAAAAAAATAGTGCGTTATTGATATTTTTTCAAAGAGTAATTAAATTTTCAATTCACTATTTTTTTTATAAATACATGAAAAAGCGCAACACAACTTACTTATCGCAAATGTTTTAAGTATACATGTGATAAAATTAACCCTCTTTTTCTTCGTTACGCACAACATTCACGTGAAATTCACGATTAAAAACGACATTTTGTGACACGAAGAAATATATATATTATTTTTTTCGTACATTTCGTACCAAAAAAAAAGCTCGAATTTATTTAACACGTTCACATATTTATGTGTCGGAGTGTACACCCATAAAATAGTTTGTGTTTATGCAAAATATATTACAAGTGCATGTTAGTACTTTCGCGTTTCGTGTTTAACAAATAACGCACTAAGTTAACGAAAGGAGCACGCATATATGTAAGTGTATGGCGGTAACCGATCCGGGCGGTTCAATTGCGTTTCGCGGTCCATATACTAATATTTAATCAAAAAAATAAGGTGAAATTGTCATTTAAAACTCCCTGGCATTAATTAGAAGACAGGTAAATTGTATTTTTTTCCTAGGTCGGTAAGACTGTCTTTAACATTTGCCAAGCATCTGTTTGTCAATAAGTTCAATTATCTTCAAGTTACACGTATTTTTACAATTCTCACCATGCACCATGTTTATAGTGCATTATTTCTCCGCGACCTTTTGCTAAAAATTCGACTCATCGTTCCGCCACCGCCGTATTTGCCTGATTTGGCTTAGTGCGATTTCTGGCTATTCATCAAACTCGAAAGACTATACCGAAAAAAGACTTGGCAAAAGTTTGTTTTATCGGACGGGGATTGCTTTGAATGGGATGAAATTAATTTGGAAGAATAAATAAAGAATTTACATTTTATAAACAAATTCACCTTAATTTTTGATCACAGTGTTATGTTCACACGTCTAAAACCGTCTAAATCGCGTTTTAAAAAAGAACATCATAGTTTTAGACCATTATTGGAATTTCTTTATTTATTTACTATATACTTGTCAGACTGTACATATTCTTTTAAATCAATAATTGAGCAGTATAAAAAAATCAAATAGTTATATGTTATATCATTTAAACATAAAGAGAATAAAATATAACAATATTATGACTGTAAAATGTTCAATTGCTTTATTTGATACCCACAGACATATGTCACAAAGGAAAACCAACCTTAGTGAAATTATAATACATTTGTAATATTACATTTTGATATTGTTTCCAGTACAACAGGAAGCGTTCTAATAATATTAATAAAAAATATCTTATGTTCTATCTATATTATTACGTTTCATATGATATTTAAAATATTATAAATAAAAGACATTTATAAATTGGATCGCCCTGGATAGTGTAAGAGCGTTTCACACTTAACCACCTCAGTTTCTTCCCGTTAACTCGCTTACTTTCTTACTTACTCGCTTTGCGCGGTCTCCATGTCCCGTATAGTGCGGCATTCGCTTAACACACACACACACACACACATACTATAAAATGCCGATATTCGCACAAGGCCATATATATATATATATATATCCCCGTGGAAACGCGGTATTCATTTGAATAATTAACTGTTTAGAATTCCGCTTCGCCCGTGTAATCACAAAATGTTTATGATGCTATTTGTTAAATGGATCAGGGGGTTGGGGGGTGGGATGTGTAAGCTCCTCGCTTGCTTTAAGTTCACAGATATATTTGTGTATGTGTGCACACGTATTACAGTCGAAATATTCACCACTAGTGCAAATGTGTGTATGTTATTGTAAATATACTGGAGCTGCTCTATTTGTCAGAAGCGTTTAAAGGTGAGCTTTTGAATAGGATCGGTTTTAATGTGAACTTTGTTGCGAAGCTATCTCTCAAAAAAATATTTAAAATCATTTACATAATTTGATGTTTCAAAAAAATATATAAATATATTTCATAATTTAAATACAAAAAAATAATTACAATTTGTTAGAAGTTGAATATTTCTGATTTTAATTCATTCGACGTGCACAAAAATGCGTGTACGAAATTATGTCAAATATTTGACAGCTTAGCGCCGGTATAATTTTGCATTTTAAATCGTTTAAAACTTTAAAGCTAAATTCTTAATACCTTGAAAGAGAGAGAAAAAAAACGGTATTCAAACGCGGTAATTAGAGCGTATCGCATTTATAATTGTGAAAATGTTCGTGTGCACGTGCACATTAAACGCGGTCCGCGTTTCAACGGGGCTATCAAACCGATTATTAAGCTTTCATAAGGCGCGGCTTGGAGACGTTAGTCATGGATACATCTAGACGTATCATTATTTTTGCATTGTTCTTTAGCATAAAAAGGTTTTCTGTTTGGAGATAGATTATATGAATTCTTTTAAATTTGAATGCTACTATTATATCTCCAAAAAAATAAAATAATATTGAAAGACGATGCGTCTTCTGTTTAGAAGGAAGTTTTAGATAAAATTAATGCAATAATTTCATATCTATATTAATAAAACAAATATTTTTTTTTATACTATAAATATTAATAAACTATATTATTTATAACATAATTTGATATAATTTATATATCAATTTTACATTATTGAATTTGTATAATATTATAAATTATTTTTTAATATATTTATTATTTATTTGAATTCTCGATCTAACACTATATTCGTAATTTATGACATTCAAACATAATAATTTATATAAATAGTTTCGAATACATTATAATATTTCCGTTTATCACAAAGGGCCATTATTAATTTCGTCGATAAATATTCGAATGTCGTAAAATAAATTCGTATTATTTAGTCGTACACAAAAAAAAAAATAATAATAATATACAAATCAAATTATCTTATCACACAAAGAAACGATTTCAAATGACGAAGCTCCCCCCCTCATACTCTGAAAAAAAAAACATGAAATATTATGCAATAATAAAATTCGTTAGAGAAAAACTTTTCTTATATATCATATGAAACGATAGCGGGAAATAAACTATGCAAACATTATTATTTATAGTGATTTCGCATGAAATTCATTTTTTTCCCCCGTAGAAGCTTAGACAGGGGAGGGGCAGAGGCAAAATAAGGGTATTTATTTAAAATAAAAGCTCGTACATTACATTATATGCACTCGTATATCATTCGATTTCTCAATGGACTTCCTTCGCTTTTGTTTTATTTATTTTTTTACTTTTGTACATTATATTTCTCTCCTAGAGCCATTTGAATATCAACGACCAGGAATCCGCAAATATATTAAGATAAAAATAATAAATAAACGCGCATGCATATGTATAGGGCCATGTATATAAATTTATACTAGAAACTGTGATTCGAAAACGAGCGCGTTTTGTTTAGAGCAAAATGAAGAGAAAAAAAAATGAAAATATTTTCATGTGAATCACGCACTATTATTATAACGCCATAATAACAATAATTCAAGATAGCAAAGATCTCTACGAATTCTCTAGAGTGCTCGAAAATCAAAAAAATAGCGATTTTTAACCTTTTTTTCAATCACGACAAAATGTGAAGAAAAAAATTATAAACATAAAAATCGGAAAAATGGCAGTTTGGGGCACAGGGGTTGTAAAAAATATGCAAGCGTCGTTGTGTGTGTGTGTGTTTTTTTTTTGCAGCGTCGGTTAATGCATCGTCGTCATGCAATTGTCGAATTTGCAGCTGGCGTGCTTCGGATCAATATCGTTTGTCACTTTTATTATACGCGATGTATGTTAAAAAAAGTATACCGATGCACATACACACGTTCATGGTATTAATAAAAATGCATATTTGTACAATAAAAAATAAATAAACATTATATATGAAATTTATGATTAAAAGATTGAACATCTCTGTATTACAAAAAAAAAATTATTAAGTTATTTTAAAATTCGGACTCTAATATTCCAAAACTATCGTTTTAAATTTAGATTAAAAATTTTCCTTATTCTATCGCAAATTTATATAACGTATAAATTTAATTTTATATATCGTACGATAAAAATTGAATTCAAGCGCACACTTCTTCGGTGTTAGAATTTCCCGGATTTTTTTCGTCTTATATTTTTTCCACTTACCCCCTTTAAAAATACGCTTTTCACGTATCAAAGCCACTTTAATACAAGTGGAAAATCTTTGTGTATATAATATTTGTGTATACTGTGAAGTCGGTTGTTGTATGCAGCTCGTATTTTCCACTTGGCAATCTGTCATACAATGCCTTCTAATACATTTACTCGCGCAGAGGCGTGTCTAGGGTTTCAATTTGAAGGGGATGCAATTTAATATCAAGATTTGCGGCATAATATTAACGTTGCATTATAAAACGAAATATTTTCTCGCTGAATAGTATTATGTATTATTTCAATTTCACAGATCAAAAGAGCAATTTATGTTACAATATATAACATTATTTTAATACATTATTCGTTCGTATAAAATTAATTATAGTTTGTAGATTATAATTTTTAACTACTGTGATCAAAAAGTAAAGTGAAATTGTCATTTAAAACTTTTTCCTAGGTTACACCTTACACGTGTTTTAACAACTCTTGGTTCCTTCATCACGATAATGCACCATGCCATACTACATTAGTTCTTAGCGACTTTTTTGCCAAAAACTCGATTCAACCACCGTATTCGCCTGATTTGGCTCCGTGCGACTTCTGACTATTCAGCACACTCAAAAAGTCAATACGGCGACGCCGTTTTGATACGATTGAGGAGATAAAAACCGAATTAAAGGAGGTCTTGAAGGCTATATCGGAAAAAGACTATTCCAACTGTTTCAAAGACTGAAAAAAGCGTTCGCAAAAATTACCTTTTATCGGTCGGAGATTACTTTAAAAAGGACGAAATTCATTTGAAAAAACAAATAAAGAATTTACATTTTATAAACAAATTCACCTTACTTTTTGATCACAGTATTATATCTATCTGACTCTTAGCGTCCGTTTATAATGCAATGGCGAAAGCGTAAATTTATTTAAATTGCTTTTAGTTCTCTTTAAGCGAAACGTATGATTACGCTAATGACGAGTTCGATTCGAAAATTTGATATAAAAGCCTCGTATAAATCAATTGGGTTCGATTCCGCTCGCAAAGCACCCATAAATATATATTTCGCATTTGCACTTTATTCGCATTTTAACCTTTTCTAATGTACTCGCCACTTTATAAACCGCAATTTTACAACTCGAAGTGTTTACTATTATTACTATTAAAAATAATTTGATTTATAATTTTATATATATGGTATATATATATATATATCGAAATTTTTTTATAAATCAAATATTATTATATTTTGTCAATTGAGTCCTTTTTGATCTAAAATATCAGTCCCGTTAGTCATAACCGTATTTAGTGGTATGAGAGAAACGGAACGAAAACAAAACGACAGATAAAATTTTCCGGGACAAAAAGCGAAGAAAAGCTTATATGCCGCATCGAAATAGGTGGGCGGAATGGGGCGGAACGGGTGGTTTCGGGGTAAAAATCGAGTCGTAAACCACGACGGGTGACTTATGAAGTGGGTGGGTCGCAGATGATTTTTATTGCGGCGATGGACGTTTTATCGCCGACCGGGAATAAATGGAAAATTACACTTTTTCATATTTACGAGACCGTTGCACCGCTTTTCCGAAAGCGGCGTAGCGAGCGATTTTCCCGCATTTCCCGCTCACCTCGCCGCTCCGTAAGCGGGAATTTTCCGGAGCGCTTTTCCGACGATAATCGTTGATTTACCGCGCTCGCGTCGTACATTTAATCGATATACAATTCTCGCCATTAATTCGATTATTTCAATCTTACTATTGCATTCGAATTAATACTCTGCATTTGAATTCCTATTTTATAATGATACTGTCTAATTTCATTCTCTTTATATAAACTTCATTAATATATAATTTTAAAAATTACTTATAAAAATATAATATCAATTCATATTTAAAGATTTCATGATTGCAAACGTAAAAATGTGTTCAGTATAAATATTATATATAGCAATTTAATAGTTTATATAGATATTTATATGGTATTTAATTTTTAATTAAGCACTTAATGTTTTTAGACAAGCGTTGTTCGTTCTCTTTACGCGTGCCCGATTACACTAACCCGAGCCCTGCTCGCAGGTTTCAACTTATCTGTAGTTGAACGTTGGATATCATTTTTTTTTATAAAATGTACATGTAAATTTAAATGTAAATATAAAAAAATCTAATGGTCACAGTCATATTTTTATGAAAAAAAAACCGAACATCAAATGGTTAGTGATAGTTTTAAAGTGGAAAACGGTCCAATGCAAAGTTCATATCTGACTATATTAAAAATTGAATAGAATATAAAAATTCATTAAGTGCATAATAAACGCAGTCTAAACAATACAAAAGCCGCCCATAATATACGTATGATTGTATTGAAATAAAGTTTATCTTTCGGTGTGCGCTTTGATAGTTTATATATGGTAAAACTCGTACGTTTCGAATTGATTTCTAGTGATTTTCAATCTGTTCTCTTTAAGATCGGCAATTTTCGTGTTCCTTTTTTGGTGTTTGCGCAAAAACCGCCTGCAGGTACCGAAAAGACCGGAGTTCCTTACTTCGCAAAGTAGCTATCGGTGTTTCAGAAACGTGAGACGAATGCCCGAGTCCGAAAGTATATAAGCTTAAAGCCTTTCCGATACCTTTTAAGTCGCCGTTGTGTGCAACGGGGAGGGGTTTGAGAAGCGCCGGTCGCTCATAAGAAATTTTCGACACGTGTCAATGATAAGGTCCCATGCGATGTGTCGTCGCCAGTGAATCTCGATTTTTTTTCGCAATATTTCAACTAAAAAATATATATATTAACATAGTTTTATATATTTTTAAATCATAATGATGATAAGCCACTAAAAACTTTCATCCATATTGTAAAATAAAAATAATATTAAAAAAATCAATCATTTCAAATTATCTAAAGAATTATAAAAGTGTAAACAGAAAGAAAAAAAACGAAATACTTAAAAAGAAAATCGACAGAAAAAATATGTATTTTTTTAAAATTATCGTAAAAACCCTTCTTTCGCGTTTAGTTCCCCAATTTCATATTAAACGACCGGCCGTAATTACTCTTTGCAATTTTTTATATACATATTTTCATTCTTTCATATTTTTTTTTTGAGTATAAAAAAAGAGGAAAAGTGCAAAAGAAAATCTAAACAGCTTATTCTCGCGCTCGTTCAACAAAAGCGAAGGAAAAACTTTTTAAGGTTTTTTTTTTCACTTGCGAAGTAGGTCGACGAATAACTTATCCAATTACATTTTCATTCAAAATTCTCGTGCATATTTATTTATGGATAATTTTCAGAATTAAGTCTTTGAAACGACAGTAAGCTTTCGCGTTTGTCAATATGTATTATTTTTAACCTGAATTTATATAATGAATTCTCATATATTAAATATTTGACAAAAATGTTTTTCTTTTTTTCCAGATGAAAAAATAACAATTCATTGTTGAAATTGGCGAAAGCGAAAAAGAGAATTAAATGTAATTAATCATAATTATTATTGCATAGTTAAAAAAAATCTTAATGAACCGATTGAATAATTCATGGATCGTTTATCTTAATTTATGCGAAAACGATGAATGAGTAACGACGATGAGAACGCACTAGGAATCCAATGAGAAATGTTGTTTTCAGACGTCGACCTTAAAATATATATATGGTAAATATACGCTTAAAATTTTCCGATTTTTTTTCAATCTGGTAATATTTCAAATTTTATTTTTATATATTACAAAAGTTACATATTTTTGTATTGACTGAATATTATATAATATATAACACTGATCAAAACGGCATCCCCATATTGACCTTTTGAGTTTGCTGAATAGCCAGAAGTCGCATGGAGTCAAATCTGGCGAATACGGTGATTGCGAAACGATATGAGTCGAGTTTTTGGCATAAAAGTCGCGAAGAATCAATGCAGTATGACATGGTGAATTATCGTGATGAAGGAATCAAGAGTTGTAAAAACACGTGTACCTTAGAGATAATTAAACCTTTTTGATAAACAGGCGCTTGGCAAATGTTATAGACAGTCCTAACAAACTAGGAATAAAATTACGATTTACCTGCCTTCCTAATGCTCGGAAATTATAAATGACAATTTCACCTTAATTTTTGATCACAGTAGTGTATGTATACGTGAAAGGACACATTAATTTGCGCGCACGCGATAAATACGACTACAATGACTCCCAGGGATCGGGACAACGCGGCGGCAACAACCTTCGTTGTCTCTGATTAATTGTTGATTCTTCAGGAGGTTCCGAAGCCGGCAAATATTGTCCTAAAAGTGGAGAGCCTTTGACAATAGAGCCTAGGTGAAATATTAATATTGCCGAGGGTCGACATTGTATTGTTATGGCGAATTTAATGCCAGATCGGTACCCGATACTCGAACCCTCTACAGTACAATATTCATCTCGTTTATACATGTTGGATCAAAAATATTGCACATTTTGTTTTATTCAGTGAAGATATACTAACTTGATTATTCTTTTTCTATCATGAATTTATACAATTTATTTAATATATTTCGGAAATTAAATTTTTCACTATTTATAGCAGAGGTGGCTAAACTGTGTCTCGCGAGCCACATGCGGCTCTTTAAAGAATTATTTATGGCTCTCGATAATTATACCAGAGTTTTCTTTTCATTTTAAATACAAAAGAAGCATTATAAAATAAATGTGTTTAATTTTTAATATTTAAATTCAATACACAAATTTTGTACTTTTATTTATATGTTTTTAATAAATAGAGTTTCTGTAAAAAAATATACCTTTTTTCAAATTTCTAAAAATGACTCGGACTATTAATGATTTGACCACCCCTGATTTATACATTCTTCCGCAATTCTTCCTTCTATTTAACAATGATTTCATTCTGTTAAAATGTATCTGATTTATTCGTTCTTAGTCCCAAATGCTTTTATGGCCAAAATTATTGTGCATTTTCAAATTAAATTATACATTTATAAAAGTCAATAAATAAATCATAATAACAATTTTCTATAACGTGTTTTAAATCAAACTGTATATCAACTCCTATCCGTCTAGTTCGTTCGTATTATTTACTCAGAGCACCCTCGGAGTCCTTTTCACGTTTCCTGTGCTCCTTTTTCATGGTCTCACCCTTATTTCTTTGTAGGAAAAGGATATTTATTGCCGCGAGAAACCCCGCGAACCATGCAAATCGTAACTAAACATGGCACTACTCTGCCTCCGAGATTTTCATCCCCTTGAATGATGGCCCGATCCTGGATAAAACAGATTTTGCATAAGGATACACCCTCGACACTGGGGTTTGCTTAAGATGCTCGTACGATTACAATAATGTTCTGTTCTAGTTAATCTTATACTATTAGTGATCTAGTATGCGACAGTTTTGACTACCCGTATATGTTCAAATATATATATATATATATATATATATATATATATATATATATATATATATATATATATATATATATATATATATATATATATATATATATATATATATATATATATATATATATATATATATATATATATATATATATATATATATATATATATATATATATATATAATATTATTTTTATTATAATATAATAAATATTATATAAACGTTAAAATTATTTCACAACAATTTATCATTCTTAAAATGAATATCAATGTCCTTGGGAAAAAAAACGAACTGAGAAAATAACATAATAACCTCTATAACAAAAAAATACACAGAATAAAGCTGTACCGGGAACAAAAAAAAATAATAAAAATAAAAAATGAAAAAAAGTTTCAGCGGGTAATACGGAAAAAAGGCAAATTTTCACGTCGTGCGGCGAAATAAAGTGAAAATGAAACTTTCGCCGAAAAACAAGTTTCTTCGCAGTTCTTAAAAAAATAAATTATAGTAAAAAAAATTTTCACCGTCTCGAGAGCGGAGCAAATGGGAGAAAATCTCGAGGTGGTTTTCTTCAAAAAAAAAAATAAAAAGGGCGAGGGGGGCGTTTTCTTTTTTTTCGCGAGCGACGCACGACGAGAGGGGCGAGGAGCGAGGGGCAGCCGGTCGAGTTTGTGAAATCGAGCGGTAAATGAGTGAAAAGTAATGGAAATGGTTTTTCCCGCGGAGGAAATCTGGCGGGCTCAGTGAGGCTTCTGTTAAATATTTCACGGACCCTTTCCTTTCGAGTTTACGGCGGCCCTTTACGCGCGTAACTTGTATAAGTTATAATGCGAATAACTTAACTCGTTTCGCCTTTTTTTCTCCTCCCTTCCCCTTCCCCTTTTATTATCGCCATTATCATTTTACACTTGAAATCTGCTCGTGTTTATTACGCGATATGACAACGTTAAATGTCTTATTTACGATTCGTTTTTCTATTTCTTATATTAAAAAAACAGTATAAATAAAAAATAAACATAATGTAAATTGACATTTTTTGGAAGTGTTTCACATAACAAAGTATGTGTTGTAAAATTGTATTATCATTGTTTTTATTTGTTGATTGAATAATTTCATATATGTATGTATATTTCTTGTCGGTTTTAATATATTTTGAATAAATATTGATCGCCGTCGTAAAAATTGGTTTATTCATTCCCTTTTTCGTTGTAAGGGCTGGAAAATTTTCAAGACTTTAATGTAATATAAGACCTAGCGGTCTCTTTATATTTACGAAATTGCTCTCGTTCTTGTTTAACTATGAACGAAACATAAATACCGTCTTTTAAATATATCATGAGTGAAACTCGCAAGGAAAACCAGAGGAAGAGGGTCTATGTACATACACACACACACACACACACAAGAAAAAGGCTTAACAAACTCGGCTGTAGGTCGTTCATACATCAAAGATTCTCTTTTCTATATTTCTGGAAAGAGAGAGAGAGATTTTCTTATATTTCTGCGAAAGAAAATTACGAGAAGTTTCTCCGGCTTAAGTCTCTCTACCCACCATCCAGGAAAACGCCTGGCGCCCCATAACTACTATGGCGCCTATGTTAATATCCGAAAACTCTTCCCTTTTTCTGATAACAAAAAAAATACTGTTACGACACATTTAAATTTTAAATGAGCCCGGAAAATTCTTATACTTTACCCCGTCCATCCTGCGTGAACCTATGCAGTCGTTTGCCCTTTTCCTTTCAGCATTATTTTTTGCGATTTCCTCATTAAATACAAAAATCATCGTATCAAAAAAAAAATATATATATATATATATATAACATTGTGATAAAAAAAGTAAGGTGAATTTGTTTTTATAATAAAATCGATTTCATCCCCTTCAAAGTAATCCCTATTCGATAAAACGTACTTTTGTCAACGTTTTTTCCAGTCCGTTTAGAGTTTGCTGAATAACCAGAAGTCGCACGGGGCTAAATTGGGTGAATACGGTGTTTGAGTCGAGTTTTTGGCAAAAAAGAACCAATACAGTATGACATGTCATACTGCATTGGTTCTTTCTTGCATAATCGTTATGTTGAAACCAAGAGTTGTAAAAACACGTGTAACTCGGAGATAATTAAACCTTTTGTCAAACAGATACTTGGCAAATGTTATAGACAGTCCTACAAACCTAGGAAAAAAATTACAATTTACCTGCCTTCCTAATTGCTCGGAAGTTTTAAATGACAATTTCGCATTACTTTTTGATCACAGTAGTATATTATATAATACAATAAAAAACAATTCATTATATTTTTAATTCATCAAATAGTAAATGTTTCCTTGAATAAATTTCGATATAGTTTGACAAAAAAAAAAGGTTTAGAAACACTACGATTAGAATTATACGCAACAAAAGCGTCGTGCAAAAAGTTAAACACTTATTTACTCGGTTAAATTATATAGAACGATCCTCGTACGCGTTTAGATAAAATTTTATTTATTAGCAAATACGCAAACAAATGCTAATAATATGTCGCATACAAATCGCACATTTAGCTCTCTATACACATTAAAATATATATTATATAAATATATAGTTTTTTTTCTATTTTATCTGCGCGATTTTGCGTTTCAAATGCGGTATATAGTAATTGTTTTATCGCTGGGAGTTAGGGGGGGGGGCATTTTGAATTTTATATGGGGCCCCTCGAGTTGTTTATATTGCATAATAGAACCGCTCTTGATAAAGCTTCATGAATAAAAAAGTAGTTTGCGAATTTCGCGATATAAATTTCGGCGAGGTTTAATTGTTAATTTTTGCCCCAAAATTAATACGTTACAATATGGCGGCCTCACGTCCGTGGATTAAACTATTTATTATTATTATTATTTAATTCTAGAACAAATACAATATTTTTAAAGAGGCTGAAAATGTATCAATATTATTTTTTAATATTAATGAAACTGATGATTTTTAATTTGAAAAACGTAATAATTGTTTACATTCATATATAATATTATAATTTGGAAAAAATAATGGATTACATATTAAAGTATTATTTTGCTAAATTAAAACAATATAAATAATCGTCTCATATAGTATAGATTAAATACTATAAAAACAGAATGATTTTTAATAAATTATTTTTAATAATATATATTAAATATTAATAGTATATAAATATACTATTAACTGTAGTTAATATTATATTTATATTCTATAAATATAATAAAATATAAATCCCGCAAAAATATATATATATCCCGTCGTGAATTGAAAACGATCTCAAAACTTAATTGAATTCACAACGATTTCCTTTATTTCCTTTTCTTGTATAGGAAAAACTATGATATTTTGTAAACGAGCACGTAAATAAAGTTTTCCGCGATGATTATAAAATATTTACTGGTGCGATAACGTTTTCTTTTTTTTTCTTCCCTTATAATCAAAGAGGATATAAATTACGACGGCGAGATAAAAAAAACATAAATTTGACGTGGAAATGGAAAATCGGTTGAGAGAACAAGAAATGAAGTATGGGACAGGGAGCGTCTATTCTAAGGCCTAAAGGGTGGGTTCGGGTGAAGAAAATAAAAAAAAATAATGGAATGAGAACGAAGGATATATTCGGCGAAAAATGAAAAGATAGAAAGAGAGATAGATAAAAACGCGAACTTTCGCGAATTGTAAGACAGGCGCGAAGGCTTTCACATTAATTTTCTTGTTGGTTCCATACCACTGACGACGAGGGCAAAAAAAAGCTCACAGTAGTACTTTAGCTTTTCGCCACATTAAATTCCGTGTGAATATTGTTCAAAAGCCTATTAAAACTGCTACGAATTAAGCGATTCAACGGTGTAATAATAGATTTACACTTAACTGAATATTTAGTACTGTCATATTATTCATATAAATTGGTGTGCCTTTTTTAAATCTGAAATTTTCCGAATATTTAATCAAATTACAAATATTTTTTAATCTTGATTTTTGGAAAATTTAATCGATTACATATATATATATATATATATTTATACAACATACGTAATCAAAAAGTAAGGTGAAAATCTCATTTAAAACTCCCGTGCATTAAGAAGACAAGTAAATTGTATTTTTTTTCCTATGTTGGTAGAACTATCTATAACATTTTCCAAGCATCCGTTTGTCAAATGGTTTAATTATTTCCGAATTTTGACGACTCTTGGTCCTTTATCACGACAATGCACTATGTCATACTGATTTGATTAATGAAATCGATTTGGAAAAATAAATAAATAATTTACATTTTATAGACAAATTAAGCTTACTTTTTGATCAGCGTGATATATATATTTTCATATCAAATAAAGCACTAGAGTGGAAATTGTCAACTTTCGCGTTGTAAACACTCTCGAGACGTTCGAAACAAAATAAATTCGCACGAAAAATGTGACACGCGTTATTTTTTTTTTTCATACATATAAATGTATGCGAAAAAACATTACAAATATTGCCTTACAAACGTTTATATATATATATATATATATATATATATATATATATATATATATATATATATATATATATATATATATATATATATATAATAAATGCAGATAATGCTGACGACTTATGTGAAAACCGTTGACACACTTAATTTTTATTTACAAAAAAAAATAATTAAATAAATACAAAATATTACACTATGATATTTTGTATACATATATATATATATATGTATTTATATGTATTATAGGGGAAGAAAAAAAAGTGCGAAAATAAAATAAAAGATGGAAACGTACGATAGAGGGTAGAGTAGGGCGCGTCAAAACAGGCAAAATATAACTCAAAAGGATGGTTTGATTGATGTTGTACTTATCAAAGGAATATGAGAAATTGGACGAGCTATGCGAGTCGACGAGCCGGCAAATTCATCAGCGACAAAACGCCCCCCCCCTCCTTTTGCTCCCCCCCAGTCAAAGGAAAGCGAGCAAAAATATAGCCCCTCCCTCTAATTATTGCATCAATTAACGAATTCATTACGAAAATAACGCGAACGCTTAAAAAAAACACTCGCGAAAATCGTTCGATACTGAACGTTGTACATATATATTTTACATATTTTTTTTTTTAAATATTTTTACAAAATAATATTTAAAAAATACTATAGTTATCATTGATATATATTTCGTAAATAATAATAAAATATTTTGCAAGGATTACCGCTGTATTAAAGCGGATGTCAAATATTTGTTCAATTTATTTCTAAATCATATTAAATTACATACTATTGTTTGTACATTGAAAAACAAAAACATTATAAATATTATAGAAAGTTATAAGAAGTCTAATATCAATAATGAATTGATCGCATCATAGTGACTCTATTCACCACGAACACAAATAAAAATTTTCAACATCATCGAAATAAATACCGAACGAATTGTATTCGCTGTCAAAACAAAACGAAACAAAACGGGGAAAAAAAAGAGCGGAACACGTTTTTCGTCCAACTTTGTCGGTTTTGTTTTTTCGCGCGCGTATAAAAAATTTACAAACACACCGTGAAAGTACAAGATATAACGTCCCATGCGATGCGAAAGGCAACGAAACCAATTTTATTTAAATTGAAAAAGTACATTTATATGTAAATATGTACAACATCATATACCCCGTCCCGTCCCGTCCCCTTCCGCGTGCGACTCGCGCGTGTTTGCGTGCGTGAGCCGTAATCGTTATTTGTTACGTCGAATTTTTCTGACAGCTTCAAATGTCGAATGTTTGTATTATAAGTATGCGGGCTTACGACGAAACTTTTATATAACACACTGATTTTGTTTTCAGCCCTTTTCAGTCGAAGCCCCTTTTTCACGTTTGTCTTTTTTTTTTTAAGTGTGCTGAATCTTTAGATATTTAAAAACAATTATCTTCTATGAAAATATTAAAAAAATAATCAGTAACGTTTAAAATTCAATTATTCTGGTAATTTTATATTGAATAATATTTTAAATTATGTTTGGTTTTCTACATATTTACCATATATATAGGAAGTGCGCTCTGTCAAATAGAAAGACAGGCAACGGGTGTCCAATATCAACACGACACAAAATAGGAAACACTATCTTCATTCTGCTCACCTTCACTTTTGTTCGAATCATTTCTGAAGATTTTCTTTGTTCACTTCAGGTGAAAATAACAAATAATGGATACACAATAGTTACGGCGGCGTCAACATTTCAGCTGAAAGGCGCGCACACGTTTCATACTTGTTGTTGACAGCGTGTTATATTTTGAAAATACGAAAGTGCTACGAAAAGTGTGTGTGTGTGTGTATGTGTCGACAACATTCTTATAATATTATTATAACATTCAACAATGGACGTCGTAATACGAAACCGGAGTTGAACTCGCCACCGATATTTTACCATCTATTTTACGTCCATTATTAACGTGTGCAAATTTGTATTATAATATAAAATTTAACGCTAACTTAATTTTATTTAACATAAATTATACATAACGCTGTGATCAAAAAGTAAGGTGAATTTGCTTATAAATTTAAATTCTTTATTTATTCTACCAAATCGATTTCATCCCCTTCAAAGTAATTACCGTCCGATAAAACGCACTTTTGCCAACACCTTTTCCAGTTCTCGAAATAGTCGAAATAGTTTTTTTCCGGTATAGCCTTCAAAACCTTCTTCGATTTAATTTTTATCTCTTCAATCATGTGAAAACGGCATCCCTTCATTAGTCTATTGAGTTTGTTGAATACTTAGAAGTCGCACGAAGTCAATTCGGGTGAATACGGTGGTTGCGGAACGGTATGAGTTGAATTTTTAGCAAAAAACTCAACTCATAAGAACCAATGCTGTATGACATGGTGCATTATCGTAATGAAGGAACACACGTGTAACTCGGAGATAATTAAACTTTTTGACAAACAGACGCTTGGAAAATTATATAGACAGTCCTACCAATCTAGGAAAAAAAAATACAATTTACCAGCCTTCCTAATGCCCGGGAGTTTTAAATAACAATTTCACCTTACTTTTTGATCAGAGTAGTAAAATTAAAAAACGATATGTATTATCGATTTCTATATTAATAAAATTCTATAACGTACAACACTGTTTGATACTAAATATACAATATTCCAATATTTATAGTTCATAACTAAAAACGTATTGATTTCTTCTATTAACTCGTTGTTATTTAAAGATTTAGATTTGACGGGTCACCGAGTGGTCGGAAAGAAAAGAAAATAGCCCGTGGGCGTTTTCGACGCGGATGCGGAAAATTTCTTGCTATTTCCATCTGCCTCTCTTTTTTATCCTATTTTACGAATTATATATATATATATATATATATATATATATATATATATATATATATACGCCGATGGGGAAGGACGCGGTCTCTCTTTTAATTTGTACAATTTCCTAACCGCAAATAGTCGGAACCGGTTATTTTTTTTTTTTGCCGTACCAAACCAAAAAAGAAAAACAGAACGAGTAAGACAAAAAAAAATGTAGAGGTCACGGGATAAGGGATGGAAAGGGCTATCTATGGACGGAAACGTTTGAACCTGAAGCACATTCGAAGAAATGGGGAGCATTGAGCGTGTCACTTGCACGAACCCTCGTTAACCGTGCGGGGTCTGTTCAACCCCAAACGTTTGCTTGCTCTTTGCCGACACCACGGCGGCCATTATTATTACAATCCGAAACCGGGGACTTTATAAATAAACCGACCCGGCTTTTAACTGATTTA
Organism: Leptonema lineaticorne; assembly: GCA_024500535.1. NCBI lineage: Eukaryota > Metazoa > Arthropoda > Insecta > Trichoptera > Hydropsychidae > Leptonema > Leptonema lineaticorne. The sequence goes on along the minus strand of JANIJI010000006.1, from coordinate 425,709 downwards.
TTTGCGCAATTATTATTATTTTATACTGTTTTGTTGCCATTATTCGTTTCTAGTGTCGTAACGTAATTAAGACGAAATCTCTTATTTACACTGTAAAATGACAATTTTGCCATTTTATCAAAAAAAAAAACTAATAAATATACTATTCTAAATTTCCTCTACTTATTTATTATATATATATATATATATATATATATATATATATATATATATATATATATATATATATATATATTGATATTCATAAAATTAAAATTGTGTTATTTGCAAATATCTAGTGCAACGAGCAGCAAGTTGTCGGGCAACTTATACTTTATAATCGGAACCGGTATTCAAAAATACCGGTTTAAACAAGTTTGTCGATATTTAAAAACGGGTGAATCTATATCAATATTTAAACGATTAAAATGACGAATTTGTTTACAATTAAAATTACGTGAATTAAGACAAAAGTGCAATTGAATTTTGTAAAGCGTTGTATAATATATTGTATTGAAGAAATCTTATTTTAAAAATAATAATTTTTTACTTATGTTGAAAAATTTATCATTATTTTTTCAACATAAATATAAATTTTCAATTTAAAATTAACACATATTTATAGTACTTAGTCAAGTAGTTTACGATATATCTTTAACTGAATTCACCTTTTATTTTTTTTCTTCAGAATTTAACTTATTTCATATGAATTTGATTTTTGATAGCATAAATAAACAAATTTATGAATATATTGTATTATATTTATTTTCTTGTAGTATACTATAAGAAATAAATAAAATTTATTATTATATTTGAAGAAAACCTTTATTATTGGTCCTAACAGTAACATATATCCCTTTGAATTCGATTTATTTAAAGGTCAATATCCTTAGTAACTCGTCTTGAAATCACGGGATTAATCAATTATCCTACCATATTCCACAAGAACCGGTTCGATGAGAACCGGTATTCATCATTACATATGAATAAAATTCTTTTTTTTTGTATTATTGATGCAAATTAGATATATAAGTACACAAAAATTTGCAGAAAGAGTTATTTAAAAATATTAAAAAGTTTTTTCTTTTTTTAATTCAAGCAGTACTTTAAGTTGAATTCAAACCGAGTAGGAGCACTTGTCGTAATGTGCAGAGAAGTAAAGTTAACCTTTAGAATTTCAATTGGCATCGAAAGCTCCACAATTCCGGCAGCTTAATGAAAATGGAACGGAATAAAAATGGCGTCTTATTCTAAGACTTTTGCGATTTGTAGGACATAAGTATGAATTTATATTTTAACCCTTTCGAATGTTTTGTATGAAATTATATATTATATATACTACTGTAATAAAAAAATAAGATGAAATTGTCATTTAATACTCCCGAGCATTAGGAAGGCAGGTAAATTGTATTTTTTTTCCTAGGTTGGTATAACTGTCCTTAACATTTGCCAAGCGTCAATTTTTCAAAAGGATTAATTATCTTCAAATTACACGTGTTTTTACAATCTTGTATCCTTCATCACGGTAATATACTATGTCATATTGCATTAGTTCTTCGTGAGTGACTTTTTTGACAAAAACTCGGCTCATATCGTTCCGCAACCACTGTTTTCGCTTGATTTGACTCCGTGTGATTTTTGACTATATGGCAAACTCAAAAGGCCAATGCGGCGACGCTGTTTTGACACGATTGAGGAAATAAAAACCGAATCGAAGAAGGTCTTGAAGGCTTTACCAGAAAAAGACTATTCCGACTGTTTCGAGGACTGGAAAAAGTGTTGGCAAAAGTGCTTTTTATTGGATGAGAATTACTTTGAAGGGGATAAAATTGATTTGGAAGAATAAATAAAGAATTTATATTTTATAAACAAATTCACCTTACTTTTTGATCACGATGTTATATATATATATATATATATATATATATATATATATATATATACATATATATATATATATATACATATATACATTAGTACTTTAGGAAACTATCAATCGATTGAAGTTTTAAGTAAAGCCCGCCGGCCAGTAAATCCGATCAGGTAAGGAACAACTGTTGAAGTTTGCAAGAGAGCTTTTACATGTCTTCGATTTTGTCTCTTGATGTTGTTGCTATTGATGGTTTTCCGAGGTAACCGTAGTGGAACACGTTTTGCAGTAGCATTTTTGTATCAAATCCGAAATACACGAGATCGATTTTAACATGAGCCATTGTTTATTGTAAAACTAGTAGTCATAATAATAATAATCTAATTGATACTTGTACTAGACTAATAATAAATTTCTAATATATTATAAGTTTTAATGGTTAAACTCATATATCCATATTAAGACTCCAACTTTCGAGTTCTAAGTTAACGCCATATAGTATTTTATTAATGTTGAAATCGTAATAATATTATTTTAATATATTATACTTAAAATATGATAGAATGTTTCAATATGACATCAATATGACTCTTCTTCGTAAAGAAAAATAATATTTTTATAAAACTGTTTATAATAAAAAAATGTGAATTATCTTAAAATAATGAACTTAGATTTTTAATTTAATATGTCGCTTTTATAAATAGTATAAAATATTTATTCAATGTTTGAAGTAAAAAAAATATTCAAGTACACAAAAATTATTCGTGTACACAGGTGTTCAATTACAAGAAGTGCGATTGTAATTTATATTAGTAATTGAATAATTAAAATAAATTAAATAAAGAACAGATTATGTAAAATATTATAATATTGATCGTACAAATATGATATGCATATCGAAATTCTGACAAAGTGCAAACGACATTGTTATTTGAATAAACAACACTAGTTTGATAGTCAAACACAGCCAAATACTTGATGTGCGTGAAATATACACAAACACACACATACATATATTTACAATTTCTCTATGTTAGAATAAACAATGTCTTGTTTTTAAACATCACGAACTAACTATATACAATAATAAAGCGCACTCTCGGATTCTTATGATAATTGCAGACAACGAGTCGATACTTGATATATTGGAATTAGAAAGCGAAGAAATAAAAAAATATATGTATATATATATATATATATATATATATATATATAACATGGGATATATGCATATTGAGCAGCGGGATCGTGTCACGGGTACCATGAATTTGCGATTCTTGGTTCATAAATCGATTTGAACCTATCGATTGCCCCCGTTGAGCATTCGAGTCACATTAGCCAGACGTATTTATTATGCCGCAGACTTGCCATTCGTCAATGTCCACTCTTTGCGAAGAATGTATACAATGGCTAAAATGCTGTCTCTCCTTGCTATGCCCCACAACATTCGATCTTGCTCGTTTGATTTGTCGCTACGTACATATTATAATTTACATGAGTTTTTGTTTTTTCAATAATAGAACGGTCAAACTAGAACGCAATTCGTAGGTATGAAAAAGTTTTTAACAAGTATGGAATTAAAAATACGTATGTTTAGACGTTACGTTTTTCATATTCTTCTATATGGACAATGGAACCTGGAACCAACAAATGTCTTGAAACTTGCGAGATGCAAATGAGGAGGTTTTGGAGAAAATTAATAAAACTCCAAAAATACTAAAAATAATTAAATTGAGAAAAATGCAATACCTTATCCCACATCTTGAAAAATGATAAATGCAGGCTTCTTCAGATAATTTTGAAAAAAAAAATTCGGGTGGAAAGATCAATAGGAAGACGTCAAAACTTATGGCTTAAAGATCTTCGTCGCTGATTTAACTGTACGTCAATAGAAGTTTTTCGAATGACTGTGTCAAAAGTTTCATTAGCCGTATGGATCACCATCCTTCTTGAGGAGACGACGTGAAGAAGAAGAAGAAGAATATAACGGTAAAAATTGCAAAGTAGTAGTGCAATTATAACTATATGAATCCACCAGTCACTATTCAAATTAATTTTTAATAGATGATTGTTAAATATATATTTTAACATATTATAGATATAAAAGTTAGTAGCCTAACATCGATAACGTTTCAAAGTGGCAGTATCGTTTTTGCTCAGTTTCTAACTTTTTAAGAAGAAGAAGAAGAAGAAGTGGTGTACTTACAGCAAGCAGTTGCGGTCGAACCGGTTAAGAACACGGTCACGATTTTGTACCACCGAGTGGTACCGGCACTAGTGTAGTACCAGCACTAACGTTCTCGTATGTTTTTCCGTGTCACAGCGGAGCCAGAAACCAATGGTTCCTACCAAAGCTCACTTTAACTTTCGAACGAGACCGAACGACTTACGTGCAATCGAAGTGAGGCAGAAACAAAAAAAAAAAAGAAAAGAAGAATCGATGCTCGCATGCGATGCTACGTGAGCTTTTATACGTGGACGTATATAGGGTGCTTCGAAAGTGACGTTGTGCTGAGGGCGATTTCTTTTTTCGGTTTACAACATTCCGCTTTTCTTACTATACACATTTAACGTTTATATAAGGTTTTTGCTATCATAATATTCTTAAAATGATATTAATTTAAATTATTATAACCACATCATGTTAGCTTCGAAAAGAAATACATATTTCTTATCAGTTAGATTTTTGTAAATTTAAAAATGGAAACCGATTTCGTTTCAGTAAGAATTATTTTTGAATCGTGGTAGATGTCAAATATAAAAAAGTAAATATTAATTTTACAATATTCATGATACAAAAAATATGCGACAATTTAACGATTCCACACGACAAGACGCGGGCTAAAAAGAAATGAAATATCGTTTAATTTTCCTTTTTTTTGAAAATGCATTTTTCTTAAGAAATGATGAATTACCCACTTAACCGAGATATCAAAGGGTTCCATCGGATAGTTTTCACTAATAAATCACAATTTAAAATTAGCAGTCGACTAGAAGCATAAAATAAAAATAAGACGGAACAGTGAAAAGCAAAAAAAAAAGAATAAAAAAGGAGACAGAAAAAGATCCGCCAAATTCACCAGAAGATTTGTCGTCGTATAACGAATAAATCAAAACGCCGTTACGTCGACGACAAATTCACGTGCTTAACATTTTACAACGGATTTATTTAGCGTAAACATTTATCAGCGCGATTCTCTCTTTGACTTGTTAAAATAGTTTTGTATGACACATTGGATATTTATTTTTGAACTGAAATTTTAATGGTTTCGCTGGGTTTTTTTTATTACTTATATGCATTGATTTTTTTTTTATCAAGCTTTCGCGTTCATTTTTTGATGATTTCGCAATTGTCTCATTTAATGTTGCTAAAAAAAATCGAGCCATCCATTCTTACCCTCTTTTAGTCTTTAACGACTCCGTTTCTTCTCTTTTGGCGCATATGAATTACGAGTAGCAACGAAGATAAACAAGACGGCACAAGAGAGTGGCACGAGAAAATGAATGAAATGAAAATACGTTTTTGAAATCACATTCATCTTTTCGCGAGGAATGCCGCCGTTGGACGAGAAGAAATGTACGTAGAAGAAGAAAAAAAATCAGCAGAGAGAAAGGAGAAGAAAAATAATGTATATATATATATATATATATATATGTATATAAAAATAGACGAAAGAAATGGGAGGGCAGGCAGATCCCCCAGAGAGCGAAGAAGCTTTTAAGACAGGCGAAAGTCTCGCTCGGCTTAGTGGTTTATTGTCTCGCATTCTGTTTGAAGCACATTTTGTTAACAAGAAAAAAAAATGATCGTACTATACGCATATACACCCTGTCCGCCCACCCTTTAACACCAGAAAAATCCCCATCGGATATTTCTAATACACGTACAGGTTACATAAAAATAACGAACCGCATGCAATACAACAATTGTAAATTCGCAAATGCGATCTAACTCTAGTGTATCCCAGTTATACGTTAATATTTATATTCTACTGTGTAATAATTACTAAGTAAGGTAAAATTGTCATTTAAAACTCTAGGACATTAGAAAGACAAGTAAATTATATTTTCGTCCAAGGTTGGTAAGACTATCTATAACATTTGCCAAACGTGTGTCTGTCAAAAGATTTAATTATCTCCAAGTTACGCGTGTTTTTACAACTCGTGTTTCATTGGTTCTTCGCAACTTTTAGTCAAAAACTCGACTTATATCGTTCCACAACCACCGTATTTGCCTGATTTGACTCAGTGCGACTTCTGGCTATTTATCAAACTCAAAAGGACAATACGGGGACCTCGTTTTGACACAATTATGGAGATAAAAATAGAATCAAAGAGTTTTATCGGACGGGGATTAATTTGAAAAGGATGAAAATGATTTGGAAAAATAAATATAAAATTTACATTTTATAAACAAATTCACCTTACTTTTTGATCACAATGATATAATTATATATTGAATTTTATGCAACATATTATATAAATAAATATTTAAATATAACAGCAATTCTTTAATTACAACTTTACATACGAAAAATTCGCCCTCCACCCCATAATAAATCCGTCATTTTCGACGCGCGCTGTATACATTTCGACTTTTCCATTGTCGCGATTTTTCCGAGCATTTTCTCATTCCGTTATTTTTCATTTAAAGAGGGATGGAATCTCAAAATATATACAAAAAAAAAAAACGACAGGCTAAGTACATTCTTACGCACTCTCCTCAAATCTTATGTGACACGGAGACAGATATGATGTGCTATTGTTCGTGTTCGTGTTTTATTTTATTTCTCTTGTCAGAGTCGTCGTCGAATTGCCATTTTTTTTCTCTTTATTTTCCTTTTCACTTCAGCATTTTTTAATATGAAAACGCGCATGTTTTCCGCGAGCTTTTCTTTTTATTTATATATATGTATATATAAATTTATTTTTTTTTCGTCTCTATTTTGTTTCGCGTTTTACATTCGTTACAATAAACGTAATACGGTCTGACGTAGGAAAATTCAATTACGATTAAGCTTTATGTTCTACGACGTCTTTGAGTGAATTGTTTTATTGCTTGTTTCATTACTGTATATATAATACATGCGAATTATGCTAATATTATTCTTTATATAAGTTACCGAATAACGAGACAAAAAAAATGTACATATGCATATTTTTATTTACGAAAAAAAATATCTAATATATTCACGTTTATTATATAGAACGATACTTTTATTGAAGTGCTTTATAAAAGATGAAATCTAATTACCGTTTCATCATCTACATAGAAAAAAATTGTTTCTTTCAAAATAATAAAATAAATTTTAGCTTGTACAAGCGGAATATGTTATTAGTATTTGAGAATAATATTTATTGATGTAAAAAGTGCAATAATTAATCTCGATCTCAATACAATAGAAACAGTAAGACATCGTAACCGCAAACAAGCACTTTGTAGATCGCTAACCGTAATCGCGAAGAACACGTCAATTGTTTATGAGAGGAAACGGCCTTATATATAGTATATATATATATATATATATATATATATATATATATATATATATGAAGGTAGGCACGTGTTAAATTTATGATGTGGTCTTATGGCTTCGGTTCTGCTTGTTTTCCTACAGGATTGAGCCTCATCCGCGAGGAACGCCGATCACAAAGACGGCGGGACGTAAACGTGCACCGGATCCGGTAATGGAAAGCTCGCGACATATCTCATCCACTTTCGGGTCCATTATCTACCCTAAGGGATGAACCAGGGGAAAGGGGAGGCGGGGTGCGGGAATAGGGGTGAAAAGCGAAGGCTCTTGCGGTTGCCTGTTTCGTCTACGAACACGCTTATTAAATTTGCCCAACGACTTTTCGATTCGTCGTAAACAGCCAAATCTCTATTATAGGAATGCAAAACATCCGACATCATCAGCGAATATTTGGAATTTTGATTTAGTGAATTATTTTGTTAACATCAATAAAATTCAATTTCACAAAACATGATTTTTATGAGTATATACAATATAATCTCATAAATCTAATTAATTCTGTTATAATTAGAGAAATTCACAATGCAATTGAAAAATCGAACTTGTGATCTTTAAAAAAAATCGGAAACAAAGAACAGAGCTCGAAAAAGTGACGATTGCACTACTAATTTGACGATCAAGTTTGTCCGGTTGGAATTTTGTAATCAATTTTTCGAGCACTTTTCGACGTTCGATTGTGCTAAAACTTTGCATACTTGCTTACTTTTTATTCCACAAAAAATCGGCTATTTTTATTCTATTTTTTGTTTACTATCATTAAATAATTATCAATATTTTCATTATTATATAATTTAATTTATTTTTATTCACTGTTATATATAAGTTTCACGCGTGTGTTTGTATGGTTAGAATTTTGTATTCGATTTTTAGAGCATTTTACATTGTCCGATTGAACTGAAATTTTTCATACTTGTTCACTCTTAATGACAATGTAAAATAATCAATTGACAAAATAGTGACAATTAATTATATCGCTTTTACAATATAATTTATACTGATAATGCGATATGACGAATAATAATACAATGATACATTTATCGATAAATTTATATGATAATACAACGGTGCGATTGTTATCATTATTTTATAGTTTATATGTTAAATGATAATTAAACGATCGTTCGTAAAGGAGCTCTTCGTAAATATTACACTTTCCCGTATTCACTTTCCGGAGTGAAATCGAGTATTTTGCATGCGAAACGGCATTCGAGCATATTTTATAATGAAAAATGCATATAAACGTGCACAATCTCTCTCACTTCGCATACGTGTATTGTCTTTATGTTGACTTTTAAAATCGTCCTTTTTTTCACTGTGTCTATTGTGAATGGGCGCTTTTACGAAAAAGCACATTTCTATTCAATATTTTCCCCCCGTGTGCCTGTTCCAAATTTAAAGCTTTATTTTCTGTGAGTGTTCGCGAAATGTGCATTTTATATAGTTATATATGCAAGTGAGTCTGTATAATATTTGTAAAAAAAATGTATATTCTAGAATTCAAACATTATTTTTTTAATTATATTCGGTTAAACTGTAAGTTTAAGAAATTTTATATACACTAGAGTATTATAATTTATATACAAATATAACTTGATAAGATATATTAAATAATATCAAAAACCGCATAAAGTTTTTAGTTATCTAATATAATTTTTCATAGAATCTTTTGCGATTTTGAAGTTTTTCTAATATATATATATATATATATATATATATATATATATATATATATATATATATATATATAACATGATAATAAAATTAACATCTTAATTTTTAATTTATAATAAAATTTCAAAAACAGTCCATTATGGTGATTCATTTATCGCTTAATCCGCAGATTGCGTCTTATGTTGTCCTAAATTGCGCAACGAAAAAATTTTCAGAGCCCTCCAACGTAAAATATAGGAGTTTTTCTACATTTTCCTAAACTTTTAAATACCTTACGAGGCACAAAAACCGTTTCCCCCCCTTGCGTTTTTCCCCACCCTTACCGCCGCGTCTCTGTGTAAATCAGTTGCCAAATAAAGGATTAATTAATTCACTGTATTACTTTCGTGGGTGGTGGGGGGTGGGGGGTGGTAGATATCAATGGAGTTGTAAGGGATTACCCGCAGATTTATTGCATCCATTAGTGGTATTTTGGGTCCGAAGGAGACGATTTCGTGGGGCGGTAAGTCGTTATTCTATTTTATTCAAACTGAGAATGCCAAAAACTTAATTGCTAAATCGGTTTGATGGATTGATTGATAAATTTGCATATCTTAATAGAAAAATGCTAAATCGTTTTACTTTTTCGTCAATTTTTTTGGCTATTTCAATGATATTTTGTTCAAACATAAAATCGCTCCCCCCCAAAAAAAAAAACAAATAGAAAGCTCTCGATATTTCCAATTTCAGAATGGATTACTTGGAAAAAATAAGACAAAAAAAACGTTTGTTAAACATTACGTTATTCTATTTTTTAATATTCATAAAATTCGGGCTTGATAAAAAAAATCTTATTAAACCTTTAAATTTAATTTCTAAATAAAGATAATGATTTTCAAATAGTAAAAAAGAAATAATGTGTGTAAAATATTTTATTTGCATAATCAAAACTATTAATATTATATAAAAGACTTTAAAAAAAACGATTAGTTATATATGGTGAAAGGTTGAATATCGCTGTATTCTTGGTTAAAGGGAAAATACTGGTGCGTCTCGTGAGTCGTTTTAAACGCAAACGGACCATAAGGAATTCAGATGAACTTTCCATAGGTAGAATAGGACCTTTTACAAATAAATAGCACTTAATTCCAGAATTTACGGTCGACCCCTCCATTCTTCGGGATTAAGGTTAATGGAACGTTTTTTTTTTCTCGTATTCTATCTCGCTTTTTCCTCTTTTTATCTCGGTCTGTGACTTTGTCGCGTAAGTTATTCATGGAGTGACTTACGGCAACTTTTATGGTCACGACTGTGACCACTATGAACTAAGGGACAACTAAGCCGCGATATAATTAATAATTTAGAAACGGCGATCGATTTGAATAATACAAAAGACGCGTGAAGTTTACCGAGAGAAAACTTCTACGCGAACCGTAGAATGGGGAAAAAAAGACCGTAAATCGAACCGGAATCTAGCGGAAAATAGTGGAAAATCTTATATTCGACTCACGAACGGAAACTAACCGCTCGAGTTAGGGGGTCGTATATAAAACGAAAGGTCAAGGCGTTCGCACCAGACACATATTTTAATGAAAATTCAATTATATTACTTAGGATCGAGAGGAGGGGGGGGGAGCGAAAATGTTTTATTCGGAACGGATTTGTTCGGAAAGTGAATCTACGAGGCCAATAAATCGATTAAGACGTCGTTTCGCAGTCATAATTTTGACCGTCGAACATAATTCGAGTTATATAGTTATACAGGGTCTAATTTGATCGATTCAAATTTGTTTATTGGAGAGCAATATTTATTTTAACAAATTATACTTGTAGAATATTTCATTTTATGTAATACGTTATATAGTAGTTTTGGAGTTGATTTCTTTGACCGAGAAAAGGATTAAATTCTATTTACTTAAAAGTAAGGAGTCGCTTAATAAAGATCCACATCGAAGCGATTCAAAGGCAGATCGCATGCATAAAAATGAGTTCATTTACCGAAATAGACCAGAAAAAGAAGAGTATAAAATGAAATGTAAAGATGAGAAAAAAACGCCTCGATCGTATAAAAACCACCGTTTAAAACGTTGACAATATTACATTTTTAATACAATTTTCCTCGGAGCGTCGCAACCAGCTAAAGAAACGAGTCTTTTAAAAGTAAAAAAAAGGAATTAAACGAAAATGAAGAGTTTCACAAGACGGGGGGGGGGGTGGAATAAGAGAAAAAGCAGCAGCAAAAATAGAAAGATGAGTATAACGACTTAAAACAAAAAAAAAATTGCGGAGAAGGAAACGAAAAGGGTCCAAGAGGTCCTTTTTATTTCCTCTGCGAGCTCCGGGGCACCAAGTCGAGCTTTAACCGGCTTAATTTCGAGTAGAGTCATTACGCTCAAGATTCAGTCGAGCGAGTCGTAGGAGTTTTTCTCGAGCTAGGAAAAGCCGATGGAAAACAAGAAAATTGCGATACACAGTCGACGATGAAGCATGCACGACATACTACATCCGTCCACTTTCAGAAAGCTCATCAGTGCCCGTTTGGACTTCCTGCACTATTTATTTCATATATATATATATATCGATATAACACTGATCAAAAAGTAAGGTAAATTTGTTTATAAATGTAAATTCTTTTATTCTTCCAAATCAATCTCATTCCCTTCAAAGTAACCCCGTTCAATAAATTGCACTTTTACCAACGCTTTTTCTACTTCAAAACCTTCTTCGTTTCGTATTTTATCTTTTCAATCGTGTAAAAACGACGTCCCCGCACTGGCCTTTTAAGTTTTCCGAATAGCCAGAAGTCACACGAAGCCAATTAGGCGAATACGGTGGTTACGGAACGATATGAGTTGAGTTTTTGGCAAAAAAGTCGCGAAGAATCAATGCAGTATGACATGGTGAATTATCGTGATGAAGGAACCAAGACTTGTAAAGATGTAACTCGGAAATAATTAAACTTTTTGACAAACAGACGTTTGGAAAATGTTAGGCAGAAACTTTTACAATTTATCTGCCTTCCTTAGTTTTAAATAATAATTTCACCTTACTTTTTGATCACATTAGTACAAAATATCTGTCGTAAAAATAAATAAATGAAAAACGTAGTTCGACACACTCGAACATGGTTCGAGGGAAGTATATATATATATATATATATATATATATATATATATATATATATATATATATAAAATTCAATTAATTGCATATTGGATCGATTCGTTCGCATTTTCAACTCTCATACAAGTACTGAACAACGACAACAACAATCCGGCGCAAATTGTTTTGCGGGAAACGCACTCTCGGTTCGAGTACCTGTACCCGGTAATTGTGGCCGCCAATTAACTCCTACAGGGTAAGTACGCTAGGGGTCGGTAGTTGGATAACCGACGTACTGGTAGTTTGTACCGTCGGTCTTGCTGGTAATGACGGCACCGATCAACGACGACTCCATTCCAAATTTATTTTTCGCTTTATGAACATTTTATTATAATTATCATCCTTTGTATTATTTTTTTTTTTGCAAAATAAAAATATATTACATTTGAAATAATATGTATTTTTTAATTTTATTAAATCATTAGTAAATGAAATGTAATTAAATAAATTATTTATTGCTGTATAGCAAAACTATTGTTACGACCGTGACTTGAGAATAATTGCACGACTCTTCCAGAATGCGTTAAAATCGAAATATCACCGAATTGTAATTTAAAATTATAAATATAAAATAATAACGATAAAAGTTTAAATGTAAAATATATTATGTAACTTTATAGCGGGGGTGTCAAACTCATAGCATATTTTCGGGCCACACGAGCTTTTGTGTATTAAGTTGTGGGCCGCACTCCAAAATAAAAACAAACTTTATCACTTTTAATTAATTTAAACTTCACACTACAATTTTATAAAACGGAACTATATATAAATAAAAAACGAAATTTACTTTTAAATATTAATTTTATATATGTTATCAAAAACCGAATATCTCGGCGGGCCGTAACGTTAGTATTGAAGGGCCGCAAGCGCTCCGCGGGCCGATTGTTTGACATGCCTGCTTATAGGAATGTGAATGGAAATAAATAAATTAAAAATTATATTACATTAATACTACAATTGCAATATTGAATCGTTCTGATAATTTAATATAGATAAAAAATATTACTGTTATTCAATTATCAAAATAAAATTATATAAATATTAAATTAATGATACTCACTAATGATTCTTGTAGAAGTTTTAATAATAAGTATAAAAGTGTATTATTTCGTTTCAAGGTCATCGTTTTATCTGATAAAAAATATGCCAAATATTCTCCATTGTTTTCAATCAAACAGACAGAAGAAGCTCAGCAAGAAGTAAAGATGAACCAAACCGGATCAAATATTGAGTAAATGCGGTGTGGCGGCCGGTTTGTCCCTTCCTCTCGCAAACCGCAGACTGTCCGAATCAAAAGCCTCGAGGATAATAACTATTTTGATAGTGACCATAGTGGTGTCCGACTTGCAGTACGGACCGGGGCAATACCTAATTTGCTATGTTTGAAGTGACTTAATACCCGAGGGATTAGCGACGTTGCCTCGGACGGAACCAAGAGGTCTGAGGGCTATTAAAACCGCAGCAGATGTACCGACATCGCTTAACCCCATACCGTAGTCGAAAACCGCAGCTCTATGAAGGATTTATTATAGACAAAACACCATGGCGATCGATGGAGACGGTCATCTTGAAGCCAGGGGGCAAATTAATATTCGTCGCTATCTTTAGATATGAAATATGACTTACATATATATATATATATATATATATATATATATATATATATATATATATATATATATATATATATATATTCATACTACATGTCGGTAAATGAATATGGCATTTTAATCATATCATAACAATGTCAAAACGTTAGCTTAAATCCACTATAATTTATTATGCGGTATCGAAATCGCGTTATGCAAAATTGATCTAGTGCTCACATTATACATTTAAACTAAAATAAAATCAATCCAATCGACTAGTATTTTGCGAAATTTTCATAGAAAAAAAAATGCATTGTCGTTTTCTAAATCGCGATTTTTCATGCAGAAAAAGTTTTCTGAATAGACAACGATTTCAAATCTGTATTCGACAAATATTTGCAATAATTGCATAATGATAATCTTCTGATTTTAATATTTTTTATAAGAAGAATTAAGACATTTTTGAACTTTTTCAATGTAATTGATCGATATTTTGCAATTTTTCATAGAAAATTTCCGTTTTTCTTTTTGAAATTGCCATTTTTAGTGCAAATATATCATTTTAAACTCTAACGGTATATTTAGTAATGTAAACAAAATTTTAAATACAATATAATTATCTTAATATAATAAAATTAAATCTTTTTAATTCATATTTATATTGTAGATTTTCGTTAATAGTCGTAATTAATTGATGAAAACCGAAACTTGAAAGATATTTCTAATACTCATAATTCGTTCTAAAAATCCATCTCAACCTTTGATTAGATTATTTTTAGTGTATTTTTTTAATGTATATATGTCATATAATAATCTTAAAAAAAATGTCATTCAATTTTAACGTTTATTTCTTTTAATAAGGACGAGATACGTCGTATTCAAGGCCAAATTTTGCTCTCATCCCCTTTTCGTATAATATTCAAGCTTCACGATAGCGGCCGCAATTGAAATTAATCGATACAGGGGAACATCATTACTTATTGTCAACCGAGAGTGAAATTAATAAGCTTTCGTTGGGAAAAGCCTCGAATTTTCTTCTATTTATATACACACAGATAAATATATAAAGGGGAAGTGCGTTCGAAATATTTTTTACTTTCATATATATATTTGTAAGTTTGATCATAAAATATTTTTTTTTTTGCTCTGATTGTATTTAATATATTGTTTTTTTAATATATAAAAATATTGATATACTGTTAATTGAATAATATTTGAAAATAGAACATGCGTTTCGTGTTGTGTTTGAAAATTACTTTTGCGGATTGACGATATAAAAAAAAAGTATGATCGCGATTGTCGTCGTACACGTTATAGCCGCACTTCCCCTTAACGTATATCTATGAGTTTATATGGGTGTTCTTTCGTCGAAACATATATTTCCACTACATAATGTGGGCCGCGCGTAGGGCAAGAAATAGCCATAAGCAATAAAGATAATAGTTATTCTCCGGCAATAACTATTAGCTTCGTAGACATGACGTTGTAATGGGGATCGGAACTAAAGACCCGTATTAAGCCTCGTTCCCTTTTGCTCGACTCATTTACTTTTCAATACTTTTCCTGGATAAATACACGAACGCGCGCACGCACACTCGTCCACGAACGCCCGTACAAACATTTTCACCAGTGGAAAAACTTCAACCCTCGATTCGGTGGCAAACGGAGCGGGAGACGAAGGGAGGGGCGGGGGCGGGGGGAGCGGAGAGTGGGTCGACGTTGTTTTTCCACGATTTTCCCTTTCACCGTGGCAATGATCGTTTTCGAAATGAACGCATCCTTCTGAAACATAATAATAAACGTTTCTACAAGGCCTCGTCGTAAGATGAGAGGGTTAAATACTTTTTGACTTTGTATATTTATATATATATAATAAGTTCGTCCAGGGGATTTAATATGCATACAAAATTACGTATTCTACAATAACATAGATAACAATAATAATTATTATTTCATTCGTTAATGGAAATGGAGAAAATAATATTTTATAGATTTGGACAGTGGTCGGTAACCTGCGATTCCACTGTTCCATTTTTTTTTTCTAGTTGAATAACCATGCAAAACCATCGCTTTCATTGAATTTGTTTGCTCAATTGTTTGTTATTGAAGTACAAGTTCACTATGTAAATGTTTAATTGTTTTAATTTTTTACTTAAATAATATATAATTATCTAATAATACCATATATATATATATATATATATATATATATATATATATATATATATATATATATATATATATATATAATTAACAAACATGTTGAATACAAATTAGTGTGAAAATCGAGCGTTGCAAAGTCACATATCTTCACTATTGAAATTAATAGACCACGTAAGACACAATGAATAGATTCACTATTTTCTACGGTTCATTAGATAAATTGCAAAAAAGGACCGAGCGCCGGCAATAGTGGCCGCGCAACTACGGAGAGCGGCCCCATAAAAATCTTTCAAATGCAAATTTCGGCCTCCGTTTGGAGTCCGAAAGATAAGCGCGTTGAATTAAATGCATTTAGAAGCTCGGACATGGTCGAACAAAAGGTGCATATTCGTTACGTCACGTAGTTTTGTTGGTGTTTTGCTCTGAAAACTTCGCTAAAAACGAACCATTGTCTTATTCAACGCCGACATCGCCCGTCCGCCCAAAAAAAAAAACACCCGCCCACCCGCCTATCTCGCACATCTCTTTTTATACAGTAAAAGCACGCTTTTACTATAACCATCCATCCAACTAATTAATAATAATATTTAATATATTATTTTTATAATCACATACGTAATCAATTGACGACTTATGGTAAATACAATTAAAAAAAATATTTGTATGCAAAAGATTTTAGGTACGACTTTAGATCGATCAATTTCCAAAACAACTATATTTCTTTGAATATTTAACACTTTGAACTCGAAAAGTGCCTTTTGATCACCACTTGGATTAATGCAAAAATTTGATACGCGGCAATAATTATTTGAATTAATTTCTTTATAACGAATTTACATACTCTTTCTATATATTATTGTTAAATATAAAATTAGACACTTTTAAAAATAAATACGATTTAAATTATCTTATATTAGTAGAAACCATGTTACAACAAATTGGTCTGTATTTTTGACATTTTTTTGATACAAACTTAACAATCA
Organism: Leptonema lineaticorne; assembly: GCA_024500535.1. Taxonomy (NCBI): domain Eukaryota; kingdom Metazoa; phylum Arthropoda; class Insecta; order Trichoptera; family Hydropsychidae; genus Leptonema; species Leptonema lineaticorne. Next base: position 408,779 of record JANIJI010000006.1, on the reverse strand, counting down.
TAGCAGAAGATTTTATAAATTTAAAATTTTTAATCCTTATAAATATGGAACGATAAAACGATTACGATATAAACGATATATAAACGATACCTAAATATACTATTATTTAAGAAAATTTCTGAAAGGATGGCGAAAACTGTGTATTTTAAACTTATAAATTTGTTTAATAAATTCATATATTTTATATAAAATCGCTGATTCGAAATGAATTGAAAAAAAGCGGAGTCCCACTGTATTTTCGCGCCGTATCTCCGCAGAGACGTATAAACATCCCCGTAGACGTTGAATAGGGGGTGGCTTCGTCGTTGTAGAAGGGTTGGATACCCTTCACGTTAATTAAATTGCATACAAAAACGAGCGCACGACTACGACTACGGCTCTACGACTCTACGACTACGACGGCGACAATTGCGCACGTGAAAACCCGTAGCACTTTTTGCGACACAACACATTCGGTCTACGAATTAATCTCTCGTGTGATACGCCTTTTAATTGTGTGCTGCGGGTAAATTTTCAGTCAACCATCCCTCTGCTGACCTTTACATTCATCCCCTATTATTATTATATTATACATACGTATTACGAATATATTCGTTTTAAATATGATTGGCATAATTTTTTGTATTATTATATATATATATATATATATATATATATATATATATATATATATATATATATATATATATATATATATATATATATATATATTATGTACTAAAATCTATTCATTATTAAATAATATTATTTCCATAATTAATTTAATATTAATTTTCCATATATTATATTTATATATGTTAATCGAAAACCGCAGACACAAATAACTCTCTATTATGAAATTTGAACTCAAAATCTATGCACGGTAATAAAATATCATATAAATATTATATAACACACACGCACACACACATAAATCGTATATCTATATATGTATACAAATACATATACCTATAGGTTTAAAAAATGGATTCAGTCCTCAAAAAAGGGACAAAATAAAATAAAATAAAATGCTGATTAATTAATCTCGGGTTAGGGACGCGTTTTAATTAGTTTTACGCGACGCTCGCGCAATTTGTCCCTGTTTCGCGATAATTCGCGAATTTCTCGTTTTTTCTAAAAAAAAATACCCTCCCCCCAACATTTTCTACCTCCTATTTGTGTTCTCTCTCTCTGTTTCTATTAATGCTGTCTCTCTCGCTTGTTTTTTGCTTATTCTTTTAGACCCGGAGAATATCATCAATTTGTATCTCGAAATGGAAAAAACACGATTAATCTTTTCGCTACCGCTCTCGTTTCAATTAAAAAAAAAAGCGAATTCAAAAAAAAAAACGGGACGAGAGAGCTGAAAATTCATTAATAAAAGTCTAGAAGTTTGAGAATTTAATTATTTCGACATTGATTTAGCTTAACGTGTATCGTCTATAATTTGTAAACACGCGGAGAAACGATTTTTGAGAAATTGCTAATGTAAAATATTTCGTATATAATACTGTGATCAAAAAGTAAGGTGAATTTGTTTATAAAATGTAAATTCTTTATTTATTCTTCCAAATCAATTTCATCCCCTTCAAAGTAAACCCCGTCCGATCTAATGTTATAAATACAATTTTTCTATATTCTTAATGCAGGCAGGTAGATATATGATATGGAAAATTTTCTATTATTTTACACGATTGAAAACATCTAAATATCTATTAAAATACATGTCGTCTTACTAAAAAAATGATCGTAGATTCATCAGAAAAATCATTATGATCTATATAAATCAACACGAATTTCTTTATAATTTCACCATTATATTTATGGTGGTCATCGTTCGTTTACATTTGACCATTTTCGATGGTCAAAAGAAAAAAAATACACGAATACAAGATGGCTCTCTTTGGCACACAAAGCCATTTATGAATAGGCCAGCCACGTCGTGAACTGAATACGTAATGGACATAGAAAGACGTACATTTAAAACGTCTTGAATATGCGGCGGACACGTATCTACGTGTACGTTTTCACGTGGTCGCACTATACGTACACACAGAAACGTGTAAATAGAAACAAGTACACGTGATACGATTGTGCCGTATATGGCTTTTGTGCATTTACATGGTTTGAGTTCGTGTCGTGGTCAACGGCGACATGTATTTTGCATTTTCATTTTTTTTTTGAATTAGTGATCGAATTTGTATATAGTTATATCGATTGCCTTGTTAATATGATATGCCTATTTTTTTATATAACTAATCTAAGAATATTAATTCGAATGAATGACACTGTTTTGAATATAGCCTTACGAAAAATTCAATTAAATTGTCTTTTAATATATTTCATATATATGTATATCAATTTATAATATACCAAAATCTCGATTTGCGTCGTTAATTGGGACCGAAAGAAGACGTCGCAAATCGAAACAAGCTCTAACACCGCAAGCATCGTTCACAACGGTCACTATTACAAATACAAATCATTTTTTTTATACGAAATTTGAAATTAAACATTGAAAAATTTAATAAAATTCAGCGACGCAAATCGATATTTTAACGACGCAACTCTGAAATGACGAAAACTAATTGAAACTAATTGAAACAACTTCGAAAACGACGCAAATCAAGATTTATTACAGATGAAGAGAATAAGTAAAATTAATTTATTGAAATTTGAAAAAATATACCTATTTATATTAAAGTCACAAATAATTTTCTTTTTATAAAAGAAAAATAATTTTCTCATAATATAAGATGTAAAGAAAGATAAATAATTTTATAAAAACAGTGTTAAACGTGTATGTTTTATCATAATATTTACGTTCAATTTCTGAAAGATAAGAAGCATTTTTATTTTATGTAAGATATATATTATAATAATATATATTTTCGATTAATTAAGAATAATATCTTATTAAACATGAAAAATAAATAATGGTCTCGTTTGATATATTATAATGATGTAATAATATTTTATTACGACAGTCGTATACGATTATTATTTTTTTTCGAGTAAGTAAAAATCGCTCTTTGCAATAAAACATATTCCACAATTCTAATAAAGAATCTCGTTTACGATCTTATCTTTGACATGTATATTGCGATCAGGGGTACTCAACCAATTATTTCATTAAGTTTTGCATTACGCGTTTCGCTCATATTTACAAAACTATTGAACGTTTTTGATTTATTTTAAATTGCGGTCCGTTTTTGTGACGCGAAACGCGATTTTACTACATCTGATGACCGGTGCAAAAGCGAGCAAACATGTCTATTATGCGAATGTTCATCCCTGTTATGTATGAAAGTCCTATTATGCGGAACAAATTAAGCATTATATTTCATTCGAATTTTATATTGTCGAAAATGTCGGACAGATCGATAAAAGAATCGGTTATGCGGACATTTCTTCTTTATTTAACTGCCGCTTTTTGCGGGTCAACGAATCACTTGCCCGTAGAAAAATTTGTCATATGAGCTCGTTTTTAGATTATTTAGTATTTCAGACGATATTTGTATAATTCGTTAATAATATATAAGGATAAGTTGATGGCAACCGTCTTATATTATGCCGACCTATAGAGGTTGATAATAAATTTGGGAGATTTGAAATCTCCCAAAATTTGTATAAAAAACTTCAATTCGTATGACAAAATTTCGATTTTTTTTATAATGTGCGAAATCGAATATCAAATATTATTAGATAATTCACATGAATGCTATTTAAGAAAAGAGTAATTAAAAATCAAGATAATTAGCATTGTGGTATATTGAATAAGTGTAATTAGAATATTTCCATTTTTAATTATATAAATATTTTCTGATTGGTTTTCTTATTTTTATTAATCGATTTTTATATATAAATATTGATTCAATATCCCGATTAGAATTTTTATAAATTGTAAATATAATATTAAAATGTAAAAATTTATTTATCTCAATATAAATAAATATTTTTTTATTTTTCAAAAAATATTGTTTAAAAATAATTTTGAAACAATAAAAAAAAATATTTAAAACGCCACCTGCCGGTTCACGCATACACATATTAAAAATATATAATTGTAAGTGTAATAAAAAATGTTATACAATATCGCTGTTTAAAAATAGGTACTGATAACCTTGTAACGTCATACGAATTGATTGATTTTATCATATATATATATATATATATATATATATATATATATATATATATATATATATATATATATATATATATATATAACACATGATAAATATTTGCATTAGACCCATAGTTTGAGAACTCCCGAACACTAATTGGATACAGACTTTCAACTGTCCCTGTGGCGCAGAGGATAGCGCGTTGGACTTCTAATCCAAAGGTCGTGGGTTCGATCCCCACCAGGGATGCATAATTTTTTACACCATTTTTTCCATTATTTATTTAAAATTTATTTTTATCTTTAAATAAATTAAACTTTTTTTTTAAAATAATATTTTTAAATATTACAATTCCTATTTTTTTTTAAATATTTATTAATCATATATATATATATATATATATATATATATATATATATATATATATATATATATATATATATATATATATATATATATATATATATATATATATATATATATCAATTATATATATGAATTTATATTTCTAAATTTATGTAATAATCTATATATCGTTGAACTGTATTATATTATATGATTTAAAAATATGAAAAAACTTATATAAAATATAGTACAAAAAATCATTAAAATGAGAATAAAAAACTATTATTGAAAAAAAACTGAAAAAAATAAACATCAGATCAGTGGTTTACAAACCTTTATACTATTACGTCTTCTCAGTGTTTTTTCAACGTCTACATATCTTTTATTGTTTACTAAATTATGACAAAAAATATATTAAAAACTGCAACACAATTAACAAAATATTAAGGTTTTGTAATTACTAACAAATATATAATAAAATTTAAATATATGGTTTGATTCGGTTTTTATCTCCTCAATCGTGTCAAAACGGCATCCCCACATTGGCCTTTTGAATTTGCGAAACGATATGGAAACAAGAGTTATAAAAATACGTGTAATTCGGGGTCACTTGGCAAATGCTATGGACCTACCTAGGAGAAAAATATTACAATTTACCTGCCTTCGTAATGCCTGGGAGTTTTTAATGATAATTTCACCTTACTTTTTGATCACAATAGTACATCGCATAGATTCTATTCACCTGACAATGGCGGACAAATCAGTGCAAAGTGAGCCACCGGGCAGATATTTTGCGATGCAAAACGGGCGTTATTGGATGATCCGGTATTCTGCGGCAGACAGTCGCCGGACGATGGAGGGTGGTAACATCAAAAAGGTTTCAAAAACCAATATTGCCGACAGGATATTGCGAAAATCACTTCCTGCGAGCGAAAACCGTGCTCCGTTTCGCTCCTTTGCGTTCCCTGTCCTTCCGGGAACCGTGTCGGGTTCCCCGGTGTTTCCAACAGAAATTTGAATACGTCTTCCTTACAGGGTACTTTAAACACGTGTACAATGTCCTATATATATTTTGTCCATGTTAGGAAAAGTTCACCGTACGACAAACGGAATAAATGTATGCAATATATCGTCACTTCAAACATTCTCGATTTCTTTTATATTTTCATATTTGAATATACAATTTTTATACTATCAATAGATAACAAATATTTATAATGTCATACAAAATCTAACTAATTATTATTATTATTTAAAAAAATTGAAAAAAGATTGTTGACGTATAAAGTGAAATATATTTATAATTTGAATGATAGAAATACTAAAAAAAAATTAGAAAGTAATAGTAAGTATTATGATTTTTGTTTAAAACTGACAAAATTAACAGCACAAATTTGAAATTAAAAATTTTACTTTTTGATCAATATATTTATTTTGCAAATACGGTCAATTCTCTTTTTACACGGTAGAAACGTTCCTAAGCAAACGTGTAGAAAAAATATGTTCCACAAATTTGAAAAATTGTGTAAAATAAGAATTGTAAAATTGTAATTGTAAGTAAGATGAAAAAATATATTTATTCTATTTAGTGAACCGAGTTATTTCAAAATCGTGTAAAAAAGTTAGGTGTATTCTTACTCCAGAAAAATATATTGATATTTTTTTTTTCATATTTGTAATAAATATAAGATATATGCTACAATATAGCTTAAAAAATCTTCGCACATAAATCACGTTAGAATATAAATGTAAACACAAAAACAGGGATTTTCAACTTAAAATATTTATCTATAAAAATGGACAGATATCGCGTTCGTATGTAAATCCCTGTCAATCAATCTTTAAATATTCCGTGAACACGTTATGAAAATGCGCGCTCGTGAAAAAAAAATAGTTTTCTCTTCTCGCATTCAAAAATTGAATAAAAATAAATCCCGTAGGATTTATATGGGATTTTTGTCGCGAAACGAAAGCCGCACTTTCGCATATATTATACATAATATATATAGAATATAACGAAATATTGACGTTCTTCCTTCGATTTGCCGTAGAAAGCTCGACTCGCCGCCGAAATAAATTAATTTTGCGAAATTGCAACTATCGATCAGAGACGGTCAACATTTTCCGGCGCTGAACTATTCGGTTATTCTCAAAGAGAAACTATTAATCTCGTCGGATGCATCGGCGTTCTCTGATCGATTTGTATGCTCAAAGTTGCAATGATCGTTATTGATGCACCCGTGAAGGAGTCGACACGTTGAGGGATGAAACTCTATGTCGAAAACTTACCCCCCCCCCCTCCCACGGAATATGCATGCATACGTTAAGGGATGAAAAGTCGAATTTATCGATTCGGTGGCTGAAATGACGGCGAACATTAGTTATGAGTTCAGACTGTGCATAGCAAAGCGCGCTTTATTTAATATCGCTGCAAGTGAAGCTGCGAATATTGCTAATTCCTAGCATTTGTAACAGTCGTACTAAACTCGAGGTTTGCATACGTACTTTGAAGCATTAATAACTTTTGATATTGCTTAACGGCGGTGAAATCGTTAAATCTTAAATTTATATCAAATTATCATATAAAATAATAATATATACTACTGTGATCAGAAAGTAAGGTGAAATTGTAATTTAAAACTCCCTGACATTAGGAAGGCAGGTAAATTGTATTTTTTTTTCGTACTTTGGTCGGACTGTGAAATTAATTTGGAAGAATAAGTAAAGAATTTACATTTTATTAACAAATTCACTTTACTTTTTGATTACAGTGTTATATGATTTATTACAATGCATTAAAAACTGAATAAATATTAAAAATACATTTTTGATACAATCAATAACCGGTTAAAATATTCATGCAATCGATTTTAAGTGTTGTTTTATGGACCGATTTTTACCGGTTTTAACCGAATTACATTTTCAATGCTGATGTTTGAGAATTTGTTTTGTATCGCAACTGTGTAAACGATATATTTGCGTTTTTTTTCCGCTAAAGGAATATTATAAGAAACTAATCAAATTTACGTATTTAAAGTTATTTGATGTTTTTCTGCAACGAAATCGTTCTAGATATTTGAGACGAAAAAAAAAGTAGTTTTAATCAAATCAGCTTAAAAAGTAAGCGGCGTCGAAAAATCGAGGGGCTGCAAAGCCGGACAAGAAAAAGTTGAAAAAAAAACTGGCTTTTGATGGAATTTAATTATTAATTCTATTTAGCTTTGCAGTTTTGAACGAAAGTGGCAGTGCTTTCTTTGGTAACGCCGGTTTTTCCCGTGCGATTTTGCGTCCGAATTAATTTTATCTGAAGCGAAGGAAATTCGGATGGAAAATTTCAAATTCTCATCCTCTTTATTCACGCGCACACGGAGCGAGAAGGTCGCGAAAAGAGGAAAGAAATACGACTTCCAAAAGAGAAAATCTAGAAAATTGGGAAGAAGAAAAAGTAGAGGACCTTTTTCGGAAAAGAAAACGTTCGACAGAAGCTGGGGAAATCTTATCGGGGACCATCTCTTGAAGAAATCCGACGATGAGGCAAAGACTGGGAAAAGTTTTCGGGCTCCTTTCGGACTCGATATCGTCGACGTTCGCTCCTAATCGTCTGGGCATAATAAATATGATCAGGAAATCCATCTATCACGAGTGCTAATCTATTTTCATTTCTCGCCGTGGGGAAAAATCATCCTTGGAAAATCCGCTTAAATTAATTTCAAAGCTCGTTCGATATAAAACAATGCCGACGATTTTTGTATTCTTTTTTTCTAAGAAGACAGCGAAGAGAAAAAATGATAAATAATTTTATTACTATTATTATTTTCGAATAAAATAATATTCTATATAATTTAATTTAAAATTATCGCGTAATAATTCATATATAATATATATTTATATTTTTTTCGCATATTTTTCTTTTGTTATAAAGCAAACAAAACATCAATTTTCAAACATTCACTCAAATTCGCCGCTCGTCCATCATGAATATCGCTGAAACATATCGAAGAATTTTCAGCACGCTCTGTAAATCTCCGACACTCGTACACATACATACATTATACTAAATATATATATATATATATATATATATATATATATACACGTATACGTATGCGTATTAATAGAGTCATAAATATCGCTTAATGCTCTACAAAACACTCCGGAGTGGCGATTCTTTTCAAAACCTCTGGAGTGTGTAATACAAAGATGCCTCTGGCGATTTTTTATTTCGGCTACAATTCAAAGATATACGATCGTAAAAAGGGGTGTACGGTTCGCTACCCTTATTCGCCTCGAAAATATAACACAATAAAAATATTTACATAATTCGACATCGAAGTGGAGACAGTTAAAAATATGAAAAGTTTCGGCGACACTTTCAATATCGTCGACGTCGATCCCTCCTTGACCGTATTTTTTTATGAATAAAGGATTCGCGACGAAAAAGTTTGCTCGTCCTTACGAAATTTTATCGAGGTCGTTGTTAAAAAATAGAGCTAAATTTTAAATCGGCATACGCTCTATTTATTTGAATTGTCTTTTTTATTATTGTCAATATACATACAATGAATTCCCTATAGATTTGACTTATTAAAATATTCAAGTCAACGACGCGATAATACTTATTTATAATATAAGATCTATCTCTTGAGTTCAATGTTTTAGTTAAAAAATATACTCGTAAACCGTTGAACCGATACGCAGTCGAAATATTATCAAAATAATAATGAATTAACCAGTAATCGTCAAAGTTACATATATTTTTATAATATAATTGAAATATATTAAGATTTTATATCAAACTATACACCAAAACCTCAATTTGCGTCGTTAAAAATGAAGGGTATCGGTTTGTATTTGTAATAGTGACACTTGTGAATGATGCTTGCGGTGTTAGAGCTTGTTTTGATTTACGTCGCCTTCTTCCGGTAACAATTATATCGTAAAAACGATATAATTAATTGCCACTAATTGATTAATTATTTTGTAAATCTGTTAATTTATTATTACATTGTCATCAAGAGTGAAAAAGTATACAAAACTTCAGCTCAATCGAATATCGGAAAATGCTCGAAAAATCGAATACAAAATTCTATCGAGACAAACATACATACGAAGCATACATATATGTATGCATACATTCATATATGTATATGTGTAAAAATATATTAAATTATACAATAATGAAAATATTGATTATTATTAAATGATAGTAAACAAAAAAAAATAGCCGATTGTAATAGAATAAAAAGTGGAAAAAACTAAACATTCGTCTCACGTTGGAACGCCTTCGCACGACTTCCGATTGTAGATCGGTCGATAAAAGGACATGTCATGTACAGTAAGACTTATTTTCCGTTAAAAGTCCGAGTGCCCCTTCATGTTTGCGTTTAAATATTGAATCGTACATGTCCATTTTTATTGTCAGGAGGCTATTTATTTATTCACCGGTCGAACGGAACGAATCGCTTCGCCGCCCCCCTTGTTGACCGTCACGTGCACGCCTCTGTGTTGTGTCGTTACGTTTTCTTATTTTTACTTATTTATTTATTTATTCTGTAGCACAGTTTCAATTTGTTCTTTTTAGCGCCGCGTTTTTCTTTTTTTCCGTTTCATTTCAGCATCAGACTTGTGCCAACTACACGTCGTCTTGTGTTGCAGAAATCAACAGGTATACGAACGAAATGTTCAGAAAAGTACCGTACTTTTGTATTAACACGATATATAGTGGTTAAACCGGAAACGCTAAAAAACAATTCAAACTCTATATAATACGAAACTTTTATTGTTTTGATATTCTATTATTTTTCTGGCTAATATTATAAATATATTAACTAGAGAAAAATATGCATTCAGTCCTAATTTTGATCCATTTTTTTATTGATAATTTATTTTATTATAAGATTATCATATATTAATTTATTTTTATTGCAGAAAAACTACAAAAATTGAAAAAAAATGACAATCTATAATATACTTTATACGCTTTAATAATTTTTAAGTACGTTAATTGAAAATTGTATAATTATTGTCACTCTATAATAAAAATCTACTCTAAATTTATTCGATTTTAATAAAATAAGTTACGCGAACTGGTTATCAAAATTCTCCAAAAAAAAAAGAAAATAAAAGTCTTCGACTCGTCGACTATTCACTTTTACGACCCAGTTTTGACTGTCATAAACCGGTCGATCGTTACTTTTGTAAATGACGTTATTTACTCTGGAAAAAAGCGTGAAAATGGAAAATAATAAAAAAGAAGAAGAAACACAAAAACATAATATATAAGTCGACACAACACCCACTTATAAAGAAAGAACGTTTCGCACTTTTCCCGTCAATTCCTGTCGATATGTATTGACACAGAGAAAATTCCAGCGGGATAAAATTTTCAACGAACCCACCCTTACGTATTTCCCTTAAAAATACATATTTTTATGGATATGAATAAAAAATATAATAATAATAATAATAATAATGGCAAGCCGAGTCGTTTTCAACGAGTGCAATGACAACGCGTGATGATCGGAAAATTCCGAAAGACTTTGTGAAATTTTCTCGGAAAAACTCGTCAAAATTTTACTCGCTTTTCGCGCTGCGTTAACATTGTGCGTACGTTTTTATTTCACACGTATATTATTAATATTTAATTTTGTTTACCTTTTTCATGTTTTGACATGAGAAAAAAAAATTATGTAAAAAAAAATAAAAAATCGACTATATAATAAATTAGAAAAAAAAGTAAAATAAACGTGAACGAAAATTTATTCATAATAGCTTAAAAGGTTAAATCCAAAACGCGTTCAATTTAATTGGCCTGATGAGATAACCCGTTGCAATTCGCAACAAACGTGCTGAAGAAGAAGAAGAAGAAGAACAAAGCCTAACTTTGACTAAAACCCCCTGACAAAACCCTAGCTAAAACTGCTTGCCACCTCAGACCATAAAGGATTACGCAAATTGCACAAATAAATTTTCCGCGTGCAGAATACTCACTAAATAATAGCTACAGTTGTAAATTTCCCTCGGTGCCTTCGGTCACGCACGCCTTTCTATATATATATATTTTCATATATACTTAGAATTATGTAATCCGTTATATGACGTATATATGAAAAGGGGTGGAAATATATTTTAAATGTCTTAATGTTTCATATTAAAAAATATTTTATATATTTGAAAAAAAAATATGTCGAAATTAACTATACAACAACCCTGTATAATGGATGATATGTATCGTTTCGATTTGTTTAAAAGCGAAAACACGTGTTGATTATTCGCTCGTTCGTGTAGAACCATCGCACGATAACTTACACAAAATTGAAATTTTATGATACTACCCTCCTTCGTCTAACCTAAAACCCACTTCCGTTTACGGCTACTCACCTTAAGAGGGCGAATTTTCCTGCGTGCTTGATGAATTTCCCGACCGGGAAAACTCGACTGAAACGAACGGAAAATCGCTTCTCGGTTATTCGTAGGGAGGAATAGCGCATAATTTTGGTCAAAGATCACGAAGCGTTATGCGAATGCATCAACAATTTCACGGTGATTAAATCGTTTGCGATTTATGGAAACGAGGGTAGATGAATTATTGAATAGTTAATATATGATCAGTTGATTTACTTTATATTATATATATATCATAAGCATCGTTGGTACGATAATTATTTACAGTTTTTTTTTAATATTTTTTACAAATATACTTGAATTTAGTAAAATAATAATTATTATTTAAAATAACGGTGACTTGAAACATATGAGCGTCAATATAGTAAAAGAACAATACTAATTGCAACATTGTCAATTAATTTGTTAGTAGCCTATTATCATGAAAAAAATAAGAGTATTCAATAAAAGACCATGGAACAATAATAATAAAAAGCCTAGAGTAGACAAATTTCTAATTATGTAATAGACTAAGAATACATCTAGGTCACGTCATACTAATCCAAATCTAACTATCTAGTAAGTAGAATATATTTTATTGTTCCGCAACCACCGTATTCGCCCAATTTATCTCCGTGCGACTTTTGGCTATTCAACAAGCTCAAAATGCGGGGACATTGATTAATTGACACGATTGAGTAGATAAAAACCGAATCGAAGAAGGTCTTGAAGGCTATACCGAAAAAAGACTATTCCGACTGTTTTAAGTATTGGAAAAAGTGCGTTTTATAGGACGGGCATTACTTTGAAGGAGATAAAATTGATTTGATAGAATAAATAAAGAATTTACATTTTATAAACAAATTTAGCTTACTTTTTTATCATAGTGTTATATGATTATAAAATCATTTGATTAATAATGTTAAACATTTAATGTATAAAGTTCACATACAACTTCTTTTTCAAAAACCTTCTCTGTAATTTCAGTAAGTTACATTAATGTTCTCGTTTATATTATATTATTTTTATTTAATATCCATTTTTTATGTTATTTTTAAAAATCGTTAAACGTATTGAGCACACATAAAATAGATCGAACTCATGCACGAAATGGATATACAATATAAGATACAAGTTGCTCGCACAAAACAAGTACTATATCAGTGTCGCGTGTTGTTAAACTGAACAGCAGCAATTTAAAAATATTGCAGCAACCTTATTTTAATATATATTAAACAAACTCGAAACGATTTCATTAATTTTTTTTATACGACAGAATTGATCGTCGATATTTGATAAAAATTATTATAAAGACATGTCGATATCTTAAGATGAATAATGGTAAATTATATATTTTTTTTTACGTTTATTATTTATAATATTTAAAAAAGTGGAGGGTTTCCTTCTTATAGGGGACTATAAGAAGGAAAGTAGCACGACTAGAGAATAAAGGTGTATCGGCCACAGGTGTGTATTTCGCGATACAAAAGGGTTGTAAAAATGTTTACGACGCCCAATGTTCAGCCCCTACCCCACTTCGTCGTAATGGCTGAAAACATAAAACACGCACCGACGATAATAATAACTACCCCCTACTCCGTTAGAGTCTTATGCGCCCCCTCCCCTCCCTCACTCAAACAAAAAATGCGACGATATTATTCCGAAGGGGGGTAATTTTTCGAAATTTTACGCGCCTTTTACAATGCTCGAAATGCGACAACTTTCGCATTTTTCGCGTTTTTTGTGTGTGCGTCACGCACTTTTCTTTTTTCTTTTCGCTCACCCCCGCCTTCTTTTTCTTCGTATCCGCTTATTTTATTTTTTATGTTTTTATTATATATATATATATATATATATATATATATATATATATATATATATATGTGTGTGTGTGTGTGTGTGTGTGTGTGTATATTTTTTTTTCAACTTTTTACGGTCAGTATAATCAGTGGATAACGACAATGTTTACTGTCATTGATACACACACACACACACACACATATATATATATATATATATATATGTTTTATTTTTTACAACCTAATATACGTTTATGTTGTATTTACTCCAAAATTTTTTTACTCTATTATTTTTGATTGTCGTCTATAAAATAAAAATGTTATTTAAGCGTTTTATAAAATGCTTATATTATATTAACACTTTATCATAGGGCCCAGTTTGTCGCTGTCTGCTACGTAAAAGGGAGTAATTTTTAAAGCCTTTCGCAAAGCACTGTATCAATATTAAAAATAGAATAAATTAACCAATTTATTCGATTGGTTAATTTATTAACCCTTTAACCAATAGCAGGCATCATTCGTATTATTACGCTTTCCCCTGGTAATGTGTTAACAGTGTGACAAATAATTTATTCTAATGCAATAACTTTAATTTATCTCCTATTTACAACATTTTTTATACTCATAAAAACATTGTTATATAAATACTATCAAATTTATCGAATTTGTTATTTACAATTATATAATAAAAAAAGATTGTTATGAATATTCAGATTGTGAAATTTACATTTTAAATATTTTAAAATTAGCAATAGAATCAATCTATTTTTATAGAAATTAAATATTTAAGTTTAAAAAAATCTTAATCTGCTTCTGCGTACGTCAAAAAGCACAATGCGGTAAAAATTGTTGAAGATTCTCGACCCTCGTCGATCGCTACGAATAGAAGACGTTGCAGTTTCTTCTAGTAGTGTTGCAAGGGTGGGCGCAGAAAAGGGAGGGTAGTTCGTTGAAAGTGCATCGCTGTGGCGAATTTCCCGCAATTTTCCGGATGGAAACGATCAATTTCACCGGACGGTTCGGCGAAAAGCGGCCGAGCGCAACCGAGTTTATCAAAGCAACGAAACCCCTCATGACCAAACGTTACAACCATAACTACCCTAATATTCACCAGAAACTTTCAAGTAAGCGAAGATATAATTTATCTAGATTTTTTTTTATATTTATAACACATTATTATTTTAGTATTATATAAAAATATAATACTAAAATAATATGTGCGTCATTACTAATAGAAACTTTAAATAGCTTATAGAATAAGATGAACTATTCCAATTTCACGTTTTGATTTTAAAGTTGTCTTCATAATATAAATTTATGAATAAAAATTAAATTTAAATAAATTATAATTACAGCATATTTTTCTTTGAAAACAGGTCCTTAGAAAATGTGATATCATTGATTCATGTTAATTGTTTCAAATTTTTCTATAATATTATTAGAAAATAATAAAATTTTAAATCAAAATTATTTACCAATATTTTTTTTTGCATAAATTGCTTAATACCAGGCATGTCAAACTCGTACCATATCGCGGGCCGCATGAGTTTTGTGTACTAAGTCGCGGGCCGCAAGTTTAATTTATTTAAACTGCACTTTACAATTTTATTAAACGAAATTATATACAAATAAAGAAAACAAAATTTACTTTTAAATATTAATTTTATATATGTTATGAAAAAACAGCGCATTAGTAATTTTCGCATTGGCGGACCGCTTGCGACACGCGGCACTCGTGTTTAACATGCCTGCTTTTATATAAATAATATCTTTTGAGGTTTAATATGAAATATTTTATTCAATTCAATTTTTATATTTTTGAAATATATACATAAGAGGCAAGCTCTAAAACCACAAGGGTCACTATTACAAATAAAAATCGATACCCTTAATTTTTACATGAAGTTTGAAATTAGACATTTAAAATTTAATAAAATTTAGCAACACAAATCGAAATTTTAACGACGCAAATCGAGATTTTGGCGTATTTGAATACATCTTAAACAATTTTTAATATTCGAACATATTCACACACATAAAAATTGAGTTATATATTGAAAATGATTATGAATATTGAGCTTCTTCATAAATTTTAATTTGAATGAAACGTTTACAATATTGGAATCCTCGAGTATGTAATGAAAGTAATTAATGTCGCACGTCTGAATTATGGTTTCGGTTTTGTGACGATGTAATATATGGTTATGTATAAATATATTTATATGTACAATATATATATATATATATATATATATATATATATATAATGTCGATTTGTAATTCAAATATGCAATCGCAGTATACACGATTACACCGGTTGCGCCGGCAACTATTATACGCCGTCCATGGTTTGGGGTTGTAATAATTGAACGTCGCAATTAGAGTCGGGAACCGGGCCCCGTTGCGGGTCATTAACGACCCCCGCGGTCCCGATAGTTGAATTAAACTTAATCGGGAACCCCGTTCTCTGGACCTCGCATACATCGCGAGTCGCCGCTACATTGTGTACGTACGCGTGATTAATTAAATGGTGCGGCCGTACAGAATTTCGATTAGCGGTCAACACGCCGCGAAAAGGGCGGTCGGACCCCGGTTTAGGGGCTGTTTGCTACGCGGTCGTCGTTCTAACACAGATCGATCCAATTTCTCATCGTTCAAATTAATTAAATTATTTTTTATATACTCTAATTTTTTTTTTTGTTTTTTGAAATTATGAGATTACCGCTTCCATCCGATTACTTTGCTCGTTTTCAAATTTACGTCGCGACTTTAGATGCGTTCGAATGAGCGAATCACGAACAATATAACTGTTAAATGTCAGATTGAACGTTATATAATGATGGTCGATTGTGCTCATCGCAGAAAACGAAATTCAGTTTAGAGCACAATTTAGCGCAAACGGATCGATAAAATGGGTTACATAGCGCACGAAAAGCGGGCGACGAGACACTAAAATCGCCATCAAACGATATTAGTTATTAAAGGGTTAAATAGACCACCCCCCCCCCTCCCATTATTCACGCGAACAACATTTCATATTTGCGCATAAAACGCTTTTACAACATTCGAACGCGTGTTTCTTACGCCTAATTAAACCATCAAAACGCAGTTAAAACAAATAATTTCAAGTATGAAAAATCGAAGCGTTATACGAATATTTTTACATTAAGTGAATTCTATCGATTTAATATGGTATAATTAATGGAAAAAAAATATTGATTTTAGTGCGGTAACAAAAATCCAAGTTCATTGTATAAAGGGGTTGTGTATCGTGGAACAAACCCCTGCATTATCGAATAGGGGTTGGTGCAGACTCGTCCATCTCATATCCTCAGGCTGAATTGAATCCGAACACAACCACCATTGCCACCGCGAATATAAACTGCACCTACAATCGCCAATGGCCAAAACCACCCCTAACATTACCGCAAACCCCGTGCCTTGTCTACCTTGCGCTATTCCATAATCAAAGGCACCACATATAATTATTACTAACTGATTATTATAATCCCTTTATGAATTTCACCAACAAAATACAGTTACAAACGCAACATATTTAGATCGCTTGTTTATTTACACGAACATGTAAATTAATATAATATTTTCATTATAAAATAATTAAATTAAATTTCGTCTTAACACATTGACTGCGGGATACGCGTATATGAGTCTCGTGTACCTATACGCATTGGTGTGTTTTTGTAACATTTTAACTCGTTAAAAATAAGTATTTTTTTACAATAGTATCACGTTATCAAAAACACACCGATGCGTATTTCGCGATAGAAGCATATCCCGCAGTCAATGTGTTAAACATTTATTTTTTTAAATAAAATTATATATTTGAAAAATGAAATATTTAACTTTAATATATGGTATTGATATTTATATTTTTTTATAACATACTTTAGATTATTGAAAATTAGAAACAAACAAGATAAAATTTAATTATATTATATCACTCTTAGTTGTAACGAAGAATTTACTGAAATTTTACGACATACTCAAATATTTTTTGATTCCGCTGGACACCTGAGTACGTTTTAAATATGTAACAGATTTTAAATATATATATACGTAAAAAAAAATATTTATATTCTGAAAATTTTATTTGCATATTATTTAACTTTCTGCAATATCGCGAACGCATAATATGCAATATTTTTCCGGGTTAAAATCCCGAATTCGTCATTATTTCTACATCGTCGTATGTCGAGTGCGCGTTCGACGCAATCGTAAAATACGGGATTCTCTCTTTGTATCGCCCGCGGGTTTATTCGAATTTTGGATCATATATGTACTATAAATACATACATAAACATAAACATATATATATATATATATATATATATATATATATATATATATATATATATATATATATATATATAGAAAATCCGCTTAAAATATTGCATACGGTGTGCGTTCGAAAAAAGTCCGTTTATTCATATGTTTCCACGAAAAGTTGTTTTTTTCTGCACCATACAGTACGCTATATATTTATATTTATATGTATGTATGTATTTTTTTTTAGTTCATTTACGGATTGTAAATATTAAATGAAAATGTCGAAAAATAAATAGCGCTCGATGGGATTTCGAAAACGACCGGCGACGGATTATTTACGGCGCATGTTTGTATGTCTGTCTGTTTTTCTCTATGTGTGTGTGCGTGTGTGTGCATATTTTTTTATTTTATTTTGTAAATTAATAATATTTTTCATATGCGGTTTTCGATATGAAAAGAGTAAATTGAATACTATATTGAATGTGAATATACACAAAAAAAATATTCAATGTTTTTCAATTTAAATGTAATCTTTTTTATTGATATGATTTGAAATTCGAATCATTTTTATGTGTTTCTGAGAATTTTAATTCGAATTATTATAGCAAATAGAAATTATACGTTCTGATTTATTTGTTAATAAATATATTATATCTTTATAATAAAATATACTGTGATCAAAAAGTAAAGTGAAATTGTCATTTAAAACTCAGGAAGATAAAACTCATTAAAATTAAGAAGGCAGGTAAATTTTATTTTTTTCGTAAATTAGCAGAACTATCTATAGTATAATATTTTCCAAGCGTCTGTTTGTCAAAAGGTTTAATTATCTCCAAGTTCCTTCATCACGATACTGCATTGGTTCTTCGCAACTTTTTTATCAAAAACTCGACTCGTATTGTTTCGCAACCACCGTATTCGCATGATTTGGCTCCGTGCAACTTATGCCTATTCAGCAAACTCAAAAGGCCAATACAGGGACGCCGTTTTGACACGATCGAAGAGATAAATATCGAATCGAAGGTCTTGAAGATTAAAGAAGGGGATGAAATTGATTTGGAAGAACAAATAAAGAATTTACATTTTATGAACAAATTTACCTTACTTTTTGATTACTGTGTTATATTGTCTCTTCATTTGTCCTTATAGAAAATTAAACATAATGGCCACTGTTTCCTTAAATAATTGAGGATATTACAAGTCTCTCATCGAATAACATATTTTTTTGATATTAGAAACAAATCAATTATTACTGAAAACGAACTTGAAAATAATAACATATATATTTAAATATTTTTCTAACCATTTTAAAACAATTAAAAAATTAACATTCAGCTCGATTTGAAAAATTACTAAAATTTATTTTTTTTTAATGAAAAGTAACAAAAGCACATTATTCACTTGAATATAACACAAAATCAGCTTGATATGAATTAGATACGTAGTTGAATAACCAACAATAATAGTTAAACCGGACAAACACCTTACCCATATATCGCCTATCTATACCCGCAAAATACCCAATAAAGCGCCGCTTTTGTCACACGATAACTTTATGAAAGCGACGTATATTCGCACACAAACACACACACACACACACACACACACACACACACACATATATATATATATATATATATATATATATATATATATAATATAAAGATATAATAATACGTCAACTGTTAAGGGCTGTCGCGAACAGAGGTAGCACGGCGCTGGTCCATTGTTGAGACCCGCCGACTAATCAACCCGACTGCATACGTATCCAGGGTTAAAATGACATTTTAGCACGGCCGAACAAGAAAGGGTTATAGAGACCACAAAGCGTCGGTTGGCCTCCGCAATATAATCCCGTTCCGTGATGGCCGTGTGTCAAAGCAAACGCCAACAAACACAAAAGCGCATCGCCAGCGCCTGACAACGCAGCTCGCTTGCCATTATTTCGCGCTACGAACTATATCAAACCGAATACTGTTAAAATTTTATCTTTTTAACTATATATTATATATTATGTATTAAAAGTCTTCTCTTCTATTAAGAGAAATAATCAAAAGAAACAATAAAATATAATACATTCATATCCGTTTTTGTGCAATAGATATGGGCCACAGAAAAAAAAATGAAATTTCATAAATAGTTATAAGAAATAATTTTCACACAAAATACGAAAAAAAATATGCAGTAGAGGGAGACTAATTAAAGTTATTAAATGGCACATTATATATTGAAATTGCATGACTAATGAAATAGGCTAATCCAATGTGTACATACACACTGATAGCAATAAATAAGGATGTCAAAAATATCGTATTGTGACTTATATATCGCACACAAAAAACCGCACAAAAAAATCGCATAAAAACAGGTTTGACTGTAGTACCGGATATTTATTTGATATAAAAGTATATATACATATATGGTATATATATATATATATATATATATATATATATATATATATATATATATTAAACGAACGCTATTATCAAAGTAGTTTTGTTGAAATGAAAAAAAAAATTGAATAAATTATAAAATCGTCCTTCTCCCCTTTCATCAGAATAATTTGACCCTATAACAACCCCAACGGATGCATATACACGGTCCATATATTGAATAACCGTCCATTTGAATAATGGACTTTGACTGCATCAACCCTGAACGGTCGGTTGTAGTCGATGCATGCATTGTTTTCCGAACAATAACCACCTTTCAATCATACCGACCGTACGTTATTTTATTTTAAAACATATATATATATATATATATATATATATATATATATATATATATATATATATATATATATATACATGAAATAAAATAAAATAATAACATTGAAAAATAATATATGTATGTATGTATATTTTTTTACTATGGAATAGAGAAAAACGGTGTATTGTTTTTCAGCGTAATGCACTTTGCATTAACCGTGCTAGACTGAAAATATCGGAAAAATGAATTCAAAATATATTACAATTTGCGTATATTATTTTTCATTAAACTTCATATTAATTGAAATTTATATAATATACAGAGCGATTTAAAAAAAATACATACATATAAAATAATATAACTGAAATAAAAAAAATATAAATATATTTTTTTTATTTCATATCAATATTAATGATTATGTATACTTGTTGAATTATAACATCAATACTTATTATAAATAATAAACCGACCGATTTTTTATTAGCACAGTGTATTTATTTTTTTTTTTGAACTGAACGGTAAAACATATAATATTTTATTAATTTGTCTGTGAATCAAACGCGTACCGTTATTTATTTTTAATATACGTTAATTAAATTTATTAATTTTGACTCGTACATTGTGCTGACATAATCTTTTATTCAATTAAAATCAATACGAGCTTAAAAAAAGAAAAATAAATGATCAGAAATTGAAATAAAATACCATTAAATTTTCACAAAACGTGTTCGAATTCGATACGTATATTTATATACCGAATATAGAATATATTGTAATTATTGAAATAGTTCATTTAAATATTTATAGATATTAAATTATTAAATATTAGTATAATCATTATCATCCATAAGATATAATGTTATATAAAATTTATTAAAAAAAATAGATGTTTATCGTATATATAAAATTAAAATTAACCCATTGTCTGCCGAATAAATACCTAAATTCTGACAAATGGAGTTGAAATTAATACCTATCTCTTTCTATTCATTTTATGTTTCTATATTTAATTTTAATCTGATATTGTGAATAATATAACATTATGTATATAAAATGTAAATTCTAAATTTATTCTTCCAAATCAATTTCATTCACTTCAACGTAATCTCCGTCCGATAAAACGCACTTTTGCCGACGCTTTTTGCAGTCCTCGAAACAGTCGGAATAGTTTTTTCCGATATAGCCTTCAAGACCTTTTTTTATTAGGTTTTTATCTCCTCAATCGTGTCAAAACAGCGTCCTTTTGAGTTTGCTGAATAATCAGAAATCGCACGGAACCAAATCAGGCGAATACGGTGGTTGCGAAACAATACGAGTCGAGTTTGTAGCAAAAATATCGCGAAGAACCAATGCAGTATCGTAATAAAGGAACCAAGAAACTCGGAGATAATTAAACTCTTTGATAAACAGACGCTTAGCAAATGTTATATACAGTCCTACTAACCTAGGAAAAAAATAACAATTTACCTGTCTTCTTAATAGCCGGGAGTTTAATTGACAATTTCACTTTAGTTTTTGATCACAGTAATATATATATATATATATATATATATATATATATATATATATATATATATATAAATCTACTAATACAATATAATAATTAATTTTAATTAAAGATGTGGTTATTGTTTTCAACATAATTTAGACCTCGTAATCAAAAAGTTAATCTAAATCCGAAAAGGAAACATTAATTAAATCGTAAAAGTCGACGATTTTAATACATTAATATTTCACAAACACATATTCACACACACACGCGCGCGCGTGTACATATACGACCGAACAAACGTACACACACACACACACAAACTGTAAAGTGGAAAATGTACGCGATCGTTAAGTTCAACTATAAACTTAACCATTCGGCTACCGCAGATAAACTTTAGTAAACGACGTTAACAACGTTACTACATCGACGTCTTATACTTTTACACTAATGAATAATATAAGTATTTAGTAATTATCGTAAATTATAATATGCTTATTTATTATACGGCGGATGAGCGGGGATGGGGTGAAAGGGGGATTTTAAATCTTAGCCAGTTTATTAGCGACGGCGAACGAAGTTAAACTTTATAACGGTTCCTTTAACTATTATTACGTATTAGTAGTGCTTTATGTAACGTAATTAAAATATAATTATTATACCTCATCATTTTTCCTCATTGAAAATTATTATTAATTTATACGATTTTATACTAATAAATTAGTTATTATAATATATATATATATATATATATATATATATATATATATATATATATATAAATTTCAAAAAAAATGATAATAATGATAAAATAATAACGATTTCATTCATTTATTTTTGTCAAAATATCCATCAATTGTTTAAAAATAATTGAAACAAAATCGTTTACAAATATTTGAATTTTACATATTACATATCATTTATAAACAACTCATAATATATAACTGTATAAAAATATTCTTTTTCTAAGAAATACACAATTTTATTATATTACTGTATTATAAATAATAACAATTGCACTATTGTATTATCAATAATACAGTAATATTATTGCATTATTAATGGCAATTATATCGTAAACATTTATACAATTAATTGCTACTAATTGATCAATTATTTTGTAAATCTGTTTTAATTGATTCTTACATTGTCATCGAGAGTGAACAAGTAAGCAAAATTTCAGCTCAATCAAACATCAGAAAGTGCTCGAAAAATCGATTACAAAATTCCACCCAGTCAAACACATACAAATGAAACTTATATAAATATGTGTAATATAAAATTAAAATAAAAATTGACACGTTTTCAGATCATTTCGTATCGCGATCGCGAAGATGCATTATTGTTTCTTTTTTCTCTTTTCGATTTCTTTTTTTTTTTCGTTTCCGCGAGAATCGAACCTTGGGGTCCGAACATAAATCACCGGTTTCGCGTAATTCCGGTTCCCTGCAGAACATCGCCTGTAATAAGGCAGTTAGGCCAGATATCAGCGCATTAGTATCTCGAAAAGTATATTGTGCCCGCTATATATAACATATCAATTACCCGTGCACCTGTAATAAATTCAAATTATGATCCCATTACGTCGCCTTAGGGTCAAATCGACCCTCAAAAAAAAAAAAAAAAAAAAACGAAACGAAAAAAGAAGTCCGTTCTTAAATAAACAGTCTGATTTTATTTTCTTTATATGCGCGTTAAAGTCAAATCAATTTATGGATGGTGATTTATTTTTATCTGCATATAAATTTTGACTGATTCAAATTTGTACTGTGATTAATATTTAGTTTAATTTTGAGATAGAGTCGTTCAGGACTAAAATAACTATTGTGTTCAAACGATATTTTTAAACTAATTATTTATTAA
Organism: Leptonema lineaticorne; assembly: GCA_024500535.1. Classification (NCBI taxonomy): domain Eukaryota; kingdom Metazoa; phylum Arthropoda; class Insecta; order Trichoptera; family Hydropsychidae; genus Leptonema; species Leptonema lineaticorne. Next base: position 384,792 of record JANIJI010000006.1, on the reverse strand, counting down.
TATAATAATAAAATAAATAAATCTTGATAAATATATTTTTATAAAATTCGAATTGTAAATATTATGATCCAAAAGTGTTGTCGAGACATTCGTTTATTTATTACACTCTGTAAAAAAAACCAGTTAACACATTTAATACAATGTATGTATTTTTTACACAACTCTTCGATTCAACTCGGTCAACTTTCGCTTTTAAATTCAACTCAAAAATAAAATTAAAAAAAAAATAAACATATCAAATTGATTTATCGAACGTTACAAATAGCGACGGCGTTTACGCTCTTTCGTATCGCGGTTAAATTTAGATCAAACTGGCGCGTATTAGTTGAAAATATACGTATTACTATTTCTGAGCACATTTTCGTTGTAGACGATGAAGTTCAATTAACATGTCGACGACTTATGGCTTGTCGACTATACCTGTCCTGGTTAGCTGTACTTCCTCAATAATTCACGTCGAATGTAAGACTACAAACTGGTGGAACGTTTCAATGTGTCGCCATTTATTGATTTAACGCATAAACTTACGACTTTTGCCTATGGATATTTTGTCGACGTCGTTTATCTATCCGCAACCGAGTATTCTGATATTTGTCTGTTTTTTTAAATCAAATATTTATACAATATTATACGACATACTACTGTGATCAAAAAGTAAAGTGAAATTGTCATTTAAAACTAAGCCAAGTAAATTGTAAAAAAATTTTCCTAGGTTGGTAGGACTGTCTATAACATTTTTCAAACGTCTGTTTGTCAAGAGATTTAATTATCTCCAAGTTACATGTGTTTTTCATTGGTTCCTTCATCACCATAATGCACCATATTATACGGCAGTGATTTTTCACGACTTTTTTGCCAAAAATCGTTCTGCAACCACCGTATTCGCCTGGTTTGGCTCCGTCCAACTTCTGGCTATTCAGCAAACTCTAAAGGCAATCGCGGGGACGTCGTTTTGACACAATCGAGGAGATAAAAATCGAATCGAAGAAGGTCTTGAAGGCTATACCGGAAAAAGACTATTTCGAGGACTAGAAAAAATGTTGTGCAAAAGTGCATTTTATCGGTTGGAGATTACTTTGAAGGAGATGAAATTGATTCGGAGGAATAAATAAAAAATTTACATTTTACCATATAAACAAATTCACCTTACATTTTGACCACAGTGTTATGACATATAATTCGATTCAACTTTTGAATTAATAGTTTGGTTGGTCAATATTCAATTATTGACAAGTTTAGTTTGGGGGTCGGAGGGGAGGTTTCATTGGTGGTAAATCGCAATCGAAACGCGGGAAAACTACGAAATGCATTTTCAATAAAAGCTACAACACAGCTTTCGGTATGCTTTCATTGCGGTGACGCTTTGCGCTTTTGTAGAAAGATCGAATTTATTCCAATAATTTCAATTAAAATCGAAATACCGCAGTTAATTAGAATTACTGAGTGGATTTTTTTTAATTTAATTAAATATTTATTAAAATTTTAATATATTATCAATTTTGTAGAAAAAAAACGTTCGAATCAAAATATTTAATTTTAATGACAGAGTTGACTAAATTCGACTTATTTCATTTAGTTGTCTGAATTATACGTTAAAATTCAAATACCTATTTTTTCGAGCATCGGATTATCAAAAATATGTAATTTCCAATTAAGATAGCGTTAATATATTTGAATCTATTTTATGTAATTAATATATTCTCAAATGAAATCAGATTATCCGTCATATTGATGGACACCGTAAACAGGGTGTTAATAAAATCATCCAATGAAACTTCTATTAAAAATACTTGTATTAAAAAAAATAATTATTATATATTTCTGTAGTTTTTTGTTACGTAAATGTGATGTAAAAAAATTTTTACCCCTTCAACTAGAATTCGTTAATTGTTATATAAGTACTATATATGCTTATCTATATATAGTATAAATAATTACACGTAATGAATACAAATGAAAATGAACCCGAAATTAATATTGCATTCTGTGTGCGTGTGTTTGTGCGTGCGAAACAAACGCATTGTTCGATAATTGAAAACCGAAGCAGGCTTTCCAAAAATGTCCGCACATTTTCACCATATAGAATTTCAACAAATATACGCGAATGTCGGCATATAAATTATGTAATCAAAAACTAACAAATACACATATGTGTGTATGTAAATTTATAGATAATAGTGTAATAATATATATATATATATATATATATATATATATATATATATATAAACCATATATATATATATATATATATATATATATATATATATATATATATATATATATATATATATATATAATAAAACAAACTGTATTTCGTTCAACTTTGATTACGTACGTTTAACGCAACTGTTAACACGCCTTAATATATAAATGTGAAAAAATTGTCACATTATATTATTATATATAAATTATTTTTCTATATTCGTACAAATCTTATCTATAACCGTGGTAAAAGCAATTAACATTCGAAAATTGATTGAATTGAAGAATTTATAATAATCTTATGGTATCTTATATAATAACAACCTTTAGCTGGCCGCATAACATAAATTTTCTTCATATTTCAAATAAAAAAAAAACATGAAGAAAGTTCTATATAAAATATTTTTAACTAATTGAATTATACTACTGTGATCAAAAAGTAAGGTGGAATTTCCATTTAAAACTCCCGGGCATTAGGAAGGTAAATTGATTTTTTTTGCCTAGGTTGATAGGACTGTCTTATAACATCTTGGTTCCTTCATCACGATAATACACCATGTCATACTGCATTGCTTCTTTACGATTTTTTGCCAAAAACTCGTCTCATATCATTCCGCAACCACCGTATTCGCCTGATTTAGTTCCGTACGATTTCTGGCTATTCGGTAAACTCAAAAGACCAATGCGGGGACGCCGTTTTGAAGAAGGTCTACCGGAAACAGTTAATTTGTAAGAATGAATAAAGGATTTACATTTTATAAACAAATTCACCTTACTTTTCGATCACAGTGTTATGTATGGTATTTAATACTTTTATAGGACGAACATGCGAATACTAAAATTGATTATAAATTATCTCAACAGCCGTATTAGATAAAAATAATTACAAATTTCAATATTTGTAGCATCATCTATTATATCATTCTTAATAAACGTATACAATTATATACCAGTGTACTTTCGTAAAATAAAATAAAAATGACGAATATTTAATAAAAGTGGATAAACATATACGTTTTAACAAATCACAACCATTTAGTATTTATATATTTTGACATACAATTTTCACCTCAAAAATAAAATTATTAATAATTTATCGGTTTGTTCGCGTGTAATGTAACGTTTCCAAATACATTCCCATATAAAGTACGTAAATTCACTTGCACCAAAAATATTAACATAATTACACAATGAATTACGATAATGAATTCCGAGCGCACGTTATCCATAAATAATTTCAAATAAGAACGCGGTTTTTTTTTTTAAATATATATTTTTAACACTTGTGTAACGTTTTGTTTATTTATTATTTCTTTTCTTTATTTTTATTTTTTTGTAGAATAATGCATGCATTACAAAGTAATAATTCATAGGGATCGAGAATGATTAACACGAGATTTTACGATCGCATTTACTTAATTACACGAATCACATTTTGACATATGGCAATTTATGGAATTGCGAAATCAAGTTATTATAAATTAAACAAAATTATAGCTCACTATATTTATTTACAACTCATCTATATTGCCGTTTAAATGTTTAACTGTTTACAGTGAAACTGTAATCGGTGCACGATCACATTAAATGCACCGCACATTCAACATGAAAATAAATTAAAAAGACGTTGACAAATATCATGGTGTGCGTGAAAAAAAATTAAATAATTCTTATGAAAAAGTTGACATTAAAATTAATATTTTTAGTTAAATTATTATATGGTATATGTCATCTTTAACACGTCTTTCATAAGTTCACTAACCTTACTTCAATTGACGACGCCTTTGTTTAACACATCACAATTAAAATATTATAATATAATAACAACAACAGCAATTCTTTCAAGATTTGTTAACATTAAAAAAAATATTTTTTTATAAATTTTGATCTATTCTTAAAAATAAATATTTCAATTTAATTTATGATTTCACGTCAGTTTATATGAAATTATTAAATCGTTTTACCGAAATAGCGTTACTCGAATATATGTTTGGAAATGAAAACTAAAAAAAAAATAAGCTGAACGCCGTATTCAGAATGACCGCGGTCTGAAAAATTGAAACGTTCGCATGCGGGCAATTACAGAAAACTCTCCATCACGATCCCGTGAAATATCCCGAAAGCAACATCATAATTTATCGCTTTCGTTTCGGACGTGTGTTGCACATGATGAAAATCATCACGCTCCTCCCGACAGGGGTTCGTCGGTCGGATCGCATGATAGCTCCGGTCACTTTATTGCAGCACCGGTCCGCACCTGATCTCCGATCATTTTTCACGCTTTCCCGTTGTTGTCGGATCGAACCGTTTTCCCTCCGCCTCCGGTCGTATTAATGGATCCGATTACATGCTTTATGATTACACATCATCCACCTTACCCTGTGCACATGCGAAACAGGATGATTCGAAAATCATGATATAATTTAAAAAAACAAATTTTAAATGGACAATTTAATTTTGTAATATTTTTAAATTAAAAATAAATCAGTGACACGACAATTCTATATACGAGGTGTGATAAAAAAAATATGGTGAACATTTGGTTATTTCAAAAAGTAATAAACTTACATCGAATTCAAAGTATTCTCGGCTAGCAATTAACATATCCTAACTTTGAATCCATATATCAAAACGTTTTCCTTTAAGCACAGTTTTAATTTTTGTCGCATGGTGAACAGACATGAACACTGTTTTCGTTGAAATTCATTCACCTTATTTTTTTTATTACACCTCGTATCATGCTATTTAAAATATAGTAACCTCGATAACTGTTAAAAAAATATATCATATCATATAAATACCTATAATTAAATGAAATACCAGTTATCATTTTTCTTTAAGATGATATATGATTTTCTTTATGATCACGCTGTATAAATCGGCGCTACTAAATTATCGACATACGAGACCATTCTTCATTCGCGGCTCTAATGCACTCAGTATTAAGGCTGAGTTACAAAGTATAAAATATTTTGTAGAATGAGGTTGCACATTGCAATCACGCGAGTTGTGCTTACTCCAAAAAAAGAAATAATAAAAATAATCGAATATGTATACATAAATATCGATTCTAAATTAAAAATGGCGATAATAAAATACTATTCGTGAGAGCTCTGTGCCTTGTCGTGTTGTAGCGCCGTATTTAGATCGATTAATTTGTTACACGACAACGTCTCGGTAAATGTATCGTCGTCTTGTTGTGAATAACACGTTCGACTTGTTCCGAGTGACGTCCGCGATACGTCCAAGCTCTTTCCGAAAATTCCATGCTACACCCGAGCGCTCGTCCTGAAATTATATATATATATATATATATATATATATATATATATATATATATATATATATATAGTACGTTTACTCGTATATTTTATTCTATTCTAAAAGAACGAAATATTTATTCGCGACGATTCAAATGTTAAATATTGTGAATAGAATGAGCCGTAAGTAAATATTTATATATGTAAATACCGACATATTATTACATCGGTAAATACGCCGAATTCCGCCAAAGTGTTTATATATATATATATATATATATATATATATATATATATATATATATATTTATATATATATATATATATATATATATATGTGTGTGTGTGTGTGTATGTGCGTGTGTGGGTGTGTGTGACTTTTTCCCTTCCCATTTTCCGCATTAACTTTTTAGCAACTTTTTTCCGCCGTCTCCCATATTTTTCACCCATGTTCGTCTTTCGTTTTTTTTCTTTTAAGTTCATATGCGCGATAAGAAACAAAAGGTTGTAAGTGCGCGCTATTTGTAAAAGGGCGATTCGTAACTACGTTTTCTTTATAATTCTCATGATTGAATAGTTAATTATTTAAACCGAATTCATAATTGCAAATGATAAAATCTATTTTAGAGTATCGCAAAATAAAAATAATAAGATTAATTCATATTTTGTAAAGTAATGAAAAATTTTAATTACGAATGATTTATTTAATTGTATCTATAATTGTATTCTCTAGTTATAAATATTTTTTATAAAAAAAAAATCATCAATTAAATACTACAGAGCATATAAAATAAACGGATTCATTAAAATTTATATTTGTCTACTTTAACCGTTTGTGTTATTTTTAATATATAAGTATATATATATATATATATATATATATATATATATATATATATATATAATTATGTATTTATTGCACTTATATCGCACCATTTTCAATATCCATCCGAATACTTTTAAGTAGAGAAATTCGATTCTCGCGTATAATGTCACACGCACTTTTGACCGTGTTTTTCTTTTTTCTTCCCGTTCTTCTCTTCTGCGACGGTGAATATATTATTATCAAGAATATATGAATGATAAAAGGATCCGAAGAATAGTATGGAAAAGAACGAAATGGACCGCGAGCGAACGCAAAAAAAATATGTTATATGTATAAATGATAAACGATACCGCAGACATAATGTATCATGTACAAATAAGAAGAAACTTGATCAGCGATTTCTTTCTTCCTTTGTGCTTCCTATTTCCATGCGCACCCTTAAACCGAGGGTAACCATGCGTTATTTATCCTTTATTTTTTTTTGCTCATACGGTTTGTAGATGTAATGCGCAATCGTACAAAATTTCGTGACTCTTTCGTTAGCTCTTTTCTAATATTTTATTAAACCTCATACATATTTGTATATTGCTTTTTACAAATACAAAAAAAAATAATAATTATTTAAATGTAAATAATTTTCAAATTTTATAAAAATAAGATTTAAAAATACTTTTTTATTATTATTTAAAATCATATAAAAATTCTGTAAATTTTTCGTATAAAATTAATTGGGGTCATTAATTAATTTCTAATTGTATTATTTTTTCATAATTCAATATTTATAAAGATAAATTGTGTACTCTCACAAAAATTATTATTTTTTGATAAATTTATTAATTCAAATGATTCTAAAATTAAAACTTTATTTAATAAATATTTATAGATTTGCACGATATAGTTTTAATAAATTACTATCAATATATATATTAGTAGAATAAAACTCAGCGTGAACAGGGTATAATAAATAATTCGGTACATAAATTATTCGTTATATATAATAC